>OY754964.1:4273648-4823648 GCA_963576475.1 Molanna angustata | reverse complement strand
TGAACGAGGCTAATATATTAATAATGGGATGTTTCAAACCAACACCCTCTTGTAATCCGTGGGCTTTCAGTGGAATTGCCCCGCCAACCATCAGTAAAGAGGTGACAAGAAGCAAACAGCATGGGTTGAAAAAAGCAAACAGATCACAGAACAGCAACAAATGCTGTATGGACACCAGCCAACACCTGGACGCCTCAAATCTCGGAGGAGTTTCCTAAATTAGACCAAACCCCTAGCAGATACTCCTGAGATTGCAAGAGTGCGTTTGTTGAGTTACATAACGGATGACACACAAGGGGCGCTTTTTAATACACCAACAGAAGCACTGCACCCAGGACATGACCAACCTTGGCAAATGTGGAAAACCCTCAACAGGATTAGGACTGGGGTCGGTCGTACAAGGAAAATCCTCCGAAGATACGGAGTGGCTGAAGACACGATGTGCGACTGTGGACAAACGCAGGACAGCGAGTGCCTCCTGGCATGATCAATGGCTCCTGGCCAGTGTGATTGGGAAATCCTTAATGAACGAGTCCATCTATAAGATGACGCAAAGGAGTTTGTGACTTTCTGGGTCCGGATGAGAAGTCACATAATATGTGTTGACTGATACGACAAAAAGAAGATGACAAAACGATAATCCTAACAATTTGAAGCACAAATACCGTGCATAGTCTAAGCTACCCCACGTGGAAAACACTGAACAGACTAAGGGTTGGGTTGACTAGGTGCAAAAGTAACCAGCAGAGGTGGGGCTTTTTGGATGGGGAGGATACGGGCTGCGACTGCGGGGAGGTGCAGAGTGATTCTGACTTATTACAATGCCCGCTGATGCAAAATGCATGTAATATGAATGATATACGGATGGCAAATAACAAGGCGATATATGTCGCTGCATACTGGAGTGGCAAGGCCTAAAGTCAGGACCCAATAAGTAAGTAAGTAAGTCTTAAAATTATGTTTTTTAACTCGTTTTTGCTGTAAATAAGTATGTTGTTTTGCCAACATATTTGTTCAATATTTTGTTTCAAAGTTATTCAGTTTTAATCCGATAAGTTATGTACTGATAACATGACTTTTCCAAAATATATCAATGTTTAAATATAAATTGCTCGAAACACAATAAATTCCAGAAACCCTAATAAATTTCTACAGTTTTAACTTAAAAGGGTCTGTGAATACTCGCCTTGAAACGGTAATGGTTTGATTTTAACTCAAAATAGACTTCCTAATTTCAAAATTCCAAAATTATTTCTTTTGTTTTCATTGGTTGTTTCTTTCGCGTCAACTTCAGGTTATGTAAACATACACATTTATTGTTTTATACAAATTTATTTAACATCACCTGTCTATCCGTACTGGAATCCTGCGATTGATTTTTAACTAACTTTCCGACTAGTAAGAGCTCTGAATCATTCAGAATTTGTGTATTATCGATGACAATACATGTTAAAACTATTTCCAACATGATTTATTTGTATAAATTGAACAGTTTTTTTAATTTTATACAAGTGGAATTGTATAAGTACCATTTATATCGTTTCACAATATATTATGTTTGTTCTGTTTTTGAATTTGTTTGCTGTATAAACAACTGCGATTGACATTATGTGTTTGACATTGGCAGTATGAATGTAAAGAGTTTACGGACTGAATTGAAATATTATTTAATTCTTCATTTCAATGTTAAGAAAGTTTTGAAAAGTGTGTCCTCAATATTTTTTTTTTATTTTTAGAGGAAAAATTTATTTAAAATTATTTCTCACGCAAATATTTCTACTCTGGAATGGTAACATTGGTTACTTGGAAGAAATTGCCGTATGGCAATAAATTCTTTAAATGCGAAGGGTGCAAGGAAGTGTAAATTATTATTATTAACTTTTATAAGCATAACAATCGCCATTGAATAAATTTGACTTGGTTCTATGACGAACAAGGCATTTTTGTGATATTCAAGCATTCCCTTTTACAAAAAAATGTATAAAGGAAATGCATTTACATAATATCAACATATATATCTTCTTCTTTTTCTTAATCTTTTGATTGACTTTTTGTCTGTTTGAAAGAAGCCTCCTGAAATCATGAGGTTCATTAATAAATTGCCTCTCCATCTTTCGTTGGTCTTTCTGGTATACGGAGTGCGGGCTTCCAGATTCATAAAATAAGCAGGTGCCTTGATATATTTGTATGATAAAGAAATGCATCACCAATTGAATGAAATTGAACACGTTGAGATGGTGTATCAGAGTACTTCCTTTGCGAAATTCATAGTTTTTATCTTGGAAACTGCAGGGTTATAAAGTCAGTTACACAGCGTCGTAGATTAATCAATGAGAGTATTTTATGTTGAATATCTTTTACAGTACCTAGTGTAGTTGAATATCTCTTTCAGTAGTGACTGAAAACATGACATATTAAAACCATGAAGCTACGAAGGGAAACTATCGCGTGCGTTTCAAAGGGATTTTACGTGATTTAAAATATCGGAAACATAAAATCTGTTGATTTTTTAGAACAATCCTGACAACTTGACAACTGTCATTTCCATACATTGAGTTATCTTTTCTTGTTTCTGTTCTTGAGCTAAATGACACGTTGTCTAGGGGGGCAGACTTGGAAAAAATATCAAAATATAAGCACATATACAATTTATTTCTCCACGAAACATAGTTATGGAGTAATTTAAAAAAATGTTTCAGGATATTTTTCATAATTATTTTCAGGGTAATTCATGCTGAATTTTAAAAAATTGTGACAAAAATTCACCAGAGAAATATTATAAACACTTCTGATATTTTTTTTTAAATCACGCTGTTTATCATATTTGAGAAATTTGATTTCAAATTGGGATGTTTAAGTTTCAAAGATGTCCTCTTAAGTTTACGTCTCAAAATGATACTAAAAATACTGTTCGTAGTAGCGTTATTAAAGAAAAAAAGTTGTGACGCCATCTTTGAAATAAATCTTGCATTTTACTGGGCATAAAATGGACATTATTGACCTGAGTGTGCATATATTTCCATTAAAACCTGGAGTCTTTGTTCCCAAGGAAAGAGAGAGTGGCTTAGTTTTATGGTCCCTTTATGGAACATTCCGTTATATCGCTGGGAAGTAATGGGTGTCATGATTATGGAATTGAATGGAAATTTTGTTGTGAAAGTCGCCAAACACGCAGTCAGTAGCCTCATATAATAAATCACTGAAAAAGGATCTTGACTTGAGTGGATTTTTTTCGTTTCTACACCGAAGCTCCACTCATATGTAAAAATGTTTATTATCTCAAGAATGAGTTATTTTAACTCTAATAGATTTACAAAATCACTTTTTGAAATACTGCCCTGCTCACGAATGTTGCGAGAGTTTAGGCGGTAATGAGAAAAATATTCAAAGTATACCTTCTTAAAAGAATTATTAAGAATCAGTTTCAACCCATGAAATATGATTCACTGGAATACAAAAGACGAGTGAGTTGTGGCCAACGGTATACTTCTCTCACTCCACTAAGTATTAAATTTTTAAAGGAAAATTTTGTTAAATTATTTTTTATTTAAATATGAAATTATGATAACGATAATTCTTTCATAACATTTTATGGATGCGATGTGCCATTTTGGTAATATGAAAACATAAATATCAAATTTTAAGGTTTCTGAGCTTGGGGACACTTTGAAATATTGGATAGTTAAAAAAAATGAGATGTACTATTCAGATATCATTCAAAATTAGAAAAGAATCGTATGAGTGCTTCAGTAGAACAAACACGCCGCGCCGTACATATCACAAATTAAATAGTACACAGCACAGACACATTGTGATGAAACTTTCAGAATACAATCTCAGCATGAAACCAGTTAATAATCTGAAATTAAAATAACTACCATAAAATTGCTAATTTTTAACTCCCCATTATATCCCCTTGGGTTAGTTAGGAGGAAAATTTTTTATTTGTGTTTTTGATGATATATTTCTTCATTATTTCTCCATTTCTTCGTCTCACAATACCATAAACCAGTTTCTTGGCAATTGAAATATACAGGTATCCAATGGAAAACACTGCAATATATTTTTTAAATATCATGTATATAGATAATCAAATTATTTATATCTCGCCCTTCGTCCGTTCTTTTTTTGTCAACATTTGAATTTTTGTCGATATTAAGTTTTTTATCGACAAAGTTGTCTTGCAATCATCTTACTAAAATGATCGCTACGGTTTCGATCAAATATGGACACAGCACAGGATATTATTAAATTACATGAAAAAAAAACAATCTAACTTGCATGTAAGATGATAACTAATATCTTCTCTGTAATTTCTCTTTATCCAACTGTCGATTCGTTCAAGAGAATGAAATTCTTTTGAAGGAAGAGACAGTTAAAATCCAAAACGCGTGTATGAAGGAATTGTATGCAGGGTCTACTTTTATCACGGCTTTTCCAACTTTGAAGTCAAAAAACACCAATTTAGAGGCTTCGCAGCATAAATGTTCCGTATACGGATTTACTCATAATTCGGAGTAGAACATTTCGTGTCTCTGTGTGTCCGTCCCCCCCTTATAACTTTTGATCCGCTTAATTTACAGAGCCCTAAATTCAATTTTTATAAAAATTGAATTAAGTGACGACATTGCTTCATACAATTTGTATGGCAGTCGCCTATACACAATATGTAAGAAGACTGAAAAGTTTGAGGTACTTAATCTCCAAACATACATACAGAACCATCATTCTGTTTTCATATTCCGGGTAGGAAAAGAGGACTGACTTCCATACTGTCCTATCTTGACATACATACCAACATGTGTTGAAATTTTCAATAATTTGGATTTATGGGTTTATAGTAATAAAATGTCATTATAATTATTATTATTATAGTTTGATTCTTATTCTTCAACTATACATACTATCGCTATCGACTGTTGGATCTCATGTGTTACATGCAACTAGTAGTTAGAATGAGATCAAAACTACACAGTGCATTATCTCTGCATGGTGTGCTTGGGTCTAATAGTTCTAATTTAAATAGATTATTTTGAGAGCTTCGTATCATATATGAATACCCTGGCGAGAATATTATGTGATGCATCGTTATTTATTATCCTGCTTATTTTCAACCACTTCCCATAGTCTAATCTTGCTGGATTTTTCTGTATATATGTATGATACAGAAAAAAAAAATTTTTAATAAATAAATAAATTTTTTATCAAAAATTATAAAAAAGATAATTTTTTCAATTATTTAACATATCGTTTTGGGGAAAACCAATGCAAACTATTAAGTTTAAATAAGCGTAGAAAGGTGTTCGATTTGATATTTTTATTTAAAATAGTGAATTGCTTTGTGGATTCTGCATATCTGCTGGAGAAAATTGCCTTTCGTTGCCCTTTACGCAGTACTAGATCGAATGAATTATTTGCTATTCTTATGTGTAAGACTAATTATGCGCAGAACTCTTTTGTCAGACGCAGATGTAAATTGTATAATTCTGTCATTAAGTCTAATATAGATATTCTAAATAACGATTTTGTAGTTTTTAAAAGAAAACTTTTTAATATTGTGTGAAAAGAATACCTTTTAACTTATATGTGGGTACGTGTTAACTGTTTTCTTTTTTTTTTTCATTTCTTGACTGGTTAACTGGTTAATTATTTAATCAATTATTTAAATTAAACACAAACTATACTTTGTATGTTTCCACTTATTTATTTACTTGTTCACTACATGTTTCGGGAACGTCCGTTCCCTTCCTCAGGTGGATGTAAAGTTTACATCCACCTGAGGAAGGGAACGGACGTTCCCGAAACATGTAGTGAACAAGTAAATAAATAAGTGGAAACATACAAAGTATAGTTTGTGTTTAATTTAAATAATTGATTAAATATGAATTTCCACAAAGTTGAAGCCTCCACGTTTGATTATTTATGGTTAATTATTTTAATATTTTTATTTTTTATTATGTTATGTTTTATTTCAATCATGTTTATTCTTCCTCTTGCTATAACTAATGTTTTTTTCCTTCATAAAGTATCTTATTGTAAACCATTTATGGAAACTTTGCTGGTTTATTTGATAATCATTTTGTATCATTACAATTAATTTATAAAACTGTATGTTTCCTTGATAAATAAATAAATAAATAAATATGAAAAAAGCGGGTTCAAAAGTAGAAAACATACCACGTGGAAATGCACACCTGATATAATAGGAGAGATTACATTCCCTGATTTTCCATAAAATACCGATATAAATATCACCAAATATCTTGAACCGGGTGCGCAGAGCGCAAATTTGTGTCTTTTTGCCTCATCGGTTTAAATGCAAATCTCCCCCCTTCTCGGCGAAATGTTTCGAGATATTTGGCGACAACTATACAAGTTGTGGTTATATGTATAACAATAGGTACATAGTATAGATCCCCGAAGACAATATTCGTAAACCGATGTATGTTTAAGAAGGCGATTAACACCGCGTCTCATTCCGTTGTAAAGAAATGCTAGTAGCTCGCACACCGTGTCGTTAATTGTTATTTAGTATAGATACGCGTGCAATATATGTAATTGATATTTCTTGTACATACATTGTATCATAATAATTTATATTGTAATAAACGAAGTATACAATTTACTAACGATTGTTCTTCAATCCAGATAATAATAAGCCAAGTTAAATATTTATGAATATTATTCTACAATGTTTTAAGTAATTAGTTAAAAAAAATATTATAAAATTAATTTTGGAAGAGATAGAAATAAAATATATAAATTTATATAAAATCACGACAATTTTGACTTACCTACAATCATAGAATTATAATATACTATATAGTATATTATAATTATAGTATATTATAATTCTATGCCTACAATATGAATGTTGGGGCCTAATTATACTGACAAAATCGATGTGGGTAGAGATGAGCAAATGCAAGATCAATACAGAGCGTGAGTGGTCTTGATCTTGCTTACTCGATCGAGTCTTGGTCTTATATACCCAGTCTTGTATACATTTAACAAAAAACTGCGCTATCGTCGGATTAATCTCAAATCGCAAATATCTAGTAAGAAAGGGCCCATGTTTTAAACAAAGAAATAAATTATATTGTATCTGTTTAAACAATTTTACACTTTAATGATCAGTGTTAAATTTTTAACAAATTTGGCGAGCAGACACAAAGAGAAAATATTACTGCAAATTTATGATTCTATGAAGTACATTTATGATAATTATTCCCCTTTATACAAGGTGGGATTTTATCAGCATTAATATTTTATCTACACAAGAGACTGTTCAAAGCCCGCTCTTAGATTCCCTATGAATATTCAAGTATACACGAGATAAAATAACCTGGTTGTTCGTTGAATATCCAACGAATTTTCACACACATATACACTCATCTCTTGATATTTCATGTTATCCTGGTATCTCAAAATTATAAAATTAATTATCCCACATTAAAAACCTTATGTTAACGTTGTTGAACCACGATTATTTTAAGTAAGCAAGCAGATATGAATACCAGTGAAAAACGAGGGAGTTGTGTTCAAAAATAATTTCTAAACAATATAAAGTAACAGTTACATTAATTATCGATGAAGTTTTTATTTGGTAGAATTCCATTATAAGTTATATCTATAATAAAAAGTCTTTACTTTTTATTATAGATATAACAGTTACATATTTTTTTATCTTTTTGAAAGGTAAAAAATCCTTGAATTTTTTTAATGCGAACTTCTCATCGTTTTCTTTTTTATTATTTTTTATTTATATTATTTTATTTAGCATAGATACAAGCAAGAATTCTCAAAAATATTCTATACATAATATTTATTGGTAGATAAAATACGTTTGTTGTGGGTAAATCTTTCCTGCCTACACTACACTATCATTGTGCAGTATGCTGTAGGTTTATTTATTTATTTATTATTGACAATAAAATAAGGAAGATACAAATACAATTACACACTAGAGCTAGAAATTAAGTGCGTGTGTACATATGTGTGTGTGTATGTGTATTATTTATTGATAAATCTTGTAATAGATTGGATACAATGAACACCTCACTAGGAAGTCCTGTGCCGAGGTGATCATATGTGACATAGAAAGTACATTATGTATATAGTTCTTGTATTAAATTATACATTAAATAATATTTGAGAAAAAAAATGTGAAGTTTAGTTATATTTGATTGGGTGTAATTATGTTATTGATTTGTTCTGAACCGGTTATGTGTTTTTTATATTGTTGTGACGATGTGTTTTGTGGTAGCAGTTTTAATGAGGTTGGTAGGCGATTATGTCGTTTGATGGCATAGTATTTAAAGTGTCTGTGTCCATGAGTAGTTTATAACTTCGGGATATTTATTGTGTTGGTGATAGAGGATCTTGTTGTTCTTGGAGGTGCAGTGTCTATTTTATAATATTATGTTATGTTGCAGGTGTAAATTATATTTTTTATTTTTATATAATTCTTTGGGAGACCAACAGCTATCCATTATAGTTTTTCAATTAGGATAACAACTTAACAGCCAATTATAGGTCTCCGCTGAGATATTATCCGCTGTTTAATCATAAATCTATATAGTCGTAGATTTATGATTAAACATTAATTGAACACAAAATTAAAAAAAAAAAATTAAACACGAGAGTAAAAAGGTTTCGAACTGAGAAATTGTGTCGTTTTTGAATGTCTGTTTGGGATTTGAGAACATATCGATATTATGCATAAGATGAAGTACATTGTACGTTCTGATTAAGCGAGGAAATGGGAGAGAAATAACCAATATTTGTATTGTAGAAGTTTAAGTGAAAAATATTCCGAATTATATTGTTTCTATTTGGTACTGTTATTTTAATTTGAGGAAGGATGTTTGGTACACATAACTGATAATTTATAACTTTATAAAAGTACTATCAAATAGGTACTATCATATCTCCGATTTTTATCATTTTTTTCATCTTACCGATAATTTATTATTTTATCATGTCTATTATTCAGAGAAATCAGGTGAAAATTTTCTAGTCTGTCATGGCTTATTTCTTGTCAAAAAATCAATATTCGTGTTGCTTTTTGAACAAGACGCATATAAATACTTAATTATTAAGAATGTGAGAGAATTTTGAAAGTTTCGACAGATGAAATCATAGAAAAGAAATAATGTACGGATGTCTATGGAAAACTGTTCACCTCTAAGGTCTTTTAAAGTGAATGTTTGTGAGAATCAAATAAAAAAACTTTGAGAATTAATAATTTACATAGTTTCTCACGTTCAAATTATAATATCGCGTGGTATAAAGCATTTTACATGTTGTATGTATATTGAAAGTACACGGCAATGGTTGAGCACGAACATTTGCACAAATTCATACAATAATATCGAAGTAACTTTATCGCATGTTTGAAGCGATGGTACCTTTGTGTACTGTGCACATGAAACAGAGATGAATAGCTCGATATCCAAAGTATATATTATGTCATTTTGTAGTTCGCTCTGATCTGAGGTAGGATTGAATATAAATTACTACAATAATTATAAAAACATTTGTGTGTGGTTGTGAGACATGATGCATAAATGAAAGAGACCGTAAATGATTGACCTTCGTGATGTGAATATTCCGATGACTTCTGGGAGGACCGCATAAAGACTGATGAGGTTTTCAGTAGGGTCAGAAATGAGGACATAAGGAAAGAATGTAAGATAAAATTCACTTTCATTAATAGAATGAAAGTGAACACATTGAGATGGTTTGGCCACATGGAGAGAATGAATGAGGAACGCCTGACGAAGAAAAAATACATTGCGAATAGGAATAGAATGAGAGGTCGGGGCCGCCCAAAGATGGGATGGCACATCCATTTGAACGGTATTTTGAAAGACGAAGCGTGAACAATAGACGAACATGTAAAAGACGATGTATGAATGTCGACGAGGCGATGAATGTGTGTCAAGATAGAAATAAGTAGCTTTCGATTCTCTCTGCCTATCCCGTGAAGGACATGTATATATGTAGGTTCTCAGCAGAATCCAAGAAACAAGGCACATGTTAAACATTATATCGAAAAGACGTAAAAATTTGATACAATATTATGATATTTAATAGACGATCTATTGAATATCATATTAAAGAAAATGGTGTACCTAAGGTTCGACTGCCAGAGGGCGTCTGCGCTGGAAGTATCTAGAGCAGGTGTATCACGGCATTAATTTTAACTCCTATGGAGAGTTGAAGAAAAACGTCGAAACCTAGCGGAGCTCAGTAAGAGATATATCGCCATGCTGCTAACTATCTCCGAGATTTAAACTGAAGAAGATGACTATGAACGGTTTTAAAATTATCAAGTTCTTCCTTAGGACGAATGAAAATGATTCTCTATATCAATGAGAGGTGGAAGAAAATTGGTGGTTTATGACATTGGCAGATACAATTAAACTCTCTATTCTTTTTATTTCTCTTAACCTTGTCCTACTTTAGGTAGGGTAGGCTCTCCTAATCCTTTGTCGCCAGGATGCCTTTTCCTGTATTGTCGGGGCTGGTGTTTGGGTTTATTATAGTGGTCGTCCTTTTCCTTTCCTGTTTTCTGGGAGTGCTAGAGCAGTTTGCACCACATGGCAAAAACAATTAAACTAACGGGAATAAATTGAATTATAATATTTTATTGGAGAGGAAATTATTATAACATAAATTAGTTTATAATTATTTTACTACTGTCAGTCAGTTAATTGGACTGAATAGTTTTGCCATATCACCAAATCGAATTTAACTAATCTCATATTTAAACTGAGAAATAAGTATTTTTCAATATAACAACCTGAGTTTTACATGATAGTTAGAAACATGTATTCTGTAATTATTTTAAACAAAACACACTTATTTATTCAACAATTTGTTCGGATGTATCAAGAATAAATTTTACGAAAATTCCCTAATTGTAGGAATTATCCTGTTGTTAATGCGTAATGCAATGTTTTTTTTATGTTGCATATTTGTGATTTTTTTTTAACTAGGCAACCCACCCAAATCAAGGGTGATTCGTGCCATTATAGTGTTATTGAGACACACAAATTATTATTTTTACTTATTTGAAGAATTAATGTTGTTGCTAGTTTACATTTACAGGTTAATTTGATTGGAGAAATGAAATATAGAAATTTGGAAATAAACGCGTTTTTTGTTGAGTGATAATAGGTGGGCGATATTGAAAGGACGAGGAACATATTTGTGATTTCATGTGTAGGTACACTGAATTTTTCAGCTATTATTTTTCTACAAGAATTTATACAGAAAATTATCAAAACTTAAGGTATATTTTTGTTTATTAATATCCAAACTATCTAAATTATTATTTCAAAACGATTTGATAAGAAATAATGATGGTATATCAAATTGAAAAATAGGTACGTTGGCAGCAGTCCCCCCTTAATCTGTGCTAATAAGAAATCCGTATTATAACCTCGGATTAATTTAGTAGGTATCTAAAAGTACTAAATCACGCATTTAGTGTTTAATATTTAATTATGGACACGCATCCTTTCAGGCAAGCTTTAATAATTATTTTAATTATAAACTACAAAGTTAATAAGCTGTAGTTTAATATTTACGAATAATTATTATTACAGGCTACAAGACTCAAAAGGATTTAATTTAACTAAAATAAATCATTATTCGTAATTGTTAATTAATTATTTATGTCATGTTGCTTCTCGGGAAACTAACAGGTACTCTGTCAAATATTAATTTAACACGAACCCAATAAGTTGTCACTTTCGGAGACTTACGATATTAATCGTACCTATCTCAGATCCAGAATGAAAACACAATTATAAACTGTGTCTCCACCGGAAATCGAACCCGGGATCTTTGGATCTGCAGTCATATACCCAACCAACTGAGCCAGGAAGGCCGATATTTTTTTTTACATGTACATAAGTATATATAACCAACAAAACTCTGTATTTGCATTAGAATTCGAAATACAGTGGCAAGTTTTATGATATTTTTATTACCTCATTGACATATTTTTATATATGATTTTTTGACTATTATAGGATAAAATTTGTTAAAGAACTTAAACTAATCATATCATATCACAGTCAATCTGGATCTCGACCCATGATCAAAAATCAATGATCGCGATCCAAATTCACAGTGTAATTGATTGATTGATTGACGGGCTGCCGTTCCAAAATATTAATTCAAAATTTAGTACCTACTTTCATCATAATTTGTCTCGCTTACACTTACACTTTCGCCCTTTAATTTTAATTTATTATTATTTTTTTCTGTAACAATTTTTTATAAATTTTTTCCACCCTAAATTTTTTTTACTATTTTTTCTGTAAAAATATGATTAAATATATATTACCTACTACATATATGTGAAAACATTTAATTGAGATGCAATGTATCATCCATATTTATTATAACTATTGTATATTCTATTACCATTGTATCTTGTTTGTTTTCCCGAAATAAATAAATAAATAAAAAATAAATAAATAAATAAATAAATAAATAAATAAATAAATAAATAAATAAAAAAATAAATAAATAAATAAATAAATAAATAAATAAATAAATAAATAAATAAATAAATAAATAAATAAATAAATAAATAAATAAATAAATAAATAAATAAATAAATAAATAAATAAATAAATAAATAAATAAATAAATAAATAAATAAATCTAGTTCGTGATAATAAATTTTTATTTTGAACAATTTTTCAATATCTTAATAGAGATGAAGTTGGAATATTATAGAAGAACCAGGAACTCGAGGCACTTACAAGGCTTACGACCTGTCATCTGCTGGTTTACGTGATAACTTTGTGCGCTTGCGCAACGTTCACCAATTAATACTACTTATTGAGTTCTCTTATCAATGCAATTTTTGAAAGTTCTATATATTTCAATAATAGGATACAATTTATTTCAAAATAACACACTTTTACTATCGCATTCGTTTTATTAAATAACGAAGAATCATTGTTTTTTGTAACGCCATCTATTGAGAAGTTGTTTTTTTTTTAAATATTCCATTGTCTCTATTGAGATGTTGAATTAACTTTTAAAGTATTCGATAATTTTGTTAATTTTCATTTAGGACGATTAGGTACCTGCGATCAGTTTCGTGATATCGGTGAATGTCAGGTTATAAATTTTACTTAAATAAACCAATTTATTATAGATTTCATGCTTTCAAGAAGGGACAGTTTCAAACATAAAAGAAAAAAATATTGTGTTTTGGTTGCAGACTGCCGCCATTCAACGATGATTATAGTATCGAAAATCTCAAATAAATTATTTCTTAATCAAATTTTATGTTGGAGATGAGGTCAATTTGTCTATGTGAACGTAAATGGCGTTCTATTTATAAACAAGAAAATACCTCTCATAGCATTAAATAATATTAAAATACACTCAAATAATTGTTCTACAAAAGAATTGACATGTCAAAATAACGGTTGTTTATGTAGAACAAATAAAATATTAAATAGTCATAATAATTTGACAATAACCTAAAATAAAAAACCCAAATAAATAACAATTTAAACCGATTAACAAAGCTTATTTAAATATTTATTAACCTTAGAAATATTCTTAACTTAAAATTAATTAAAAATGTGATTTCGCCCATTCAATCCATTTTGTCTCTAGAAATTACACAAAGATTGATAATAAAAATTATAAATAAAAAACCATCTGACTACCCAACTTTGCAACAACTATTTTGTGATTTTCAATTGCCATCTTTTAAAAATATTTATAAAAAAAATATGTGCTATTTCAAATACATAAAGACATTGGAAGGTGCCATCATGCCTTTGTACGTGTTGTGAGTGATAAGACAAAACATAGTGGTTCAATTGTGTACCCCGTTAACACATACAAGTTTTGCACAGCACTACTAAACGAACAATGGGGTGGTGTGGTTCAACCAACTTGAAACAGATTTGAGACTGGCAAATGAATATAATGAATTCAAAATAAAAAATAAAACAAGTTTATTAAATTTGATTGATTTTTAAATTATATTAACTTCTTTTTGTACCTATAGATAATTAATTTGTATATATTATATTTTTGGTCTTCTGAATTTAAATATATCTTTTATAAGTAGCGTCTAGCCCCTGAGTTTCTTTTCTGCATTCTTAGGTTAGGTTTAAGTTTGTGTATAATAATAATAGCGACTCGCGTGAGCGAGTGTCTTTATAAATTGAATTATAAATTATTATAAATTAAATATATTTATTTATTTATTTATTTATTTATGTTAAAGTTGGACAAAAAACAGCGTTAAGACATAGTACAATACAATAGTAACATCAAGTATTAAGGCCTATTACATTTTGTCGTTATGATTGACATAAAATAATACAAGTTTGCAAAAAATAAAAAAATAAAATATGATCATAGGTTGGTATGTAGGTAAGAGCAACATTTCAAGTTAACAATGATTTAAAACATAATATTGAACTAAAAGGAAAAAAGAAAAAAGAGAATAAATGCCGTCAAGGTTTCCTATAATAGGTGGTTATTGATCTTCTTTTGTATGGAGTATTTGAATGTTGTGGAGCTGAGGTGGAAGATGTCAAACTCTTGAAACCTGTTATTGTATGTATCGCACATTCTATGAATAGTCATGTTTTGTGCGTAATTGGTGCGGTGAATTGAAAAATTAAAATAATATATAATATTATTTTAATTTTTCGCATTTAATATAAAATTTCACAGCTCATTTGACTTAATACTACGAGATCTCAACCAATCAGAGAGCCAACCGGAAACAGAATGCAAACGGGTAGATTCGGATTGTAGACTCTAGTTCTTTTACACACGAGTGCTTGCACTCTCATAAGGGGAATGTTTTTTTTTTACTCGGCATCTTTTTCTACATTATGTGATTGTTTTATTCTTTATATAATGTGTATTATAAATTTAATAAAAAAATAATATATAAAAAAAATATTAAGCTGAATACATGTATAGATATTACATAATGAATATTATTGTTTGCGAATCAGTTGCTATTGGCTACCTTCATAACGTACTGTAAAACAATAAAATACCCTTAGCTCAACTACCCCTCCTATTCAAATGTGGAAGGCTAAACTGGAAAATTAGAGGCAGTTAAAGGCATTCACCTTCGCTTTGATTTACCTTTGTTGTGTTACAAAATTTGTATGCATACCAACATTGCTTGGCATCGAAAGAACTTATTTAGGGTTTATTTTTAAAAATATTTATTACCTTCTCAGGTCAATCGTTTCAGTTGTTTTTACAAAACCTCTCATAAACTAGAAGAACAAGAGCTTTGGTGTTCTCAAATTGATAAAACTTTTATTGAATTTAACCATTTTGAGCAAGTGCATTTCTTTATTCTTGAGAATTTTATACCATGTTGTAATTTCAATTCAACTTGATCAAAATAACTGAAATAATATTCATTAGTTCAGTACTTTGTTGATTTCAGGGTTTAATTTGAATAACTTTATATATATAATTCTTCTGTACGTGTGTATGTCACTGAACTCTTCTTAAACGGCTAAACCGATTTTGATGAAATTTTTCGTGTGTGTTTGTGTGAGTCCCTGAATGGTTTAGATTCACAAAATGGAATTTTATACATTAATATAATAAAGAGAAAATAAAAAACATGATTTTTTATACTTAACTATAAATTATAATAGGTGGCGCTAATGTCAAATTGGCAATGTTTAGTTTTTTTTCCATCTGACAACACTAAGAAATCTGTCACTTGCATCGTAGTTTGGCTTTTTGACATTTAAGTTCTTTTCGTTCTGTTTCGTTAATATTCATATTTCGATCCATTCGTTTCCGTGTTCAGACCATATAATTATGTTGTATTGCAATTACATATGAAATGACAATCAATCTAACCTCAATGTGTTTAGCGGCTCATCGAACAAGAAAATGTAAGTTTGCTCAGCGAATAATAACATCCTTAAGATTCAAATATGTATATGTTACGTAAATTTTATTGTTTCACAAATATTTCGGGTAGGACAACGTCTATCGGGTCCGCTAGTTTAATTTATATATTTATTAAAAATCCTTTTTTACAAGTATAATAGTATCAGAAGTAGGTACAATATAACTTGAAAAAGTTACAAATAAAATTTTTAATACGATAATTAAGTTAAAAGTTAAAGTTTAAGTCATAAGTGTATAAATATATATATTTTAATTTGTGGAAAACTCTGCTACTCTACTAGGCTATGCCTGTCCCAGAGTAGCGCTATATAAATCAGTTCTATTATTTTTATTCGTCATAGTGGTAGCTAATTTTTATAAGGTTTAGTGGTAGGTTGAAGTGATGCAGAGGTTCAAGTATACGTTAAAGTGTAGTATGAAATTAATAATTTATTTAAAGCTATCTTTACATATTTTTTTTATTAAAAAAAAAAGTATATTACAAAAAAAAACACTAGTTTTGAGTCACGCCACGTCCAATTTCTAGACTTGTTGGCGTGTTCTCAAAACAATATCTATGTATACTCTATAGTAAAACATTACAGTAAAAGAAAATATACAAAAATAGTCACAAAAAAATGAAAACAAAATGTTTTTAAACTCCTTCTTACGCTGCAAAACTTATATATTTATTATTCTATGAAAAAAGAGCACATTTTATGAAAAATAATAGCATATGGAAAATATTAAAAATAAATTAAATCAAAGATCATGTGAGACCTGTTAATTATACATGAAGTCACACCTCAATTGCCACTCATGATAATTTGTACACTGGCGAATTTATTGTCATACCAATTTCTTCCTGTTAATCAGAGTCAATGTTAAATACAGTGTGTACTACGAACATATGTAAGGTAATCACATGACGAGAATAAAAAGAAAGTAAAGATAACAGAAGAAAAGAGTTAAAAAAATACAAAACGATTGAATTATATAAATAGTTGAAAGCAATGATAGGATAAGGAGAGGATGAGGAAATCAGGTGTTATCATTTAGATATTGTTGCTGTAACCTTGTTTTGAATAATATGTTGAGTGAGAATATGTATTTCTATAATCTTAATGAATATACTTCAAATAAAAACCTAAAGAATTCAGTACTTTGAATTGGAATAAATAGTGTAAAATTGTTTTGTCTTCATCTTTTGTACAGAGTATGCTGAATTATTTCTCCAGGTCAGTAAAAATTATTCAATAGACTTCATATTTATATATTTTATTATGTTTACACATCCTTAAATCTGATTGTGTTTTTTAAAAACAAAAAAACTTTTAGTCTGTCATTGTAAAAATATACTTCCATTCAAAATAAAATTTGCTTCACTCATGGCATAACAATCATTTGTTTTAACAATGTAAAATTAGGTCAACAACGGTTTGTTCAAGCCTCTACTGACTATATATGTAGGTTATATAAATGGAGATCTGTAAAATTCTATATTGTGAATTAGAATAGATAGTTCAATACGCTCAGCAGGTCAAAGTTTGTGCTGTGGATTTAACTGAAGGGTCGTAAAGGAGAGAAAACAATATGTTTTTGATAGCCAAAGAACTAAGTACACATTGCTATATTTTTCAGATGGGTAAGGTATGCAATAAAATAAAGGTTGAATGTTTTTGCAATATGAGCAAAATTTGTTTTAAAGAAATAGATTTTTTTATACATCTGGGCTTTTTCGTTAGAGCTGTGTGCACCCAAGAAAGTTGGGTTTCACGTGAGAGTACAGTCAGACTACAAATTGTTTTTTTATTTTTTTTTTTATTGATGACAAGGAAAAACGGAGTGAAGAACGTTTGACGTAGCGAGTAGTTAAATAGACACAACCACAATTTTCTCAATTTGTATCAATAAATACTATTGCACTCACTTATCAATGTTATGTTGAGTAAGTGTAAATTATTTTTTATGTAAAAAAATATGATGAACTCATCATCATAATGGGCGCTACAGTCCATTGTGAGCCTCGGCCTCCTCCAGAATGTTTCGTTATTTAGACCGGTCCATCGCATGCACCCATTTTGCAACGCCAATCTTCTTTAAATCCTCCTGTTTACCATCCATCTACCTCAGTTTGTGTCTGCTGACTTCTTGTCTCTGTCCGGTCGTGTGTCGAGAATCTTACTATTTTTCGTCAAGTTTTTTCCAATTATTCTGAATGCAGATGCAAGTCTGCTGTGAATATTGTTTCTGTTTGTTATAGTGTATGTATACGAAATACCAATTTTTGGTAGATATAGGTATCACAAATATAAAAAAAATACTTGGTTTTAGTTCTACTGAAATTTATTTGATTATCGACGCGTTTCGTGCAAGGCACATCGTCAGAATAATTATTCTAAACTAAAACCATTTTTTTTATATTTGTGATATATCTACATACAATGGAGTTTTATCAAGAATTGTCGATCGAGAAAACTAAACTCTGTACCAATTGTAGTTTAATCAATATTTTTATCTCGTTGTACACAATATGCGGTGACTGTACTTTCTAGGTCGGCATCGATTATTGACTAAGTTGTTTGCAAAGTGAGAAGCAAAGGCCTCTCTTTTCAAAGAAGGTATATTCTAAAATATTGAAATAAATGAAAGTTTTTATTTGACAGACTTGCATTCTTTTTTAACTGAAATTCGTAGAAAATCAAACATTCAATACATTATAAGTAATTTACGATTGTATTTTTAAATTGTATTACAATAAAACAAATTATTAAAACTGTGGGAAATAAATAAAAAAAACTGTAAAGCTAAATAATAAAGCATATCTTTCATATGTATATACCGCTACGTTACGTCCCTCATGGGTAAGCAGAGAGAACCGAACGCCACATTTTTCTATCTTGACACAAATTTATCGCCTAGTAATCATTCATGCATCGTCTTCAAAATATCGTTCACATGGTCGAGCCATTCTTTTTTTGAGCGACCCCGACCTCTTATTCCGTACCCGTCAGCTTTGTATACATATTTTCTTCGTCAGGTGTTCTTTGTTCATTCTTCTCAAGTGACCAAACCATCTGAATGTGTTTTTACTTGTGTCCTCATTTTGTACCCTGTCATACATTATTCTATTACAAATTCTTCTTAGCGATCTCATTTCAACTAACTGCATTTATTCTGCTTTCGAGTGCCTTCTGCCTTGTCCAGGTTTCACTTGCATATGTCAAGGTGCCTTACGAATGACAACTTTGGCGTCTACTGAAGTATATCTTACATAATATATGTAGCAATACCTAATAGTTATAGTCACTTTTTAAATTGATTTATTAATTGTATTTTTGCTTATTTAAGTAAACCTGCAATAAAGATTTATATTTATTGATTGATCTGGTATAATTAGAAATAATTATGAGAGAATGCCTAATTAGATGCCACAAGTTTTTAGACACTATTTTTGAGAAGTTCATACAAAATACTAGTGATTTTGCAGTAATTTTATATTAAAGAGATATTTGGTTTTGTTTTCATGTGTTGACACTGCATAGTCATATAATTTTTATCTGAAGGTGTTAAAATCTCGTGTCTGTAATCCGAACCTTAAAGCTGGCTTTTCACTATTGGATATAATGAAATATATATCTTGAGATATACAATTATATTGCTTACCGTACTTTTGAATATAACTGTTTACACTGAGATATAATATAAATTACATCACAAACTTTACATGTTTTCTCGGTCGTTCGAGCGATATTTTCAAAGAATATATATTTTGCCTCTTTCTCTTCGTACCGTTACTCGCGCCACTTCGCCCTCTTTTCATATTTGGGGGCAAGTCCCTTCAAACAGTGATATCAAAATCCTCACGATTACCCAAATCGTGGATATAATTTTCTCCTTATGATAATTATATCCATGATAAGAGTAATCAAAAGGGTTTTGATTTCACTGCTTGACAAGACTTGCCCCCCCTGAACTGGTTAAAAAGATATATCTCACAGGGTGAAGACCAATTGTGGGATAAAATATATATCGCGGAATATGATATGGGTACATAATATATTGAATCTGCGCTCCTGTCAACGAGTTGCAATGTGTACCTATAGTGTATATCCTCAAAAATTCTCGAAGATTTACGACAATTTACGAAGATCGACGAACCTCAGCCCATCGCCATCCTAAGAGGTCGATCGTGCAAATATTATGAGTATTCATGCGTTTATCGTTTCACTGAATAGAGTCGTGTAAATTTTTAATGGATTATTTCCATCCCACGACATCAAAAAAGATTTAATTAATTATTTAATTGTAACTATATTAATTCCAAATATACCAAATATGTTGATCATGTAAGTAGATATTTTATTTGAAACCCTTCATCACCATAAATTATATATTATCAAATATTGAACTGACATTTTGCAATATCATATTTGAAGGTAGATGTATTGTAAATCCTTTTGAACACGCACATAATATAATCCTTCTGATAAAATAAATAGATAAACATTTACCTCGAAATAATATTAAATCCCACAGTGATAAGCCAGTTAAAGTGTTTTTTTTCCTACTGAATCGAATAAATAACGAATGTTCATTGAATTGTTCAGGTGATTTTTGTATTGATTTGGTACACCTTTGTTCTTATCAAAAATTTATTTCCAGAAAGCCAATAGAATCAACAAATTAAAATAGAATAAAAATATTTTATAACCCGATGGGTGTCGATGATTTAGGTAAGTACTCAATATAATGGTATCGCATTATTTTATACTTTGTTTGAGTTCCTCTTTGTTAAGTTTTAAGAATGTTCTTAAATCAATATATTTATTTATTTATTTATACATCTTCTTGTACATAATATAAACAAATATAATTGTACGCTGGCGGGCTTATTGCCATTAGGCAATTTCTTCCAACCAACCAGATTACAAAGTATGACAACAATTGTGTATGTATAACAGCTTCACATTTTTAGAGAAAGTCAGAGAAAGTCAGAGAGATTTTATTATATTCTTCACATTTTTAGAGAAAGTCAGAGAAAAAACAGTATTGTAAAAGGTAAAAAAAAATAGTGAACGTACATAGTGAACGTACACGCTTTTGTACTTCCTCCTAAAATACTAAATAAATCAATTTTATAAACGTTTTAAAGATAGAGTCAGTGTCAGTTCATGTAACTAATAGTTTTGTGATATATTTTAATGTTTTTTTTTACGCTGAATAACGTAAGCCGTGGTTGTATTTTTTGATTTACTTTAAACATATTAAATCTTCGCCATCAAATATTGTGAATTTGTGTCAATAATACGGATCGACGCTCGGTCCAATCACTCTAACTAAGCTGAGCGTGTTGTGTCTCACACTGCGCCGCACCGCACCGATCACATTCCACTGCACTGCACGGTTTCTGATTCTCGCTCTCCGTAGCGCAGCGGTGCCAAACCTTTTGAGATGGAGTGCCCTAAATGTAACCAAATTATAACTGATGGAGTAAAGTGCTTCGCCTGTAACAATCATTTTCATTATAACTGTGGAGGAACAAGTGAAACTAATTTCAGAAAACTCTCCTTAGATAAGCGCGCTAACTGGCGATGTCAAACATGCAAGATGCCATCTACTGCATCGTTATCAACTAGTGAGAGCTCATTAATACTAAGTGAAATAAAGCGAATGAGCACTGAGTTGTCCGAACTCAAACAAATAAAAATAAATATGACCGTTCTCACAAATGAAGTACACGAACTCAAAAGCTCAATTGATTTCAACAACTCCAAACTAGACATGTTCACTACGAAATTCAATGAGATCGATCAGAAACTCTTGAAAGTCGACTCCCTGGAAGCAGAAATTCGTGAACTGAAAATCAAGGTTACGCAATTATATGACACAAATAACACCCGGGACCAATATGTTCGTACGCTACAGTCAACAGTAAATTCTCTCCTAGCTGAAGCGGAAAAACGCGAGCAATGGGCTCGCCTCCAAAACTTAGAAATCCGAGGAATCCCTCAGATCAAGGACGAAGACACGAACCATATCATCCTAAAAATAGCAAATACTATAGGATTTAATTTGGATCTAAATTATGTTGAGTTCTCCAACAGAGTAACGGCAAAAGACCAACAGAAAAATACAACAAAACCAATTATCGTAAAATTTACCAGCCGAATTATTAAGGACGCCTTCCTATCAGCAGTTAAGAAAAGAAAAGGGCTTACTACCAAGGACTGTGGCTTTCCCGGCGCGGATCACAACATCTATATAAACGACCACTTAACACGCAATGGGAAACATCTCTTCTTCCTGGTCCGTAATTTGAAAAAAGAACGGGGTTTTCAGTATGCCTGGCTCCGGAACTGCCGTATATTCGTCCGGAAAAACACGACTTCACCACCCATACTCATAGCAAACGAAGAAGACTTGAAAAAGATGATGTAAACTCTAGAACCTTCTCCAACATTTGTTCTTTACCTACGTCACTTTACATGTTCTCTGTGAATTACTGCTTAACTATTGTGCACTATATTCCAATTTTCAAATTTTTCACATTACTCTTAGCTTATCCCTTCCCAATACCAACACCCATTATTACATTCCTTCCAACTTATCCCATCTCAAAAACTTTGAGAAGCGCTGATCGATTGCTGCTCACATCTAACTCAGTACATGCAACTATGACTGGCCAAATTTTAGTAATGAGACGCTACATTACATATTTAGCACCTTCTCACTCACACTCATGGGACACAGGCGGCATGGTAAGCACTTTACAAGACTCTCTCTCACTCATACTCTTCCAATTTATTTTCATAACTACATACAATTCTACACACCTATATCTCTCGACGTATTGCAATCTTATATGCATAATCAATCACAACCCTACACAATTATCTTTAATATCGTACCGCTATATTATATTTCATCATATAAAACTACACGCTCATTGCTACTTTTTATTATTTATTCCATTCATTATCCCACCTTACACACAACAATATATTTTTAATGCACTTATATTAATTATTCTAAAACATTCACAACTACGATACCCTATGATACTTATGAAGTTCTTGTTATTTTTGTTCGTTTGTTTTACTGTGAGATTGTCGCTTAAATATACATTGTTATGTATGTCACGATTCTCCATGACACTCGTCTTAGACGTTACTACTCGAAGATCTATCTTCTTCACCTTCACCTTTACATGTCCCAGACACAAGTTTTTTCTACGGCGCACTAAATTTTTATGCCACCATATTTGTCCTCGTTCACCTCATTGTAGCCCTCTTTTAACATATTTCTTTATCTCTTCTATACTTCTGGTACCTGAATACTCACCTACATTACAATGGTACTGACAGCCTATTACCAGAACGTCAGAGGACTTCGAACTAAGACGGACTTATTATTACAAAACTCATCGGCAAATGAATTTGATATTTACGCACTCACTGAGACGTGGCTACTGGATGGAATCCGGAATGACGAAATCTTTGATAACCGATATGACGTACACCGTAGGGATCGTGACTATGAAACTACTGGTCAAAAGCTTGGTGGTGGAGTTCTACTGGCTCTGAGACATGAACTCACAGCACTATCGCGTCCATTATGGCGGTCGCGCGCGGAGGATGTGTGGGTCACTGTACGTACTAAGGGTGCCTTGCATGATCTGCATGTTTGCTGTGTGTATCTGCCAAAAGGACCTACTTATAATGATCTCATGGAGAGCTTCCTAACTGTACTCTCAAGACTTACCCTTGAATTCCCGGATGACAATTTTCTTTTAATGGGTGACTTCAATCTCTCGGATGTGACATGGACTCTACCCGTAAATAATACTTTCTGCCCCGTTGTAAACCACCCAACTACAACGAGTCTCTCATTTATTGATTGTATTAACTTTTCTGGGCTACACCAATTCAATAGTATTCCTAATTCCAGTGGTAGATTCCTTGACCTTATATTATGCAATGATCATGTTTGTGTCTCGGCATGTGATGACCCCCTAATTGATGAAGATGCGCACCATCCCTCACTAACCATTGACATATCATTTTTCAATTTGCCTGTATTATATGCTGAACAAAGATGGATATCTCTCACTCACCGTGGTGATTATGATTCATTTAACTCTTCTCTTCAGCAGATCAACTGGCATCATATACTATCGTCTGGCGATCTGGATATGGGTCTCGACAGATTCTACTCAATTTTACATGATCTCATTGAAACTTATATTCCAAGAAAATTAACATGGAACACTAAATATCCCCCTTGGTACACCTCAGCACTTATTAAACTAGTAAAAGAGAAGCATAAGTTTCACAGAAAATTTAAAACCTTCAAGAATCCCCTAGACTACAACACATTCTGTTTACTCCGAACGCGTTTTAAAACCTTAAACCGTCAACTTCATTCTTCTTACTTAATTACTATTGAAAACGGTATCTCCTCCAATCCCAAAACTTTGTGGAAATATGTCAAAGCTAATAATGATTCACATGGATTTCCTAATACAATGTTCTTCAATGAAGAAAAAGCCGCAAATGGTCCCGACATATCCAATCTCTTCTCTAAGTATTTTAGCTCGGTATTCGACACAAATCCACCAGTACCCCCGAATGCTCCCCAATTATTTCATGACAGTACCCCGAGTATTAATAAAATAGAAATAAATCCAAATCTTGTCCTCAAATATATCGAAAAACTTGATATGACTAAAGGAGCTGGCCCGGATCGCATCCCTCCTTTCCTTATACATAAATGCGCATATCACTTGTCTTTCCCATTAACAATCTTGTTTCATCGCTCTTTAACTGAGGGTAATATGCCTAGTATTTGGAAACAAGCCTACGTAAGTCCTATATTTAAAAAGGGCAGTAAATCAGATGTCGAAAACTACCGACCTATCTCTAAACTATGTATCTTTAGTAAAATTCTCGAAAAAATTATATACGACCAAACAATCTCTGTTCTAAGACCAGCACTTAACTTAAACCAACATGGATTTATAAAAAATCGATCCACAACGTCTAACCTTATTTCCTTTATAGAATATCTGCACGACAACATGGACCATAAAATACAGGTTGACGCAATTTACACCGACTATAGTAAAGCATTCGACAAGGTAGTACATTCCACACTCATTCTTAAACTTCAGCAAATTGGCATCCACGGCGACTTACTGAGATGGATCTCCTCATATATATCAAACCGGAGCCAAGCTGTTGTGGCTAGCGGTTTTAAATCCAATTGGATTCGGGTCACTTCGGGGGTCCCTCAAGGTTCCTTGTTGGGACCACTTCTGTTTAATATCTACATTAACGATATCACTAACTGTTTTACTTACGCAAAAGTCTCACTTTTCGCAGACGACATGAAGATTTACTGCCCAGTTAAATGTATTGAGGACTGTGAAAATATTCAAACTGACCTCAATCGTCTCGACCTATACTGCAAACAACACAACCTTCAAATTAACCCAAACAAATGTCACTGCCTAAAATTTACACGGAACAAGAACATCATAAGCTTCAACTATTGCCTAAATAATCAACCACTGCGTAATGTAAATGAAACAAAAGACCTTGGTATCATCCTTGACTCAAAACTGTTATTTGACAAACACATTGACTACATTGTTTCCAAAGCGTCTAGGATCCTAGGCTTTATTCTCCGTACATGCAAGCAATTTAACAATATACTCACACTGAAAATTTTATACTTTACATATGTGCGCAGCATTTTGGAATACTCATCACAAGTCTGGAATCCTAGATACTCTACCTACATACACAGAATTGAAAAAATCCAGAATAGATTCCTTAAGTACCTTGATTTTCGCTCCTTTCGAACTCATCTAAATTACTCAGATTCTGCCGAGTTCTTTAAAATTAGCACATTAGAAAACCGTAGAAATATCTCCGACGCCGTCTTTCTATTTAAAATCGCCAACTCTATCGTGGATTGCCCGGAACTGCTTGAACGAATAGCTCTTCGGGTTCCCACCCGAGCAACCCGATTCCAACATTCATTAAACCTTTCACACTGTAACACGAACGCCAAACAACACTCATTCATATACCGTGCATCACACTTCTTCAATACGCACCTAAACGAATTAGATATATTCAACTCATCAATAAATGTTATCAAATCAAAACTTATCAATCATTAAATATTCATATATATTCATCCCAACACATATCCCTCTTCATCTGCACTCTATCTTTCCTCTCTAATCCCAACTCTCTCCTACATATTCTCTATAATTTTTGTATAAACTTATATAGGTACTTATTGTTTTTTACTTATGTGGAAACACATTATTGGCATAATTGTAATAACTTTACTGTCCATACCATAAACATTGTAACGCTGTTTGTTTCCCAAATATAAATAAAATAAAATAAAATAAAACTTAATGATTCATTTATAGGATCAAAATTCAAATATCGTCACACTATTCAGTTATTCATATTTTTCTTATAAGATACCACCAAACTAATTGAGCCTTTTCTCCGTGGAGGGGATGGTTTAAACATTATACTGTGCGATCTGTGCGCCCACGTGACGGGTTAAATTTGTTTTAGGATATCAAATGTATTTAAAAAATTTATTATAACAGCATAAACATTATATAAATCAAGCTTGATAATGATTCTTAAGTTTTTCGTGTTAACAGAGTCGAAATCCATTTTAAAATTAATGAACAAAAATATTTTTCCACAAATTTCTCTAAAAATGTTGGAATTAACAAAAAATATCAAATTAATATTTTTAAACTTTCAATAAGTACTGGAGGTATTAAAGGTGTAGTAAATACTCCATTATTGGTATTTTTCATTATAAAAATATTGATTTTGGTTCTAACTATACATATATTTTCTATGTAGGCTAGATGATAAGAGCCTTGGCAGCCGAAACAGTCGTCCCGATACAGTGAAAATATATTTGTACAACCATGGTCAATTATGTTTGATTTAAAAATACCTAGTTAACAAATGAATGTTTTAAAAATGACATATAATATATTAATATTTCTTGTGGAACACGACAATATCTCTAAGTAAGTAGTAGATTTAAACTGGCAATGATCTCTCTTCAATATATTTTTCTGCTATTTCGAAGAATTTTTATTTTCTACAAAGCGCAAATACGCCTAATTATTGATTATGGTAGTCACCTCTGGAATGGCGCCCACCAATACCTACTGATGCTGTACAAAGGCGTGCTGTATGTCTGATTGACGACCCATCATTGACTGATGGATTTCAATCACTACACGACAGACGTAATGTCGGTATTCCAAGTTTATTCTATAGATACTTCCATGGGAGATGTTCAGAAGAACTTGCATCCCTGGTCCCTCTTCCACCCATTCTCAACACACGTTCACAGTTAACCTTCAATATATAAGAACCAGTCGCATCTCGAACCTTTTTACTAAGACAGCAGCCCGGTTACGGAAAGGTCTTCCGTATTCTGTGTTTTCATCTACTTAAATACAAACCGTCCCCAATGCTACGTATTGCGCATCTTCGGAAGATGATGGACCTAAATAATAAAAGCTGGTGTCCCTTACGAAGCCATGTTAAAAAAGTTCAAATCACTAACGTTTGATAAGAGACGAGGCCTCCGAGAAGAATTAAGTGCAAAAAAATATGTAGATATTCAAAATAAGTTTGAACAATGTTGCGCTTCTTTGTTTTGGAGTGCAGTAGTGTGTTTCAATTTACCCTGAGGCATTCTCAGTTCTCTCTCAGAGAACCATATTTTGAGGACTCGCTTGGAAATACACTGCTCTAAATCATATTTCATACCAACCAACATACACACCCAAATACTTAGAGATTCAGGCCGTACCTAGACGAAATACGCAGGACCGTTTCCTTGTATCTATTGCCCAGGGTATGACATTTATTAGACAAATAACATCATTTATATAACGAAAATATAAAACGAGAAATAACAACCATCGTTGAAAGAATCTAATATACATTTTTATATGTTATATTACTCTGAAATGAAATATTTGTACACTTATATTTACACTACGTCTGTCGTGGGACAGGCAGACATAATCAAATGCCACAATTTCTATACTGACACAGTCAATCAATCTTTTTACCCTCTATTATTTCAGGAATACATTCACATATTATTTCATGATGAAACTTGATAAAATTTGATATCAAAGCTTGAAAAAAGCTTTAATTTATCTAGGGAGTGAATGAGCGAAATTCCATGTCAATAAAACGGACGAGGCCGAATTCGAACCCGTCTCCAATTCATTTCTTTAATGGCCCAAATAAAAAATAAAAAATGAAAAAAAAAAAATGGTACAGGTAAAGTGGCAAATATACAGATTTTATATGTAAGTTGGTGGCTCTTCAATGAACACCGCATAACACGACAGTTTCCGAAGTTGACCGAGAACCAACGAACGATGATCTCAGTTCTGCCTCAAAAGGAAACACTAGACCCCACAGCTCATTTTTAGCAAGATCAGATGAGCTGTCAAAGTTGATATTTAACGTGAAAAATTATCAATACAAAAGAAGTATTAAAAATAGTAGGTATCATACAATTACGTTAATAATATGTTGAGAAATTTAATTTATTCGAAGAATGTGATCAAATGCGAATACATTATAAACCTATTCCTAACATCAAATAAAAAAGGCGTTGATAACGATTTTCTTGCAACCAATTACCTTTCAATTTATAAAGCATTTGGCTATATTACTTAAAACTAACTGAAACTTAACAAAATAATAAGGGAAATAGAGATTTACGTACACATCGTACCATTTTTTTTTGTCGTATTTTATTGTATCCCTTAGAACTACATATAAGAGTACACCGAGCTGTGGTGTATTCTTAGGTCTACCAGTTCTGCCTCCAAACGAAAAGAGCAAATCATTCATGCGAAAACCGTCTAAGCTTATGACAACGTCACGAATATCGTTGTTTTATTAAATTTGTTACCGACCTTTAATATCGCGGATATCTTCAAATATTATTATAGAGTTTTATTTAAAAAAAAATATTATATTCAATAATATAAAAATGTAAGTAATATTTTATTTGAAACCCTTCATTACTGTTAATTGTATATCTAATTTTGAATCCATTCTTTTAAATAACCAATAAAAATATATCCCCAATTTTTTAGAAGTATACGACATCAGTTGAAAACATGCAGTACTGAATTAAATTGTTCAAACATTAAATGAAAAATGTAGTTTAATTTGGTTATTTTTTATATATTTCGGTGAACCAACCAAACTACAGCCCTGGTTGAACGCAGTCTCTGGAAATTTCACTGAAATGGTTTCTTTTCACTGCAAAAACCTTCAGTTATTTAGTTTCAGAAGCCTCGACTGCCGTAGTATACTTCTGGTTCTGAAAATATACGTTGACAGTTAGCTATGTAGGTACTGATGCTAACCGCTGAATGAAGTTTGCCGCTGAAAAACTAAATTTTACGAAACATCTGCAGAATATATTTTATTACAGCTTAAAATGTACGTTTACATATCACAATTTTGCAATGCTGACATACTTTGTAGTAACAATATTTGTATGTAACTATCTACCATTTAACACTCTATAACTGTGTTGTAGTAGAAAGTATTGATTTAATATTTTTTAACGTAATTAAACATCAATTTTCTTTTTTGTTTTTGTTCACTGGCAATTTACTCTAGAGAGAGTGCTTTATGCGTAGGTGAAAATATCATTATTTGGTTAAATTTGTTGAAATAAATTTAATTAAAGTTGGATGTTTTTTGACTTTAAGAAGTTAAGTGATATGTTTGTTTATTTAAATTTTGAAAAGACATTATATAATATGACATATTGATTGGGGATTTGCAAGTTATTTTAACCAGATTAAAGTAAAATGAATTGTTCGAAGATATATCATAAATTTCCCATCAAGTATCAAGTAATGAGTTTCCTACTGATAATTTATCGCGGTGTCTCGATCCATTTCCATCTGATTTACTTATTTTATTCATTTGATGTTTTTCATCCATTCTTCGTGATGCAAAAACATTCATTATTCAGATTAAACTTTTTGATCGTCAGTTCTTGATGGAATTCCATTTAAATTAATTTATATTTTTAATAAATAAAAATAAAAACACTTGTTTAAAATTAATTCCACTATTTATTTGAGGACTACAACCTACGACTCATAATCATATTATTTCAACATTAATAATATACTAAAAATATAATTTTCGTAAACCAGCTCACAATCGAGTCATGCGCATTTATGGGATGATCTGAATCAATTTAAATAGAATCGCTGTGATTTCTACGAAGTTCATTAGCGGTTCACAGTGGAAAACATAAACAGTCGGAACGATAAAATGTAAGCAAATATCGTATGTTCTCGAAATAAAATGGGATTAGCAAAATCATCTGTATATCATTGCATGTGTAAGGCGGAAAATAAAACTACGGAAATGCGATGAATTGTAGTACCAAATACAAATAAATAGATGATGAATTGAACAAAATATACAATTAAATTTATTGCCAAGGATACCCGAACGTCATAAAATTCACAAGCTTACTTTACTCTATAAACCATTATGTAAGTATTGATTATCTCCATTCACTACAAAAAAAACAGCGTTGCTATTTTTTAACCACGTTATTTTGCTACGTTTACTTCATCTTTTTTTAAATTTTTTTATTAGTTATACATAATATAAACAGATAAAAAATTGAAATTATTACAGTTTTTTTTAAATAGGTTCTGTCCCAATAAAGTTATTAAACTTGTATTTGTGTTTTAAACACAGTATAAACAACTATTATAAAATTTAAATGTGTTCCATATAAGACTGAAACAACTTATATAACAAAATAATGATGATGTGACTGTTAGGGATATCCATTTGACTCCTCTTCTTTCCTATGCAGGGGGACATGTCTGGTCCAACCGGCATTATCAAAACCCTCGTGATTACCCATATCATGGATGTACTTAATTATCATATGGAGTTCTATGACATCTAAAGATATTTTAGAACTCCATATAATAATTAAATCCATGATGTCGGTAATCGTGAGGGTTTTGATTGAACCAGTTGAACCAGACTTGCAACCCTTAGCATAGAAAATGTATGCCTACCCGCCTAGCCGAGAAATAATGTTGTATGTAAGAGAAAGAACCCACGTTCAGTACAGACAGTTACCTTCAAGAGATGTCACAGTGCACTTCACATACATACGTAATTCGTATATTTTTGTACAATATTTCTACACAGTTTAAACTGTCTCAAGTTCATAGTTCTTCGTGTGGTGTATTACGTCCTGTGCTCCAAATTCAAGTAAAATTTAAAATTAAGAAACTTCATATTATATTGGTTCGTCGCGGCTGGCGGTAAGTATAATATATTTTCCTTCATTGTTCTATCATTGCTTCCCTTCGAAATATTGCTTTACTTCTATTCCCGATTTGAAACCATATCATAAAGTCCATTTGCTCCAACAGTGACGTCATATGAATCTGTAGAAATATTTAAGAAAATACCTACTGGAGAAATTATATTTATTCAACACTATTCCTTCTGTGTTCTTTACATTTGTTTTTCTATTTCATGAAAAAATAGAGTGTTCAAAGATAAATTTATTTATTTATTGAGACATTCACGGCTCAAAGTCTTTTACAAAACAACATATTAGATGGCACAGTATAAACTTAACCAAAGAAATACAATTTATAAACATTTATAACATCTAGACATATCAACGGTAGCAGAGGATGTATAACAAAATAAAAACATATAAGAAAGGTAAATTAAACACGAAAGTATGTACATACATTAAGAACCAAAGAATAAATAAATAAAAAAACTCATATAAAATAAAGTAATTACATAGCATGAACATAAGAATATTACTTACTGAATAATATACATTTGTGTGGAGCATACTGATGGCTGTGAGACATGGTGTCTTACCGAAAGAGACAGAAATAGGCTAGAGGCTTTCGAGATGCGGAGTAACAGAAGAATAGTGGAAATTTCCTGGAGGGACCACATCACGAATGCCGAGGTTCTCAACAGAGTTGAAGAAGGCAGGCACCTACTCAAAATCATCTCGTAGAGACGTGCTCGCTGGATTGGTCACATCTTGCGCCACGAGGGTCTCCTACATGACCTAATAGAGGGAATGGTTGAGGGGACATGAACTGCGCCACATATGTTGAGCTGAAGAGGGCTGCAGAGGATAGAGAGAAGTGGAAAGCGAGATGTAGACTTCTTCTGCAAACCAATCCGCAGGATTGAGACTTTTAATAAATAATATAAAAATGAATGGTGTGAATAACTACCTACATACATACCTACTTAGCCACACCGAATCAGTGAATGCTGCCAGATATGATAATATATTACATTATTGAATTAAATAAAATAAAAATTAAATTCAATGGCGTATTAATAAAAGTTAAATTTACGGTTTGTAAAAATATCTGCATCAATGTTTATTTTATTCTATACATACATACCATCACGCCATGTCCCTCACGGGGTAGGCAGAGAGAATCTTGACACACATTCATCGCCTCATCAACATTCATACATCGTCTCATACATGTTCGTCTGTTGTTCATGCTTCTTACATTTCCATCTTTCAAAATATCGTTTACATGGTCGTGCCATCCTTTTCTTGGGCGCCCCCGACCTCTTATTCCATTCCTGTCAGCTTTGTATATTTTCTTCGTCAGGCGTTCTTCGTTCATTCTCCCCAAGTGTCCAAACCATCTCAATGTGTTAACTTTCATTCTGTTAATTACATCTTTCTTTATCTTACATTCTTTCCTTGTATCTTTATTCCGAACTCTACATCGTTCTGTTACAAATTCTTCTAAGCGATCTCATTTCAACTGCATTTATTCTGCTTTCGTTTCTGCTTTATTTTATTCTTCTTTCAATTTAACAGGACGATACGGAAGTGATATTTTTTTTGTAGCTAACACTGCATCGGATATTGTTAAATTGAAGATTCAAAGGTTCAACCAAAGAATTTTGGTTGAAGAAGTGGTTATCTCTTGAAATGAATAAAAATAGTACTTTTTGGAAGTCGAGCTGTACCTTTCACGATGAATGGAGTCAGATCCCTTTAAAGTGATTGATAGGCAACGTTGGGTAACGGGTAATGGATCACGGTAATCTATTACAGAAAATAAAGTAGCTTTAGCTCCATTCTAAGCCATGAATAGATAATCTGCAAAATTGGAAATAAATATTCCAGATAATGCTTCGTACGCATCTACTCAAAAAATTATTAAACAGGTACCTACTATGAAATTTATTGAAAGTTAAGTGTTTTCTAACTGTCGATTTGTTCAAGAGAATTTATTTCTCTTAACAAATCGACCAAGTATCAAGCCAAGATTCGCGAGATTTGTAAGCAGGGTCTTTATTTTTCTCAGTTTTTTTTCAGTTTTGAAGTAAAAAAAAACACCAACTTTGAAGTAAATAACCACCAACTTAGAGAATTCGCAGCATATAATATGTTTCGTATATTATGGATTTACTGTAGAACATTTAGTGTGTCTTTTTGTCCCCCTTATAACTTTTGACACACTCAATGAAATGCAAAGAGCTTAAAATTTCAGAATATATAGAGATTTATAGGCCTACAAAACTTTCATACTCAGAATGTTGAATTTTTGTTTCAGTCAGGGGTTATCAACTTTTGAGATTTTACTTTATTTTTATTTATATCTCAAAAGCCAAAAAAGCTAGAACGCTGAAAATTTGTATAAATACAGACAAATACAAAATTTTAATAAACATTTGGAAAAAAAATCCAGATTTTCTTAAACATTTTAAATTAAGAAAAATCATTATTTATGATAAATTTATGTGTTTATCTGACTAGATTTCCTATGTTTTTAAAAATATCGAAAAAAACCGAAACACCAATCTAGATAATTTAATTTTTTATAAAAATTATGAACATTTTGGAAGTACCTACTTTTCAAAATATTACTAACAATTTTTCTAAAAATTGAAATTAGTGACGACATCGTTTCATACAAAATGTAAGGCAGTAGGTAGACACTACACAATATCTCACTCAATAGTTTGATACCTACTTAATCTTCAAAAATACATACATACATACCATCATGCTATTTTCATATTCTGGGTAGGAAAAACAGACTGACCTCCATACTATCCTATCCTGGCATATATCCCTACATGTTTGATTATAGAAAACAAAATATCTTAAAATATTTATTAATTTGTGTTTATAGCTTGGTACGTATTTGGTAATGGTGAAATTTATTGTGTATAGTCAAAAAACTTAATTGAATATCTACATATTTCAATAGGACTTCCTGACTCATTAAAGTAAAACAATTAAAATTAAGGTTTTACAGGTTTTTACTGTATATTCAAAAGAAATGAAAAAATAATTGATGTTATTTTATTAAAATCCTTGAATATTCGGGATCAAAAAGATCTTTTTTATCAAATTGGTACTAAATAGATATCTCTTAAGTCGAGCATTGTAGGCATTTTTCGTTTCTTTCATGTGGACTTACAGATCTTAGAATTTTCTCAATTTCTTTCGTTTAGGGTCAGGGCAAGCAGTAAAAACCGATCCAAATAAACTAAACAAAAATCCACCACGCCAAATAAAGTTTAATACGTCGGGTTATAGGGATTCTCTGAGTGGAAATCAATAGGTATCTTCTGATTGCACGGGACTAACAACTCCCAATACATAGGATGATCTGTGATTGATGTTGTCTCAGATTTTTTATACTTATTTTATTTTACATTGATTCTCGGAATAAAAACAGATACTATGTCAAATATTAATTTGTCATGCACCTAATAACAATTTACCAAATTCTGAAGACAAAGAGTTTCAAAAATCAAGACCGAAAACATCATTTAAAGCTGTGTCTTTTTCAGCAGTCATATCTAACCAACTGTGCCATAAAATGTGATGTAAAACAATTATAAATAGTGGTACTTATAGCGGAAAACCATTAAAATACTCAAAACATTGCCTAATGGCAATTAGCCCGCCAGTGTACAATATATTTTTTTATATTTTTATTTATTTTTTATTTAATTTAATTTTATTTATTAAGGAATACAAACAGTTACAGAATATAAATGTGTATAACTAATAGCAATGTGTCAAGTCGACGTTTATCTGCAACCTTAAAGTATTCACAATGTAGTTTTCAGAGTAACACAATAACAAATAAAAGGCCATAAATAATAAAAACAAGGAAAGAATTAATAAAGAAATAACATTAAGGAAATTAAATAGCTAAGAAATTGATTATACAAAAACATTAGGGGGGCAAAAAAAAACAATAATTATATAAAAACATAAGAATAGTTAAATATTGAAATTAAAAATTAAGAAGCCATAATTCAAAAGGACGAGTGGTATATGTGTGTGTATTATGTCATCGAAGTTGAGGGGAGGAAGAGTAAATTATTTCGTAGGCATCTGAGTGGTGCATGTATGTTAATTGCGCTAACGAGTGCTGAAAAGTGCTATTGATTATTTTGTGTAGTGTTGTCATGTAAATTAGGGTACGTCTCTCTTTTACTGTGCATAGATTGTAATTATTAAGTAGGTCAGTGTATGGTAGTCGGGGATTCTGTGTTCTGTATTGCATAATCTTGAGGTATTTTTTGTGGATTGATTCAATTTTGTCTGCGTATATTATGTTGTAATGTGGATTCCATACTTGAGAGCAATATTCGAGTTGTGAGCGGACTAACGTATAATGTTTCAACATGGATGTCAAAATGCAGTTTGCTATCAAATACAATTCGTACATCCCGAATATTGTTGACTTTGTATAGAAAAATGAATAAATAAATAAATAAATGGCAAATGTAATACTCAAAAGCCGTTGATTTATTTAAAACTGTTTTTGTTGATTGAAACTTTGATTTAAATACTTTTATAATTAAATTTATAAAATACGTTGTTAGTGTGTAAAGAAAAATATTTAAATCAATAAATTAATATGAATTTTATATAAAAATATAATTTTATCAAGGTATAATATTTTTAAAACATCCTTTATGTTTGATTATCATATTAATTTCATGAAAAGAGGAATAGTGTTTGCTCTAAAAATGTTTACATTTCATTATGTGAGGTATTAATTTTAAACGATTTTCGATCAAAGTAAATACATTTAATAATGCATTAAAATTTTAGCGTTTGTTTTTCGTGAAATTTAAATTACTATGTTTACAACGAAATTCATAATCATCATCGTCAACAACAAAGGGCGGCTTCGTTAAAATATGTAATTGATTAAGAGGATTTAACAACGATTCAAAAATTAAATTTTTCAAAGTGATATTGGGCGCCCATTTTTTTTGTATTTTAGTATAGCGTGTTATTAATTAACGAAATAAACTTCAGTAATAGGTTGTTCTGGAAGACATTTCGTTTCATATAGTATTTATTTGTGTTTTTAAACACCTAATCTCATACTAACATCTCAATAAGTATAGGCGTCCCAGGAACCAAAGGCACCTACAGGGCTTACGACCTATCATCGGCTGGTTTGCGTAATCAATTTATGCGCTTGCGCAAGGTTCACCAATTATGCCTTCTTATTGAGTTCACTATTAATCCAAATATAAAAGGTCTACATATTTTAATCATGAAAATAAACTTTAATGAAACGACACCTATTGAAAAATTGGTTTGTAAACAATGAAAGCAACAGCCCTAATATGTGAGGTGATAATGCTTTCGCACATATGTCACCCATGAACCACGCCAGAATATTAAGTTAATTTTTGTCTTATTTCTTGCATGTGTCAATGTATGTTGTGGTATATAAATCGAATATTTTTATAGTTATATATATAAACAAACATTTTCTCATAAAATATCATTAACTCTCGACAGGGGATTTTCTCCCTGTCGAGAGTTAATGATATTTTATGAGAAATTTTCAACATCTCAATAGAGACGAAGTTGGAATATTATAGGAGAACCAGGAACTTACTGCACCTACAGGAAAAACGACCAATTATCGGCTGGTTTACGTGATTACTTTATGCGCTTGCGCAATGTTCACCAATGGTGCCTTCATATTGAGTTCAGAGAATATTTTTTGCTTGGTGATATGGAATGTCAAATGCAGCATTTTTGGTATATTTTACTTTTTCACAATTGGAAAAACAAACGAAAAAGATTTTGATCATGCCAAAAAAAATCTCAATGTGTTATGTGAAAATGTATTATTGGTTCGTATAATTTATTTTCAGCAAAATTTGACGTTGAATATAACGTTGACCTTCTGGACGAAATAAAGGCATTTATTGATGCAAATCACCGAAAAGTAAACAATTCATAACGCCGAGTTGAAATTTATCTGATTCGATCGTTCATAACCGAGCAAAACGATTTGGTTTTATATTCACCAAAAATAAAAAAAAAAACGGAATGTCTCACCGAACAATCCAATGAATATTATAGTACGGTAGCAGGTGAGGTATAAAATATAAATTATACAGAATTATGTAGGAAGGATGTCATAAAGTTAAAATTTAGTTGAACTATTACAATCGTTAATATTCCAAAGTCTTGTATAATTTTGTCATTTTAAACAACGATTTTGGTGACATTAATTAATTTTGTTTTTAGGTGTAATAAACGGGAATCAAACATAGCTAATCGTTAATATTCATTAATAATCATATTAAATAACTTGTATACTTATTTTAATAGGACGAGCCTTATAAGGCGCAACGACAGTACCCTTCAGGGGGGGCATGTCTGGTCAAAAGGCGGAATCAAAAACATCCATATTTACCCATATCATGGATATAATTATCTCATGGAATTCTACTACATCTTAATATATTTTAGAACTCCGTAAGATAATTATATCTATGATATGGGTGAACATGGATGGTTTTGACTCCGCCGGCTAACCATACTTGCCCCCCAGAGGTGAAACGTCATATTTTTACACATAAGTCATCTAAGACAATATCATGGAAGTCGTGCGTTTTTTGTGGATTATCCTTATACACGGAGACTTGGAACAATGACTGGTAGAACTCCTACCTGGATTTTATTTTACGCCTGGTATTTTGCAAACAGTATAACTTTTAAAATATGCAATAAAATGCGGAAAAGGAGTTTTATCAAAATCGTTATATATAATTCTTCTGTACGTGTGTATGTCACTGAACGCTTAAACGGCTGGACTGATTTTGATAAAATAGCAGGCAAGCCAAAGTTCAGGCAGGACAATGTCTATCGGGTCCGCTAGTACAAATATATAAGGACGAAGGTAGTTGAGACAAAATATTATTGATATAACTATTATAACTATTGAATATATTTATAATTTTGTTCACAATGACGTTAAAATCAAAATAAACGAAAACGGAAGTTCAAATATCATATTTTAAATTATTTGGTACCCACATAGTAAATAAATTCGTTCCCATTGAAAGATTAAGAAAAAGAATCGTTATAAAATATTGCCTATGAATCAAAAATAAAAATGAAAAAAGAAAATGCACTTCCCGATGGATTTATTGTCCGCAAAAGAATAAAACAAAACGTATTATACGTCAATATACCAACATAAAAAAAAAACCGCTGTGGTGAAATTTCTTATTTATTACCAAAGAATATGAAAATATATCAATTAAATCATGGATTAATATCCATGGATTAATATTCTTTTTACAATTTTGATGTCAGTTATACCAAGATATACTAATGTCATCTTCTTCTTCTTCTTCTCCTTCGAATGAGGTATTTAATTCGATCGGTTTCAAAGTGACAGCATCTTCCTAAGGACGGATGATTCATTATGTAGTATCGTGCCTCAGAACGGTGTTTAAAGGATCACAAGTGTTGCATTACAATGTTGTCAGCGTAATAGCAATGTTCGCTATAATTATGTTATGGCGAACGATATTATCATACATACATATGTATATGCACATGGATAGGTAGGTCTATGTAATGACATGTCAATATTTTGCAGATTTAATATTATTGTTACATTTCATCCTACCTCTTCCTTTCATACCTACAAATTTGCCTACAAAATTCAGTCATCATCAAGAGCACGCTGTGCGAACTCATGTTTCGGCCTCGCATCAAACCTAGTAAAAATAATTCATTCAAATCAAACATCGCCATCCAATTTATCAGTTTAGTGTCTGTGAATATTGTGTGAAGTGAGCATCAGGAGGCATTGGGAAAATTTAATTCTGAACCACACCAGGAAAGGTAGGCAAATATTCCTTCTTTTCCTTTCTCCTGTCACTGGGTAAAACCAGTGGCACACACAAGCAAAATTATCCAACTATCGATTTGTTCAAGAGAATTTATTTCACTTGACACATCGACAAAGTATCAAGCCAAGATACGCGAGATTTGTATTGGGTGTATATTTTTCACGGTTTTTTCAACTTTGAAGTCAAAAAACACCAAATTAGAGGATTACTTAAAATTCCATTACTTAAAATTTATTGATATTTTTTTTTCTTTAATAAAAATGAATATGTCCTTATTAAACAAGTCCATATACATCTTCCTACGATCCCTAAAATAAGCAAATAAATGCTTGTGTTTAGGTGAACGAAATCGGTCGAGGCAGGATTCGAACTCACGACCAATGGATTACTAGCCCAGCGCGATAACCACTCTGCCACCGACCCATCTAATTGTATAAGTATGTTCACAAAATTCCATTTCAAGTAACATTTAATGAAAATTTTGTTTAATTATGTTTTCATTAATTATAATTTTGCTAAGTTTGTGTTATTTTTTGGGATATAAAATAAATAAATAATAATTAAAGGAATATCAGATGTTGAAAATGTCCTCTTTTCTAGATGAATATCGTAATTTACTAATGCAAAAGACAACATTAAATACCTACCTTTATTTTCGCAAAGTCGAGAAACAGGTGTGGAATGTAGGTATATATTAACATAGAAGGGACGTTGAAACCACAAGCCGCGGACCAATTGAGGCTCCCCAGCTTTAAATTTGTGGCACAAGATAAAGGCAGATAAGTTCATTGAATGGAGTCAACTCTAAACAACGGGTAGGTACTTAAAAGGCACAAAGGCTTTAAAATAGAATCCGCAGTATTAATAAATAAATATTAAACACGAAAAAAAAAAGATTTTTTTTAAGTTTTTTCATATAAATATGTGTACAAGGCAGGAGACGCACGAAAACAGAATAAATGTAGATGAAATGAGATCGCTGAGAAGATTATGTAACAAGACGATGTATGACAGGGTAAGAAATGAAGAAATTGAGGAAGAATGTAAAATAATGAAATACGAGTATGTCATCAATAGAATGAATGTGAACAAATTGACATGTTTTGGCCACATGGGGAGAATTAATGAGGAACGCCTGACGTAGTAAATATTTTACAAGCTGACAGGAGTGGAATGTGAGGCCGAGGCTCTCCAAGAACATGATCATGTGAATAACATTCTTAAAGAAAGAAATGTAATAAAATTGAACAAAATGCAAATAATGTATGAAAATATGGCGTTGGGCAAGCGCTTTTAGTAACCACCTTAACCAGTCGATGACAGGTCGTAAGCAATTTAGGTACGTGATTTCCCGGTATCTGAAATATATGAAATATAAAATTTGACATTTTTTGACAGTTCTATCAAGATTCTTCGGTAGAAGTAGTAAATTGAGTAACTGTTGCCAATCCACACAGCTGCGTCTAGGAACTGATAACATGGATCATGAAGGGTGGACTGTATATTTTGTCGGATAACATTATTTGGAATAAAATGGGACGGGTGGGAAGCGAATCAAACTTAATATCGATTTACTGCTATACTGATCGCCTTCTTCAGGCTGGTGATACGAAACAGCCACCATTGATAGATACATAGTTCACATATTACACAATTACCGATCGAAAATACAACCCTTTTTGATATACGCCGCGCGTAACAAAATGCCAAAAATCACTATTGATGGTTTGTCTGATACTTGTCAACTGGCCTTGGGCGGTCAGCTGATTCGCATCATGAACCAAGAAGGGAGGGGGAGGGGATGAGGAACGAGACGTGGAATTGAGCGTCAACAGTATGTATTTGTTTCATATAACAAGTTGCATGTAACACATGAGATCCAACTGTCGATGGCAATAGTAAATTTAGTTGAAAAATACGTACTAAACTATGTATTAACAATTGAACACAAATTAATAAATATTTTAAGACAATTAGTTTTCTTTACAAAACATGTAGGTATGTTTCTCAGGATAGGAGATTATGGAGGTCATTCTGTTTTTCCTACCAGAATATGAAAACAGCATGATGGTATATATGTTTGGAGATTAAGTAGGTATCAAACTATTGAGTGAAATATATATAGTGTATACCTACTGCCTTACAAATTGTATGAAACGATGAATTTTTATAAAAATTGTAAAAAAAAAGTTTGACATGAACTGCTACAATGTTCACATGTTGTATATAAAATCACCTTTTCTAGTTGGGGTGTTTCATTTTTTTTCGATATTTTTAAAAACTTTTGAAATACAGGCAGTTAAACAACACACAATTTTATCACAAGAAAATGTTTTTCTTAATAGAAAATGTTTGAGAAAATCTGGAACATCTTTAAAAACACAAATTCGAGATTTTATATTCGGCTACATTTAAACCAATATTCAGTTTTGAATTTGATTTATCATTTGTGTGGCATTTATAAAAATATTAAAAATTACTCTACCCAAAAATAGTAAAATTATGAGAAAGATCTTGCGATACAACCAATCGATATTGGGAAGGATTTCAACAAAAAGGAACTTGTATAATATAATATACCCGAAATTATATTATTATTATAACAAACTGTTGTGTTCAATATTGTGATGAGGTTTTGTGTCCCTGGAAATTGAGTTTTCTCTCATAGTGGGTAGAAACAGGGAGTATGTCGGCATACCAGAGGCACATATTATATTTAATAAGGGAAAAAGCCGAATGCGACATATTTTGTTTGGCTCTACTTCAATCAGGGTTGTCAACTATGTGATGGCTGGTTTTATCAATTCATTTTTAAATTTTGTCAATTAATTTTGTTTCACTGTTGAAATTATAAATTATTTAAAATATAATTTGAATATAAATTGATTGATTAGAGAAAATGAACGCCTGACAAAGAAATTATTCAAGGCTAAAAAGAGTGAAATGAGAAATAGAGGCCGGCAGGGAAAGAGTTTGCAGGATCATTTCTTTTTTATGTATTTTTTTTTACAATAGAAATAAATTAGTACATATAAATATACGAAATAAAACAATTCAATATTATTGCCCCATTGAAAGTGTAGGCACTTGTGTATGTGTATGGGGCAAGAATACGCAATAGGAAAAATAAACCATATTTCTAAACTAATTATAACAAATGGACATTAAAAATATTTTTTTAAATAGTTATACATACTTAAAGTTATCATATAAATGAGGTTTTTTAAAGATGGTAGGTAGAATAATAAGTCAGAATAATATAAGAGCATGTACGACGCGATGCATGTATGTAAATGAAGCCAAATATATATGTAAACATAGAAGAGTATGTATATTTGAATATATGTATTCTATTTTTCAAGATTCGGTGAAATAGATAAAATTGTTTTGTCATAAGAAAAATTTTTGATAAAAATAGTTTATATGTCCCTTAGGATTAAAAAATATTAAGTCGTTAATTGTTTGTGGCATCCTTGGTGTGGGTATTTCCAGTGTAAATATCCACCTAGAAGATTATCGGATTCCAGGTTGTTACTAAATTTTATTCAACATCCAATTTAGCTCTGGGTCCAATTATCCACGAGACCCTCGCATGGATCCCTATACAATGGGGTCGCTGCGGTCCAAAGTATTTTACAATGTACCACAAAGCACAGTACCAAAATCAGACTTCTTGCTTGTTCATTCATTATTCGTTGCTATATTCAGGGAATAATTGATATTTTGAAAAAAAAATTTGCTTTTTCGTTTATTTTTGCTTATTGAAAAAGTAAGCTTAACATAAATTGTAGAATATAAACTTATTTACCCGTATTTACTAATATCACCTAAACTATTTACATTGGTTTTGGAGGGCATATTTAAAACTTTGAACTGGGAAGACAAGGGAATAAAAATAAATGACACAAACTTAAACCACCTCCGTTTTGCAGATGACATAGTGCTAATAAGTGATGATCTGGAAGAACTTCATATTATGATAAAAGAACTCCACGATGCTTCCCTAATGGTCGGCCTGGAAATTAATATTAACAAAACAAAAATCATGAGTCCATCTAACAGCACTATCACAATTGATAATAAAATAATTGAAGCTGTTGAAGAATATATATACCTTGGACACAAGATAAAATTAGGAAAGGATAACCAGACAGCAGAAATACCCAGAAGGATCGGACTAGGTTGGGCAGCCTTTGGGAAACTTAAACATGTCCTAAAAAACAGAGATATTCCCACATGTCTGAAAAGAAAAGTGTTTGAAACATGTATCCTGCCTGTGCTTACGTATGGTCTGGAAACTATCACGCTAACTGCGAGGACCATACATAAGCTAATATGCACTCAGAGATCCATTAAAGGGCAAATGATAGGCTTAAGTCTAAGAGACAAAATTAGAAATGAAGAAATCAGACGCCAGACAAAAGTTGTTGATGTCATGGATCGAGTTGCAAAACTTAAATGGCAATGGGCAGGTCATGTTGCCAGACAGGGTACGGACAGATGGGCACCCAGAATTCTAAATTGGAGACCATGGGATATGAAAAGGGGAATAGGCCGGCCCCAGAAAAGGTGGGTCGATGATATTGTCCCTGTCGCTGGAAGCAGATGGGATCGAAAAGCCCAGAAAAAAGACGAGTGGAAGATTTAAGAAGAGGCCTACATCCAGCAGTGGAGAGATGGCTGAGAAAGAAGAAGAAGAAGAAGAATTTACAAATAAATATTAAGGAAGCCGCATACAACTTCCGTCCAGGAGATTTCGTGTTTCAGAGTGAGTGTGGCGTCACTTAGAGAATTTCTCGATAATTTCAAGAAAATCTATTCCTTGACATTTTCGTTCTGTGCACGTGCATTCTACTACTACTTCAAAAGTTCGTAATTTCCTTCAAGGGTCAAACAATAAAACAAAAGAAGATTTTGAAAAAGATTTTGAATACCTATGAGAAAGGGTGAGCAATTCTTTATATAGAATACTTCAAATCGTATTGTTTCCTGATTGGGTAACTAACCAATAAAATATTGCAAATTCAAAATATTTTATACTTGGGTGTCTAACCAACAAAATATTCTTTATAGAATGTTCAATCAGTTGTTATAAGTAACGGATGAACAGGTTTTGTTTGTAGGACGACAAATGTCATCAGTATCTATGCTTTCTTTGAGGTATAGATTTAACTTGAGGACTCCTTGAGGGCGACACATGCCTTCAAGATACTTTGAAGGCCTCCTCAATACTTATATTTGACTTTGAATACGGATATTATACGTCACAATGTTAAGTGGATATGGACCAGTGAAAACTCTGTATGCAATACCATAAAAGTTTTCACAATACACACAAAAACATTGTCACGAAACTCATAGTATGTATTTTCTACATGATACCTGTTGAGAAATTTTAAGTAATATTGCATTACTAGCAAGATGAGCATGTATGAAACAGTGTATCAATGTTGATGAGGCGATGTATGCGTCAAGATAGAAGAATGCAGTGTTCGGTTCTCACTGCCTACCCCCTACAGAAGCTATTTTACTTCTGTTATGTACATTTTTCATACAAACATGAAATTTATTTCACATCGATATGGCAAACTATAGATTTTTTCTTCAAATTTTGACAATCCGTGAATGCATTTTTGATGAGTGTATTTTGTTGTGTCGAAATTTTAAACAGTATACAAAAAACTCGATTCTCCAGACCGTGAGACCATTTTGAAAATTTTGACAGATGAAATCATAGAGAAGAAATTAACGGATATCTATGGAAAATTAATAAACTCTAGGGCTATGAACTTTACGTATATGATGTAAATATGAAGTCGATCGGACTTATTGTTTGGGATGTACAGAGGAAACAAAAAGGATAATTCCGTACGCCAAACGCCGTACGATATACGCCGTACGTCATACATACAAACACATCACGACGAAACTCACAGTGTACTCTCTCTACATGATACCCGTTGAGAAGTTGATGTAAAAAAATACGCTTAAAAATTGTGAAATCATGACTCTCCATTATTCCATAGTGTGGAGAGTAAAAAACGTTCATGAGGAGGTACAAATAATACATATATACATAGATAGGTACATTATGTCATATTTGTTTTTGGGAAGATTCGTTGAGGGATCACAGATATATAAATTAAAGACACCAAATGAAAGCGTAGAGATGTCGATGTAATAGTATAAATAAATAATATGAAATGTATTCTGAGGAAAATTGGCATAAAGGTAGGTAAATGCATTCTGGGCAAAAATGGACCTCACACAGAAAAAAACATTTTAATTTTAAAATTTGTTTGCATTCAACATTTTTTGGATAATCTAGAGCACATAAATTTATTCTCATAAAAACAATATAGGTACCTATTATATTTATTTAATAATATCAACTTCAGAACGTTCTTTCTCCTTTACAATAGTTACATAATGTTCGTCCACATTTAGAGTATTGTTCACAGATTTGGAACCCACGCTACAGTATATACGTTGATCGACTAGAAAGAGTTCAAAAACGATTTCTAAAATTCTTAAATTTCAAATCATATAACATATACAGTTCTTATGATGAAATTGAGAAACATTTCCGAATGAAAAAAATCGTACACAGGAGAGAAGTTGCGGATCAAATGTTTCTCTTTAAAATTATTAATTATTATTTTTAAAATTATTAATTAATCCATGCGCCGTTGCGAAATGGCAGATTGAACTACTTGTTTTATGTTCCTCGAAGTAACACTAATTCTAATCAAAATGAGTTTATCAAAAGGGCTTGTAACTTCTATAATGTCAACCTCTCAGCCAGTATCACACATTCTGATATATTCACCGCTAGTAATAACGCTTACAAAAATTCTCTCTATAAGTGCATAGCATGAACTCGTATGTTGAATTTTCTTTTTTTTTTGTTAGTTATTTTTGTTTTTTTTAATATTATCTTTTGTATACTTTTATTTACATTTTGAGTTGTTGTTTGTAACAAAAATATAACAATTTAACTGTCATAATCCTTTTCCCATCCTTTTCCTTTCCCGTCACAGGCAAACATACATCTTAGTTATATTTAAATTTATGATGTTTGAAATGTTTTATATTTAATATCTGTGGACATATGTAATTGGTCTGTTTGTTTTTTTTTATAGTGTATTATTCCATTTTAGTATTTTAAGACTGTATTTGTCCCTAAATAAATAAATAAATAAATAAATTAATTCATTGCTTACCCAAAATGTAATCCAACCGCTTTTTCTGAAACAAAAATAAAAACAATAGAATAAATTTAAGATACGAGAGAAGAAGTCTACATAAATAATGAAAGATTTATTATGTTTGTATATACAAATGTTGAATAAACTGCCCCATTTTACACAGATTTACCTCGTGAGAGAGCTAAATTATCTTAATGTAAATATATATAGAAATAATGTGAAGTCGTCCTACTTTGAAAAATTAAAGGTCATAGATTATTTTAACCATTTTTTATTAAGGTGCCTGTAAGCAATATATGTCCTTAACTTATATCCAGATACTTATCTGGAATCTTGGCAAGTACGCAAGGGCAAGCACGGTACTATTCCAACTGATAATAAGTTAATAGCAAGGTCTCATTGGACATGCGGATTTAGTGATCTTGAAGAACAATTTTGCCATAGATACGGTGCCTTATTATCCGAAGATTTTCACTGACTTGTTTGTTTCCAGAGATCTTGGTCACTTCTCTGATTATTTTTCTATTTTACTTCTCGGGCAACTAACAGGTACTATGTCAAATATTGATTTAACACGCCCCCAATAACAAGTTGCCACATTCTGGAGACTTACGATATTAATCGTCTCACAGATCCAGACTGAAAATACAATTAAAAACTGTGTCTCCACCGGGAATCGAACCCGGGACCTTTGGATCAGCAGTCAGATACCTAACCAACTGAGCCATGATGTCCTATATGTATGGATCTGAAATCGTTGACAGTCCGCAAGTGTGAATCTCGAATTGCACTTGCTGATTGTTATTTTTCCACCATGGTACCAAGATTGCTAATCTAGAGGGCTCCATGAGCTACTCTTCTTGCCAAGCATTGTTTTTTTTGTTGTTGTTCATTTTAGCTTTCTGCGAAGGGGTCGTTGACAGTACCCATATGTGGGGCGGGTGGTGGTGGGAGTAGCGAGTAAATAGCTTTGAAACCAAATGTTTCGTGTCTCTCGCAGTACATAGGGCAATGACGTGCTCCTAGTTGCTAATAAAGATCTTCTTCTGGGTGACAATCCTAAGATTGGTTTGCACCGCACACTCCATCTCTCATCTAATCTCTATTGTCGGCCAGCCTCTTCACCTCTTAGTAACTGCTACAGGGTCCATTGAGATAGTAATATGGGTCCATATAACTGTTTCTAGGGCGACCTCTATGTTTTTTCAAAGATGACAGTAATTAAAATTAATTAACAATGCAACGCGTTCCTCAACGCGACTCATTCAAGCGATTCGCGACAAACATGAATAAATTCAAGTTAACCCAAAACACAAGTATATACCGATTGTTATTCCATTAGCTTTTTTAACAATCGATATTTTACACAAAAAAGTCTAGTCTTTTTTTAAAAGAATAGCAAAAAAGCTTCGTCAAGGTTAAATTTAAGTTGTAAGGCTGTTTCGGGCATATTGTAAAAATGAACAGTAGGTAATAAAATGTAAAACGTAGGTATAAAACAAAGGAAATGAATAGCGAACAAAATCCACTGAAAGTATAAAGATTCAAGAACATGAACCAAATTAATATGTTATCGAGTTCAAAGGGAGCAAACTGTTTTCGAAGATATTTAAGTTCATGACTTTTGCTAAACTATTGTATCCCGAGGGAACAAAATATATGACGTGCCTGTGCCGCATAATATAATAATATGTACGTTTTTTCTTTACTTTTCGTATGGAAAATATAAGTGTTTGTAAGAGAAATGTTACAAGTTACAAACTGAATTGGTTATAGAAGGCCTATGGGAATTCAAAAGTTTTTCACTACCTACCTACATATAAAATACGCAACAATAATACACTGTCACAAATGTGACTCTGTTGTGTGTGGAGCTTTTTGTGCGTCGCGTAGCGCTTTTTGTACTCGAGAAGTGATGGGCAACATATCCGTCTAAAATTAAATATTTTTTTTTTTAAATATTTGGCAACCCACCCTTAGAAGAGTAAATACTGAAAGTCACTCACCGCTTACCCGGAATCTCAGGCGCGTAAGCACCTCTTTACCCGCACTTACTTGCAAATCTTTTTACACAGGTGGGCTCGGAGTTTGCCGGATGGGCTCCCACCAACAAACCCCGCCTGCTTAGAAGGGTAAAGAAAAAAAAGCAGGAGATGGTGGACTTGTTGCGGGGTTTGAATTTAAGGCTCTATAAAGCTCCATGGACGCAGCCTTTTCTGGGCGCAGAAGAGCCTAGCCATTCGAAAAGTAAGTAAGAAGAGTGATTTGTGCCAAAAGGAAGAAAAAATAAAAATTATTCTAGTGAATATTAAAACTTACAGTTTAATACCATTGATTAAGATGAATTTAGTTATTGCAGAATAAATAGGAGGAGAGTTAAGTGATAATATATGCGACATGTTGACTGGTAGAGGGACTTTTAAGTTGGGATAGATGTCATATTCGTAGTGCATCGGACATTCAAAGAACAAGTGATCGAGTGTTTCCAAATCTGCCCCGCATGCACATGAAGGGTTTTCTTTTATATTTATTTTATATAAGCCAGTAGCAATTGAGCAATGACCCAATCTCGTTCTTGAGATATGATAATTTTAAAAAGATAAATAAGTTTTAACTAAAAATAAATAAATCCTACGATCACAGTTCATAATAATAATAATAAATAGAATAACAACAATAAATACACATTAAAATTTGTGTTACACACTAAACTCTGTTGATATCTCAACCGGTTTCGGAGAGCACCTTTGCATCTTCTGGAATTCACGTAAAAAACATGCTACAGTTTGTAAGTGAACTCCAGAAGTAGGAGAGGTACTTTCCGAAACCAATGGAGGTATCGACGGAGTTTGGGGTGTAACACAAATTTTAAAGTGAATTAATTTTGTAGTTATTTTTAAATATAGCACACAAATTCTTCTTCTTTTTTATAGGTTGACACCTGTTTTTTTCAGGAACTTTGCCCGTTCCTCAAGGCCTCTTGTGACGCGAGCTCCAGCTATCTTTCCATCTCTTGCGTGGTCTACCTCGTTGTCGATTGCCAAAGTTTATTTGTTGGGAGATAATTTTTTGCAATCTGTTGTCTCCCATTCTCGCCACGTGGTCCCGCCAGAATCGTCGTCGGCCCTTTATTAAGTCTAAAGAATTAATAAAGGGCAATCCGAGAAAAACGATAATATGGGTTTCCGGTAAATAGCTTGAGCAATTTCGTGGAATGGAGCGGTTTGCGTTTATACCAACCAATCTTCAAAACGTAAATTCGCGCTCTGGGCACCCCACTTGATGTGATCAGAATATTTATACAAAGAAAACAAACTATGCAAACAACACTTTTATTAACCGCAGCTGCAATATGTACAATAACCTTAATCATAAGCCAGATATTTTTAACAATAGCATACAATCATTAAAAAAACAACTATCATCAATATTATAATGAATACTTTATGTACCAAATTGTACAATTTATTTTTGGTATGTCCAATACTGTATTAATATGACAACTCACCCTTTCCTCCTCTCCTACTTTTCTTCATGTCCCACCCTCGCTTCATAAAATACACACACACACACACACACATACACACACATCACAATTGTACACTTACACCACACTTTTGTCTTTGACTTTGTACTGAATTGTCTTTATTATGTATATTAATCTGTGGAACAATGTAATTGGCTTACTTTCCTGATTATTATTTTTTTATTAATGTAAAACATGTAACAGCTGTTTTGTTTCCCAAAATAAAATAAATAAATAAATAAAATGAAGAATTTTTCATAGGTGAAAAATAAGTGAATAGGAAGCCATTTTTTATTTTTAATATTTTCAAATAGAATTCCATCTAGAAAAATTAAATTATATCAAAAAAATTCCTTTTTTTGTCATAATACAAGACCAAGAACAACGTTGCACTACCAAGTCTTGTATCTCCCATCACTAATGCGATATACCGTTTTCCCTAGATCCCCAAACTTGACAAAGCTCTTTCTGTGTGTATGGAGAATATTGTATCCTTCAGGGAATTTCGCTCCATATAAAGTGCTACTAAATTGACATTCTCTTGCCCATAATATGGGAGTATTAATTTTAATCCAAATAATAATTTTCTTACTAACATGATACATAATTTATAAATATGATTAGTTGACTTGGGATGAAGTTTATTTCGAGACAATTAGATTAATAGTTAATTTCAATTTAATCCTTATACCTACTTGAGACGCATTATTAATCATATTAAAATATTATAAGATTTGTGAAGGAGGCTTCAGACAGATGAGCATTAATATAAGGATTTATGTATTAACAATAATTATTATCAGAATTTAATGCATTCATTTTAAAACCACAAAAAAATTGAGATATATTTTTAAATTTTGTAACTTTGAGTCATATCAATACTTATTTGGAATTAATAATTAAATAAAACATAGTCTTAATTTTACCTAATTAGTTCAACGACCTAATTAGTTCAATATCCGTTTGTTTTTACATCGTTGATAATTTTTTATTATGGTATATATGTACATACCAACTTACATACCAACATTGATAAATACCAACTTACATACCACCTTACATTCAATATTGTATTTTTATTACGTGAATACCCCGACCAAGCACAAGATACCAATGTTTTCATGGGATACTACCAAATTAATCATAGTAACTTCACATTTCCAGTATATAATTTTTTATTTTATTTTTTATTTATGTATTTGCAAAAAAAATTAAAGAAATATAAAATGTATGATAAATTCATTGTGTCCCAATAATATGTTTTTACACAATATATCATGTGTACTTTATTTATTCAATACTAGCTTTTATGTCCCGCCGTTGGCCAAGAATGTAAAATTGTGAAAGAAAAAGCAATCGTTTTTATAATATTGTCACCCAATTATTTTGCAATATCAGACTATGAAAAGTGGTTTGAAATTTGATTGAGTTTAAGTATTGTAAAATGTTCAAGTGATGGCCACAACCCATTCTTTTTTATATATTGCTATAAAGTGTGAATGAAGTATAATATTTATACAATTTCTGCTCGCATGGACTATGCGTAATGGTTTTAAATATGACTGTTTATCAACGTTGTAAAGAGATTGGTTTGGCCACAACCCCCATTTTTAAATATTATCATCGAAAACAAATTGTAATGTGTACCTATTGAAAATTTAGTAATTTTGGATGTTGGGATGTGGTTAAAATTTGATTAAACAAACGTAGGTACTGAAAAGATCTAGTATTGGTCACATCCCATTCGTTTTTATATTTTTTCATCAAGTGTGCATTATATTTTTGCTCAATTTGACTGAAAGTCTTCATTAACGAAAAGAAGAAGATTTGAACTATAGTAAATAGTTTTTAATTTGAATATAAATGTTGTGAAGAGTTCAGTAATGGCCACAACCCCCATTATTTAAATATTAGGTGTTGAAAATTATTCAAAATAGGATGATATAAATGGTTTAAATTTAATTAAACAAAAGTATTGAAAAGATTCTAGTGCAGGTTATATCGTCACATCCCATATCCCATTCATTTCATATGTATTTTCATCAAGTGTGCATATCGTTAATAATATTTCTGCACAATAGACTATTAGACTTAAAACTAACCCAAAAGACTAAATAAAAAAGAGAAAAATAAGTATAAGACTATAAGAAATAGTTTGTATAAAAAACTATTCCAATGGTCTACATAAAATAAGTAAAAATACATATACCTAATAGAAGAATTAGACTATTGGAAATAGATTGTATAAAAGCTCACCCAAAGGTCTACAAAAAAGAAGAAGAAGAATATTTAGACTATTGGAAATAGTTTGTATAAATACTGACCAAAAGGTCTACATAAAAGAAAATGAATAAGACTATTGGAAATAGTTTGTATTAAAACTCTCCCAAAAGTCTACGTACTTAAATGAAGAAGAATAATAATTAGACTAAAGGAAATAATTTTTATAAAAAAATGACCCAAATGTATACATAAAAGAAGAAGAAGATGAATTAGACAATAGGAAATAGTTTGTATAAAAACTGCCCTAAAGGTCTACATAAAATTAAGAAGAAAAAGAATTAGACTCCAGGACCCACCGCTTCAGGCCCTTCAGTACCTCCCGTCCCTTTAATCCCTCATTACGTCCCTTCCCATCAGGCCCTTCAGTACCTTCCGTCCCTTCAGGCAGTTTTATACCTCCCGTCCCTTCAGGCCCTTTAGTGCCTCCCTTCCCTTCATTACATCCCGTCCCATCAGTCGGTTAAGAAAAGTTTAAATCCAGAAACCATCCTGGAAGAACCGCGAAGAGATGAAAGAACCTTCTTTTCCCAGGATGCTCTACTTAATAGGTAAAATGACTAAATACACGAAGAAGAAGAAAAAAGTTCAAACCCAGATACCTGCGAAGAGATGGAAGGACAGTTGGGCCTTCTTCTCCCAGGATTCTCCAACTTCATAGGTAAAATGACCAAAAATACACGATGAAGAAGAAGAAGAAGAAATAAGTTTAAATCCAGATACCTGCGAAGAGATGGAAGGAAAATTGGACATTCTTCTCCCAGGTTAGTCCACCTTCAAAGGTAAAATGACCAAATAGACGATGAAGAAGAAGAAGAAAAAAGTTTAAATCCAGAAACGTGCGAAGAGATGGAAGGAAAATTGGACCTTCATCTCCCAGGATAGTTCATCTTCATAGGTAAGATGACCAAGTACACGTTGAAGAAAAAGAAGAAAAAAGTTTATATGCAGAACCCGTCCTGGAAGACCTGTGAAGAGATGGAGGGACAGTCGGACCTTCTTTTCCCAGGATACTCCCCCTTCATAGGTAAAACGACCAAATACACGAAGAAGAAGAAGAATAAGAAAAAAGTTTAAATCCAAAAACCATCCTGGGCATACGCTCGACAATTCACCAAAGTTTCATTATAATCGGACAAACGGTTGATAAATAAATAAATAAAATAATTTTCCTATAGGAAATCAGTATAGGTATATTATTGTTGATTTGTAAGTAAATAGTATTAGGTAGGTACCTACCTACAACAACCTTCTAAATAAATTCGATTCCTAACAAATTTTATTTGAATATCACATTCTTTCTGTAGCCATGGAAACGATTCGAACACGTAAGTAATATCGAATGGTTCGGATACATTTTTTGAATATGTAGGTACCTACATTGGTTTGTTCGATGCCATAAAAATGAAAATTGTCAGAAAAATCAAATATTATTTACAAATTATGCAATTTTATTATGCCTATATCTTTACTAATAAATAACACATTTTTACAATATATGTATGTCTTAAAACTTGCCGTAATGTCTTGTGTTTCATTTTATTATTTCATAATTACATTTATTTCAAAGGTTTATTATTTTCAAGAACATATTCATTCGGTGGGAAAATGAAATATTGTATGAAAAGATATTAAAATGGCGGCGTTTATGTACAAAAGGCTTACTTTAAAAATAAGTTAAACATTATAATTATACCAAATATTCACCATGTTTTTCACTTAAACGCTAAGTTATACTTCAAAATATTTTTTTTTGTGTAAATACCTACATCTAACTTTTAAACTAACAGATATTTGCGTGCAAAATGTACACTTTTTTGACAGATATGACTTGGAAAATTTTGTATGAAAAAAATAATTATTTAAATATTTTTAAAATTCAGCATTTTTATCGCATTCTTTTTAGCGTGACACTGCATCAGGTATACTGGTACATGTTCGCACTTAAATTAGATTTTTAGATGCTCTTGGTTTTTCAGAAGGCGTGAGACAAACACACACACACACACATACACACACACACACATAGACACTAACATTTTGATTGCTTTATTACTTTAGATTGAACCATTGAAAGCATTCAGTCTCCATTATAAACTCATTTTGTGTATGATAATTTATTGAACAGATTTTTAATTATCTCAATAGAGACGAAGTTGGAATATTTACTGTAGGAGAACCGGGAAATCAAGGCACCTACAGGGCTTACGACCTGTCATCGGCCGGTTTACGTGATCACTTTATGCGCTTGCGCAACGTTCACCAATTATGCCTTTTTAATGAGATCCCTATCAATTCAATTTTGAAAGTTCTATATATTGTAATACTGAAATTCTTTTCGCTTGAAAATAAGGAATTTTTACTACAGCCATCTATGTGTGAAATTATGAACAACATTCTTATTATTTTTTATTTATTTTTGTTGTAACGCCATCTATTGAGAGAATTGGTTTTTTGTAAATAATGAGAGCAACAATTCTTATACCTGAGGTGACAAATGCATTTTTCGCATAGAATTCACCCCTGAATTGCGCCAGACTTATAAGGTCATTTTTGTCTTATTTACCTACTTGTACCAATGTGTAAGTAATCGAATATTTTTATTATTGCATATGCGCAAAAATCCAATGTTTGCGCATATGCAATAATAAAAATATTCGATTATGATAATTTAGTTTGACCCATATATTTTTGTTACAGTGTTAATAATATTCATCGTGTTGAAGATGATCTATCAAAAGATGACCAATATTACTATCATCCTATCACAGAATATGTTCTTTCAGAAAGTCAATTTAAGACAAATTTTAATATAACATAACGGATAAATTGTGGAACACAGATATTGACGAATGTTTTTTTTTAAATAGTGCAAAAATAGTTTTGTTTGATCTCTCCTGTAAATTATCAAGTGTTCAAATCCAGTATATAATTGATAATATGTAAGTCCAAAGCTCATTTTCAAGGTTGGCATTCATATTTAATTATTTATTGATCGATAGAGAGTTATACAGTCTACACAATTCATAAAAAAATGTTGCATTGCTTTATTAGTGGACTAGTGAAAACTCCATGAATTTTTCAATTGGATAATTAATATCAATAACAAAAATTGACAAATAATACTCAATTCATTAACAAGTACATTAAAAAATACTATAGTAAGTCTGATGCTTAAATCAAAGTACTAGGAGACAGCAGTCCTAAACGTACCGAGACAGCTCACAGAGATGTCGAGTGTAGGTATTAAAGAAAGTATTTTACACCGTGCAAGTGCGGTACACTAAAGCATTCTGAGTGTTGTTGTTATAACACTTAGGAATATTAAAAGTGTTAGGATATCTGGTTGTCGTATACTGCCCGGTTGTTCTACAATTGCTTTGTTTATCTTGGCATTCTTTGATATGTTGCAACGAACATTCATTATTGGTTTTAGTGCTCTATTTACATAATTCCCTGTCATATTTATTATTTTAATATTGTTATATTATGGCCGTCCCTTCCGTTTGATCAGCTTACCCAGATATATTTGACATGGTGTTCTAGTTAATCATTTAAAGTGAAAAATAACCACTTTGCAAGCAAAAACATTTGATAGAACTTCGATGTTTAATAAATTATCTTAAGCGCTCAAGGTCTAGCGATTGTGGTATAAAATAAAATATATGGAAAAGGATTTTCAAAAACAAGATAAAGATAAAACCAACTACAAACGTTCGTATAACGACTTAATCAACTCGGGTCTTAGGACGAATGTTCGTTTTAACGATATTTATAGCGGCGTCTATATAAAAGGTTGCTTTGAAATCCAAAACACGGTCTCAAAATTTCATTTTAGGTTGGGGATATCTAAATACACACACACAGACCTCTCAGTTTTTCATTATGCTCAAAAGGGTCCATTAGACGATAGGTTTGTCTTTTACTCTGTACCTTGGTATCTCGTCATGTTTAATGTTTCCCCGTAATGAATTTTGGGAAATTTAAATTCATTTTCGGAAAATATTAATGAAAATAAGTGGGTTGAAGTCAACTCTCTGTGAAATGGGAAGAAAATACTATTACAAGTCGAGCGAAAGATACTTTCATATTATAAGATCTACGAATGATGTGCGAGAGAGAGAGAGTGAGTGAATATACGCAAACGACGCAGCAATACATCATCCATTTTACTAGACCTTAGAATACACCACAGCTCATTTTTACCAATGTCGGATGAGTTGTCAAAGTTGACATTAAACGTGAAAATTTTCAACATAAATTTAATAAATAGTATTAAAAATCATACAACTACGTAAATAATATGTTGAGAAATATAACTTACTAGTGAACTCCCGGCAAACTTTGTATTGCCTGCATAATTAAAAATGGTCCTTCATTACCACCCATCGCTTCAGACCCTTCAGTACCTCCCGTACCTTCAGGCCCTTCAGTACCTCCCTTCCCAATTTTTTTTAATTACTGTGATATCGGGTGTATTGTGTTTTGTTGATTTATAACGTTTAAATATATTTATTTGTTTTAAAATTTATGAAAAAATAAATACACTTACTACTAAAATATAAGTATTTTTTCAAAAAAATATAAATACTTAAAAAATAAACCTACTTTGTTATATCATTTAATGATTCGGCGGATATTTTGTGGTAGTTAATATAAACCATTTTTGAAATATAAATTAGCTATAAACCACTTGTTTTTTGAGTCACTTCGCGACATGTTTCGGAAGCGCTGTCCTTCCATCGACCGGCGTGTCGAGACTAACATGTTGAATTTGTGTGTGTCTGTCTGTGAAGCGAGGGGGGTGGCGGTTGAGGGTTGGTTGGGTTAGTGGGGGGAGGGGGGGTATTGTGAAGTGTTTTTGTTTTTGATGGGGAATATATTAAGTATTGGAGAAGTGTTACCTTTCATACCTTTCATAACACTTCTACCTTTCATACCTTTCATAACACTTCTCCAATACTTAATATATTCCCCATCAAAAACAAAAACACTTCACAATACCCCCCTCCCCCCATTAACCCAACCAACCCTCAACCGCCACCCCCCTCGCTTCACAGACAGACACACACAAATTCAACATGTTAGTCTCGACACGCCGGTTGATGGAAGGACAGCGCTTCCGAAACATGTCGCGAAGTGACTCAAAAAACAAGTGGTTTATAGCTAATTTATATTTCAAAAATGGTCTACTTTGTTATATTCATTCATTCGTACCATTACCGCACAAACCACAATGTGGGGTCACCAGCGACAGGTGTACAGGTGTGAATTACCAGAAAAAGGGAGCAAAACGCATGCGTGTATACCCCCGCACCAGTATCATCTCACCTAAAAAGGCACCATAGTTAGAATGAGTGATGAACCTCATTGCTGAACTATGTGAGATGTTGTTTTTGCCTGTTTATTTTCGATTACCAATAAAACAATAATAGAAAAGAGTGGAAGCACTATTCAAAGCCGGTGCCTCATTAATAACTTTGTTATATTTTGTTAATAAATTTTATAACGGATTTCAACTGTTCTTTTAACACAAAAATATAGAATTATAATTATGTTTTCTCATTGCTAGTCGCATAATGATATTTCAAGATATAATTATAATAATGACGACATATTTTTTTATCATTCTTAAACATCATTTTGTTGTCAGCAACAGTAAAAATTATGAAATGTTTGAATGGCTTAGCTAAACAAAATAAAACTAGAAATAGCGTGATTCGGCGTTATTCAGAAATCACAATAACAGCTTTTTGAAATGATAAAACACACGAACGATCACATATCACGCAAAATTTCTGAATATTAAACCAAAATTGTGTATTACAAAAGCAAATAAATGTAGGGATAGTTGGTACTTATTTAGGATAAAGAGTAGGGCAGATAATATCTGAAGGGAAATCCCATACATGCCCTTTGACTTGGTCATACATTACCAGATGAAAGATTAATTTGAGGGGGCATATAAACCAAACACCCCAATTTCAAATCAAATTAATCAAATACGTTAAACAGTGTGTTTATAGAAAAAATACCATAAGTGTTTTCAACATTTTTCTAGTGAATGATCATCATATATCTTTAAAATACAGCCTGAATTCCCCTAAATAAATTATTAAAAATATCCTTTCATACAGCATTTTTTAAAATTATTTCATAACTATGTGTCGAAGAGAAATAAATTGTGGCAACCTTAAATTGCCTGGATTAGGTTGGTGCGTCTGAGCGTTGAAAATGAGCAGGCATACACCAACAGCATTTTTTCACCGGCTCTGGTCAAAAATAAAATACCATCATTGGTAAAGTTTCCACCGATATAACCAATTGATATTTCCGAATCAACTCTTAGCTATATTTTCGCAGTGTAAATTTATATTTTCTATATTATAAATTTGAATGTTTGTATCTATGTATGTATGTAACTATGTATGTATTGTGTTGAATGCGCTCCTAAACCGTTCATCCGATTGCAATTAAACTTTGGTGAATTGTTGAGCGTATGCCCAAGATGGTTTCTGGATTAAAATTGTTTTCTTTTTCTTCTTCTTCATCGGGTATTAGGTTATTTTACCTATGAAGGTGGACTATCCTGAGAACCGTTCATCCGATTGCAATGAAACTTTGGTGAATTGTCGAGAGTATGATCGGGATGGTTTCTGGATTATGAAATTTTTCTTCTTCTTCATCGGGTATCAGGTCATTTTACCTTCAGGTAAAATAACCTAATACTCTGGGAGAAGAAGCTCCAACTATCCTTCCATCTCTTCGTAGGGCTTCCAGGACAGTTTCAGGATTTAAACTTTATTCTTCTTCTTCTTCTTCATCGTGTATTTGGTCATTTTACCTATGAAGGTAGAGTATCCTGGGAGAAGAAGGTTCAACTGTCCTTTCATCTCTTCGCAGGTCTTCCCAGTATTGTTTCGGGAATTAAACTTTTTCTTTACCTACTGAAGGGACTGGAGGTAATGAAGGGAAGGGAGGTACTGAAGGGCCTGAAGGGACGGGTGGTACTGAAGGGTCTGAAAGACGGGAGGTACTGAAGGGACGGGTGGTACTGAAGGGACGGGAGGTACTGAAGGGACGGGAGGTACTGAAGGGTCTGAAACGACGGGTGGTAATGAAGGACCATATTTAATTATACAGGCAATACGAAGTTTGCCGGGGGTTCACTAGTATTTAATAAAGCTTTGGTTCATATTATGTAAGTTTGTAATTTTATTTGATAATTATTTGATCTTGCTAAGTGAGTTTAACGTAATGATTTACATTGGATATGTGAGCGCTGTCTGACATGAACACGCAAAATTGACATCATTATTTAATACAAATTAATTGTAATCGCGATTAATATACTCAGCATCCGACAGCAATCAACATACCCAAAAATATTTTACATGTCCAAAGCAAAGAGTGCATATAATCCAAGTGAATGACCGATAAACTTTTTTGATTTCAAATAAGGTCTGTTCTTAAAATGCAAAAAAATCAACAATTGTTGAGCTTCCGAATAATTTAAATCACGTATAATCCTTTTTTAACGCACGCGATAGTTACGCGGGGGGAATGTGTTGTTTGTTCTTTTATAATAATGAAACTTTGAGCATTGCGAGTATGAGCTATCGGGTATTCCTGTATATGTTTGTAGATGTGTATGATTATTTAGCAAATTTATATGTTGTTGTTAAACACTTCAGACAAGAAAATCTGTGAATAATTAATTCATTACTGGGATATCTGAAGTACATTCAGTAAGAATTTGGAAATGTATTATCTATCATTTAACTTGTATGGACTTACAAAATTCGAAACCCAATTCAATAAAAAACACTTAAATAATTCAACGATAGTAAATACCGTTAAAAATAATCTCATACTTGTTTTGTATTCAATTGACAAAGAAAAATACATTCTAAGGAGTGTCCTATATACATTTGTAGAAATGTTTTTATTTGACAGATGAAGAGGAAAGGTAGATAAGGTTTGACATGTTTTATAATTTATAATATTCATTTGTGCGTTATTTTTGTATGAAAAGGAACAGGATTCCTTAACATTTTCTAAGTAATGTTTTGTATTGTAATTCTCGAATTACTTTCGAGTCACTGAAAGACTAACTATTGGCTGTTTTGCAAGAAAAATAATTTGCAATATTATTTTGTAATGTGTCATTAGTGTATGAAAAAAAAAAGCTTTATGTTTCTTTAGACAGCTTTTGTAGTACCGGCCTTAGTACTTAGAGACTTACATTTATGCCATAGCAAGTATTGGCATTTTTACAAGAAAAATAAAAAAAAACATTATTTGCGCGGTAAATAAATAAATAAAAGATGTGTTATTTTTTATTTACGACAGAGCATAGGTTTTATAGTCAACATAAAATTGGGAAATATCTTTTGAGAGTGTTTTTTTAGAGCCTCCCGTAACGGAGTTTCAAAGGGTACATTACCAATAACTATTTAATGGATTATCTCCAATAAATGACCTTACGATACACCTTATCTTATTGGTCGGATGAGCTTTGACTTGAAATTCAAAAGAAGAGTTTAAATTTTAAACTTTTTTTATTTAATCTTCTTCTTCTACCGCTTTAGTTAGGACTGTGTCTCTGTTATTCTCGGAATCCGCTCTTGTGAGGGAGGTGGACGTCCAATTTTATTATCCCTCCATCGCTTGGGTGGTCTTCCGCTATTTGTTATCTCCTCATCCGCTGCTATCCTCACCACTCGATCCGTACCTGATCTCTCCAGAATCGTCTTCGTGCTCATCCCCATCGCACAACATCTTCGACATCACAGATTCTCCTTATTTTCGAGTTCCCTACTCTGTCACGAAGTGTTACGCCTGCAATGGGTCGTAGAGTCTTCATTTCAGTGGTTCTAAGGAGGCTTTTTTGTTCTGGCGGTGTTACCTCTTGTTTTTTATTTCATGAATTAAAATATCATTAATTTGACTAGGAACACTGCTGAAGATAAACGCAAGTCCGAAAAGTTTCTTAATTTATAAAATACATCGAGGAAATGAAACTGTGTATTATTTTTAACCTCAATAAATAAATTAAAAATTTTCAACGCTTGTAGTAAGTATATTACAAATAAATATTAAAACAGATATTATTCCTAGTTATATAGACAGAGATAAATTAGTGGAACATAAGAAACCAAGAAGTATTTCTTCATATTATTTTAATTTCTATGATATCGATGGATATATCCATGGAGAGGGTACAATGGAGACGATTCCTAGAGGAAGCCAATGTCCATCCTGGGCTGTGGAGCCACTTATGATGATGATGTTATCAATATCTATGTTTTAATTTGTTTTTGTATTTTTAGTACTGGTATTTTTGTATCATTTGTGATCATATATGAGTAAAATATTCAAGTTTTGGAGTTAATAAGCACGGCGAAATAAACAATTCCGAAATAAAGATCAGGGGGGCAAGTCTTGTTCGACCGGCGAAATCAAAACCCCAGTGATTACCCATATCATGGATATAATTATCGTATGGAGTTCTATGACATCTTTGGCCAGTTGCTAAATCCAAACAGAGATGTTAGAGAGAATGCCACCTATATCCCCCAGGAGTCAGGTAGTAATGAAGATCAGATATCGGTCGCACCACCAACGATTGTCGAAATAACGGCAGCTTTAAAAATACTTAAAAATAATAAGGCACCAGGGATTGATAATATACCAGCAGAGTTGTTTAAATATGGAAATGCACACTTAATAACCTTATTGTGCAACCTGATATCAAAAGTGTGGACCCTAGAAAAGATCCCAGAAGAATGGCAAACAAGCATTATATGCCCTATTTACAAGAAAGGTGACAGGTTAAAGTGCGAAAACTTTAGGGGGATATCACTATTATGTACTGCCTACAAACTACTCACCATAATATTAAAAAGAAGACTTGAGCCATATGCTGAGAACATTCTGGGGGAATACCAGGCAGGCTTTAGAGCGGGTAGATCCACAACGGACCAACTATTCACTGTCCGTCAAATTTTGGCAAAATGTTGGGAGTTCGATATAGATATCTACCAGTTGTTTATTGACTTCAAGCAAGCATACGACTCAATAGATAGAGAAAAATTGTATGATATCCTCTTACAATTCCAAATTCCACCTAAATTAGTAAGACTCGTGAAAATGACAATGACCAACTCCCAATGTAGAGTTAAGGTGCAGGGTGATTTAACAGAGACTTTTGCAATCACACAGGGATTGAAACAAGGAGATAGTCTGGCTCCTACTCTTTTCAACCTCGCCCTGGAATACGTTATCCGCAGAACACCAGTTGACAATGGCTCTAGTATATGTTTCAAAAGCAGTCAGATAGTGGGATATGCGGATGACCTAAGTATACTTGGAAGAACGCAAACAGCCATTAAGGAAGTTCTCGACCCCCTGGTATCTGCAGCACATGAGGTGGGCTTAAAGATTAATAAATAAAAGACAAAGTTTATGATACAAAGCCGAAACGCACCTAATAGAACAAGAGGAAACGTGCAGCTAGCAGAGAATCACACATTCGAATCAGTCAATCAATTCACATACTTGGGATCTCATCTCACGGAATGCAATGAGGAAGCGGAGGAAATAAAGAAAAGAATCTCAGCAGGTAACAGGACATACTTCTCCTTGGTACCAGTGTTTAAATCTCGAAACGTCCATAGAAAAACCAAAATTATTCTATACAAGACAATTATAAGGACTGTGGTTACATATGGGTGCGAGGCATTGACACTCACAATAAAATCTGCTGAAGCTTTGGATGTATTTGAGAGGAAAGTTCTCCGCCGCATATGTGGACCAGTGAAGGATGGGGAAGAGTGGCGTATAAGGCAAAACGATGAACTGTCCAGAATATATGAAACACCCAGTATCTCAACATATATAAGACTATCGAGATTGAGATGGGCTGGACATGTTCAGAGAATGCCAAATATGCGAATTCCCAAGAGAATTATGACTGATCATCCAGGAGGAAAAAGGAAGATAAGAAGACCCAGGTTGCGATGGCAGGACGAGGTGAGGAGGGATGCGGTACAGCTCCTAAGCATTACAAACTGGAGGACGGCAGCTGAGGACAGACGGGGTTGGAGGCAGAAGTTGAAGGAGGCCAAGGCTCGACTTGGGCTGTAGCGCCATCGAAGAAGAGAAGTTCTATGACATCTAAAGATATTGTAGAACTCTATATAATAATTATATCCATGATATGGGTAAACAAGGAGGGTTTTGATTTCGACGGTCAGCCAGACTTGCCCCCCAGATTAATCACAAATGAAAGTGAAACTGCATCTGGGGGGCAAGTCTTGTTCGACCGGCGAAATCAAAACCCAAGTGATTACCCATATCATGGATATAATTATCGTATGGAGTTCTATGACATCTAAAGATATTGTAGAACTCTATATAATAATTATATCCATGATATGGGTAAACAAGGAGGGTTTTGATTTCGACGGTCAGTCAGACTTGCCCCCCAGATTAATCACAAATGAAAGTGAAACTGCATCTGGGGGGCAAGTCTTGTTCAACCGGCGAAATCAAAACCCCAGTGATTACCCATATCATGGATATAGTTATCATATGGAGTTCTATGACATCTAAAGATATTGTAGAACTCTATATTATAAGAATTATATCCATGATATGGGTAAACAAGGAGGGTTTTGATTTCGACGGTCAACCAGACTTGCTCCCCTGGATTGAGATGGCGAGATCCACCTTCTACAAAATCATAGCAATTACGTCATATTAGCTGAATCGAAATTTAATTTACTGTCACTATCATGTAGACGAATAACCGCAGATTATTTTTTTTTGTATAACCTATATAATAACATTATCGATTGTCCATATTTATTAGAAAATATCTCATTTCACATCTCAAACCGTAATGTCAGAGTAAAACCTACTTTTTCTTTTTCACATTGTAAAACGTATCTTAGGAAAAACTTTTTTACTAACTCTTTGCCACCTCCGATTTCAACAACGGCTCAATATCGTTTACTTCTTTCATACTCAATCTCTAGTCTCGTTCAAAATAGCGATAAAGCGCCAATTTTGCACTGATAACTTAACTCGAAATTCCACTATAGTATATACATATATGCATCACCCTAAATCTTGCAATTACACCTTTTTCGTTAAGCCTTAAGTACGTTAGAATCGCATGTTATGATCCTATAATATAATCTTTTTTGTAATTTTCCTTGTATGTTCCAGGTATGATCCATTTTATTTGATTTTTCTCATTTGTTAAAAATGTATGTAAAACTTCAACAATAACTTGATATAATGTTCTTTTATCATGTACCTTAGTCTGTCATTTACTGTTATTTCCATTGTTCTCTTAATCTCATACTGTGTTATAATAATCCACTGTAGTGTTGGATATCCAAAATAAAAAAAATGCAAAAACTGCTGTGCAAAAGACACTTAAGGCCAAATACAAGATGGAGAGCTGTTAGAGTATACGCGTTGCCAAAACTGTTGTATGGAGTGGAAGGTTGGCCTCTCAAAATTACAACAGTTGAAAAAATTGAAGTATCCGATTGTGACTAAACAGAAGGTTAATGCGCATCTCATGGGTCGAAAGAGTCTCCATTGAAAAAGTTCTAAATAAATATTATGATGGAGAAAGATAGAGAGTTGATCAGTGTCGAGTGGCGCAAAGCAGCATATTTTCATCCAGTGTTGGATCAAAAATGGCAGATAAGAAGAAAATTTAAATTATTATTTATTTATACTGCGAATAAAGGGAAATTATTAGGTTATTTAAACCGAATCACGACGTCCAAATAAATAAATCGAATTCTAGAATTTAACCTAAGTTCAAATTTTGTTATATTTGAATTCTTTAATGTATCGTAATGGAAAGATTGGTCGCTCAACGACCCGACGGAGTGACCTTGTTAAATTCACAATTGGGTCTACAATCATCGAAGCTGTTCAATCTGCCAAAGACATTCCTACAAAGACCATTGCGGACCATTCCTCAGTCATGAGGCCAAGGCAAAGAGAAAATTATGAACCAAAATGAAATACAAAAGAACAATTATTATTGTTTAAGTATTATTGTTTACTTTTGTTTTCGATATTAAGTATGTTGAATAAAACAAAACAATTCGCTTTCATTCTTGTATTCAATTCGATCGAATGTTCTCGAATATTTCTTTGCGTTTTTCTTCGGCCATAAAACGCTTTCGAATCGATTCTAGTCGATTGTTGCGTGTTAATGGTTTTGTTTTATGAACATCGATATTGTATTAAGGCAATGAATACATTTTGTTATGAAAATTGTTAAACGAAAAGCCACATTTCGATAAATATTTCGAGAAAGGGAGAGATATTTCACCCGTTTGAGCGATACAAAATAATCAAATTTAAGGGGTTTTTGTTAAGTGTCGGCGTGTTAATTGCGGGATGTTAGAAAAATCCGTCTGTTGAATTGCCATTCCGCTCAATTTAAACCCATTTAATTAATTTAGAGGCGGTTAAAGAAATATTTCTATCAAAAAGTGAAAATTACAAAATAATGACACTTTTGTGGCGTTGAGTTTGCAGTTAAGAAAAACTGTTTCGAAATTAATTGAGGCCTCACGTTTCTTGAAAGAGATTGCCATTTGGCGCAATTAACCCACTTTTGTGTATGTAATTTATTGTTAAATTAAAGTAAATAACATTATTACACATATTCGTTGTCGGCCATGTGGCACAGTAGGTTAGTATGTCAACTAAGTCAAAAGTCCCGGTTATACTAAAGGTGGAGATAAAGTGTTTAATTGTATTTTCAGCGTAAAGCTGTGAGACTATAGAGCGTTATGAGTTAGTTTTCAAAATGTGGTAACATGTCAGTTGGTGCGTGTTATTTAATAATTTGAAAAAAGAACGATAAAAATTAAATAAAAATAAAATACATATATACAAAATGGATAAGATAAATGTTTTAAATTAAATGAAACTGTCTGGTCAGACATAAGAGACGGGGTTTTTATATACTAGTTGCATTCAACACATGAGATCCAATCGTCGAAGGCAATAGTATGTATAATTGAAGAATACGTACCAAACTATATACACTTAAAACACAAATTTTTAAACAATTTAAGATATTTTGTTTTCTTTATAAAATATGTAGGTATGTATGTCAGAATAGGATATAATGGAGGTCAGTCTTTTTTTCCTACCCAGAATATGAAAACAGCATAATGGTATGTATATATGTATTGAGTAAGATATTGTGTAGTGTATAGTCGTCACTAAATAAATTATTTATAACAATCGTTTAAAAAAGTTTGAGATATACAACTACATTGTTAATATTTTTTATAGAAAATTAAATTATGTAGTTGGAATATTCCTTTTTTTTCGATATTTTAAATAACTTTGGAAATATAGGCAGTTAAATACATAAATTTATCATAAAAATGGTTTTCTCAATAAAAAAATGTTTGAGAAACTCTGGAACTTAAAAAAATAAGAATATGTATTCATCTATATTTATACCAATTTCCATTGTTTTAGATTTTGAATATTTACTCTTTTTAGAAAAATAAAATAAATATTCAAAAGCTGATAACCTTGACTGAAACATAAATACTGAGTGTAAAAGTTTTGTAGGCCTATAATAATCTATATTGGCCTACAAAACACAGACACACTAAATATTCTATTCCGTACACTGAGTAAATCCATACACAGAACATATCTGCTGCGAAGCCTCTAATTTGGTGTTTTTATTACTTCAATGTTGAAAAAACTATGAAATATATAGACCTGGCATACAAATCTCGCGTATCTTGGCTTGATACTTTGTCGATTTGTTAAGAGAAATATATTCTTTTGAACAAATCGGCAGTTGGATGAAATAAGGAAAACTTGCAGTATTTGTAAGTAGGTATATAGAGAGAATTCAGCGATGTTATCCAGATATTGATACCTACATAGAAAAGATAATAACTCTAGATTTCATATTTTTATCGGTTATTGGTCGTTAAAATCTTATATCTACTTAAAACCCAGCACCCATCCACATTGTTCAAATGTATAATATTGTCGAAAGATTGTAGATAGTATTAAAGCTGAAAGCTATACTATGAAGCTCGGTTATTTTCTCATTTGTATATGTAATGTAATATGTACTGTTCCATACATAATGTCACTGTAGTAGCTACCGACTACCAAATACTTGCGGTACGTGGGTAGATGTGGTAGAAAACGTATGAAAGTATAATGAATACCTTGGAAAAGTCACTCAGAAGGCTTTACACAAAACGATGTATGACAGAATAAGAAACGAAGATAATCCAACTGTCGATTTATTTAAAAGAATTTATATCTCTTAACATATCGTCCAAAGAATGAGCGAGGAGGACGTCCCAAGACGGATCATGAATGGTGCACCGGGGGGACGAAGAAAAGTTGGAAGGCCGAAGCTTCGATGGCTGGACGGTGTGGTGAAGGATGCGAACAACATCGGCGTCCATAACTGGCGCAATGCGTCGCAGGATCGACAGTCATGGAGGCGGGCTCTGCAGGAGGCTAAGACCCGACCTGGGTTGTGGAGCCACAGATGATGATGATGATGATGATGATAACATATCGTTAAAGTATCAAGCGAAGATACGTATTACCTATCAGAGGTCCTAAAACAGGTTCACACAGTCGGGTCATTTTTTTGTTCTTCTTTATTAAGATAATAATATAATGGTCCTGCGCCCGATAAACGAGTGATATTGCCATTTGCTAGTGTGGATAATTTTAATAAAGATAAAGATATTGTTCCGACATAGGAGAATCTAATATAAGATTATACAAGATGGTTCGGTGGCAGAGCGGTGAGCGCATTGGGTTAGTAATCCAGTGGTCGCGAGTTCGAATCCTGCCTCGACCGATTTCGTTTGCCTATAGCACAAGCATTTATGCTTATTTTAGGGAACGTAGGAAGATGTATATGTACTTGTTTAACAAGGACACATTCATTTTTTTTTAAAAAGTGTTATTTTTTCAGAAATCTTTATTAAGATAATATTATGGTCCTGCACTAGATAAATGAGTGATATTGCCATTTGCTCGGATAATTCTTAAATATAAAGAGATTGTTCCAAGTAAGAAGAATCTAATACAAGATGGGTTAGTTTTTCTGAAATCTTTATTAAGATAATATTATGGTCCTGCACCAGATAAATGAGTGATATTGCCATTTGCTAGGATAATTCTTAAAGATAAAGAGATTGTTCCAAGTTAGAAGAATCTAAAAAAAGATGGGTTAGTTTTTCTGAATTCTTCGTAAAGATTATATTATGGGCCTGCAACAGATAAATGAGTGATTTCGCCATTCGCTCGTGCGGATACTTCTTAAAGACAAAGAGATTGTTCCAAGTTAGAAAAATGTAATACAAGATGGCTCAATTTTTCTGAAATCTTTGTAAAGATAATATGGTCCTGCAACCGCAGATAATGTGCAGATAATTCTAACAAATATAAAGAAATTCCTACAAGTTAGGAGAATCTTTGTAATACAAGAAGGGCTATTTTTTTCTTACGATCTATAGATAATTTTTAGTCTTGAAATGAAATAAATCGTTTGATATGAACAAGTGGTAGATGTTTTCTCCAAGAGAGGCAGAAAACGTCATATTAAGTTATTTATGTGATATGTGAATAAAGCACAACGTTGCCGGGATGTAAATGAATAAATTAAACATTAACGTCTAGTACTGCTGTGAGGGTGACAGGTACAACATCAATGTTATTATCAAACGTTGTTTTACTTCAGTTCCCTCGTCTGGATGCTGTTTTGGTTCTTAATATTAATTTATGCTCGCACGGAGACATACCTGCAAGGAGACGCCTTACTCGGTTGTGCTGAATACAGAATTTAGAGGGAGATCATCTGTCAAGAAACAGTTTTCGAGAAAGATTGAATCTTTTTTGTGTTAAATAATAAAATTCTAAACGGCAGCTCGTTCATATTCATACTATGTCTTATTCTAGCTTTTCTGATTTTTAGGTTTTTATGATTATGCAAAATAATACCTGATATTTCTCATTTTCCTTCCTTCCTTTTGCTACGTAATATTTACTAAAGAAGGAATATTTATCCCTACATAACTGATCTCGATTTCCTCTTTTTGTTCTTTCTCAATCCTTTTTTTGGTATGATTTTATTTATTTATCTTGGGGTCATGTATATTTTCTTTGTTCTTTTTTAGCTTTAATTTTTTTGATGATGTACATTATATAATTCTGTCACTCCCGTCAGTGTGCATTATATTTGTTTATATTAAGTACAAAAAGTTACATAAATTAATACATGTTTTAGTTAATTTTATAGCGGTATTATCTTATGCACGCCATAAATGTATTAAATGTATTCTTGAATAAGAAATATGTGAATTGAACATAAATAAGTTTTTTATACACCGATAATTATTGCATGAATAAAATATAAATTGGGGTGGCGTAAAGTGTACTGAGAAAAAAAGTGACTTGTAAATTAGTTTTCCTGTTGAAAATCTTTTGTTCTAAATATCTTTTCTTGATGGTTTTTGTAAGATCATTATAAGACATGTACTTAAATATGAGTTTTCAAATGTGCTTATCATGATTCGTTTACACTCATATAAATAATATCACTGCTTTAGCATATAAAATATTAAGCTTCATAATTTGCGTATCAAAACGAAGCTGTTCTAAAAGTATTATATTTTATCTTTTACGTACAAAGTATTTTAGAATTCGGATCCGTTATAATATAATATGTATACACATACTCCGAATAGAACTAATTCAAAATAAGTTTTAAAATGTATCAACTATCGTACGAGGAATAGATTTCCTAATTATAACTCTGAATCATTTTATTATAAAATCTGGACATTGAAGGATCGTCGAATGCTCAGTGAAGCAACATTTTTATGTATAACTAGTTGCATGTAACACATGAGATCCAACTGTCGATAGCGATAGTATGTATAGTTGAAGAATATGTACCAAACTATAAACCCATAGATACAAATTATTGAATATTTTCAGATATTTTGTTTTCTATACAACATATGTAGGTATGTATGTCAAGATAGGATAGTTTGGAGGAAGATCCTTTTTCCTACCCAGAATATGCAAATAGCATGATGGTATGTATGTATGTTTGGAGATCTTCTAAAAAAATTGAGATCTTCTACTACAATGTTAATATTTTTATAGGAAATTAAATTATCTAGTTGGGGTGTTTCGGCTTTTTTCGATAATTGTAAAAGTTATGGAAATATAGGCAGTTAAACTCATAAATTTATCATAAAAAAAATATTTTTCTTAATAAAAAATGTTTGAGAAACCCTGGAATTTTTTTGAAAAAACTAATTTGAGATTTTGTATTTGTCTATGTTTGTACCAATTTTCAGCGTTCTAGCGTTTATGGTTTCTGAGATATATGGAAAAATAAAATAAAAATTCAAAAGTTGATAACCCCTGACTGAAACAAAAATTCAAAATTCCGAGTATAAAAGTTTTGTAGGCCTGTAACTGTTTATATATTCTGAAATTTTAGGCTCTGTAAATTGAGCGGATCAAAAGTTATAAGGGGGGGACGGACACACAGACACACAGACACAGACACACAGACACACACACACACACACACACACAGACACACGAAATGTTCTACTCCGAATTCTGAGTAAATCCGTGTATGGAACATATATGCTGCGAAGCCTCTAAGTTGGTGTTTTTTGACCTCAAAGTTGGAAAAGCCGTGAAAAAAGTAGACCTCTCCATACAATTCTCGCGTATTCTGGCTTGATACATTGTCGATATGTTAAGAGAACAAAGTTCTCCTGAACAAATCGACAGTTGGATAATACATAACATACTAGACAACCCTGTCCTTGAGCTTATCTGCTTCAAAGTTCAATCTTTTAGTAGTAGACAAATGATACATTTTCAGTTATACCTTATTTTTGTTAGTTTGCTAAGAACGAATTGATTCGAAGAATTTGTACAAACTATAATACTTTTCCTAATCATTTAGATATATTGAATTAAAAATATGACCTTTTCAAACATAAATGTAAGGATATTTTTATTTACTCACGTAAGCATTTTTGATGTCAAAAAAACATCTCCCCACTTCATCTTTCTTCAAATCCCTAGTTCCTCTCCCATCCACCTTCTGTTAAATGATTGTATTTATTTGCTTTTATATATTTTTAATGTATTACTTTAATTAAAAACCTGTAAATAGTTTTCTTGTTTATGTTATCTTACATTAATTTATATTTTATCTATAAAAAAATAGTTTAATGTTTAATAAATAAATGAAATGGTTGTACTCTGCTAAAAGCATAAAAAACTCAAATCTATAAATTCATAAATGTTCCAGATCTACCTATGTATTGACAATTTTTTTTAATTCTATTTAATTTATTTTATATATACACAATTGAAATCTATAAAAGCTTTGGTTATCTTACAATTAAAATAAATAAAGATATTATGTATGTACCAAAAAAGTCGAATTGCTCTGGCCTCTTAATTTTTGTTGTCCCAGTCAAAGATCAAAGGTTCCATTAGAAATCCGATACTGAAAAACACTTGATTTTAATTTCTGTCGAAAACGGTGAAAAGTTCTGAAGTCAGGTTCAACGAGGTACTTTGTTTATCAAGGTGACATTGATGGATTAGCTTTTGAAGAAATGTGTCATGGAATGACGCCACGTCTCGCAAGGATTATCTTAATATTGGGTTCGGTTTCTTTTAGAAAAGTCTTTTCCAGAGAAATATCATGAAAATCTGTCAAAGACATTCAAACTGTGCAAATAGCTAATTAATTATTAAAATATGGACTGTCACCAATAATGGCTGTTTAAAAAAAATTGAGTCACTTAAAACATTTTTTTTAGAGTGACAGGTGGTCATTTCTTAGAAGCTGAATATTCCTGGGTTCAAGATTTAGGTTCAAGATTCAATTATAATAATCTCCTTCTTCTTCTTTACGTGCCGTCTCTTCTGCGAAGGTTGGCAACTATCAGGGCCATTTCCAACTTATGATATGTGAGAATGCAAGCGTGAGTGTGAAAGTGTGAGTGCAATAAATATTAAATTAATTTTAAAATATTTTAATTTCATATATCATATTTCTCAACCTAATTGTGGATATTATAATATATTATGATGTATCAAAAAGACAGTTGCGTCGTATAGATATTAGATATTTTCACTACATATAATCGATATAATGTTCTGATTCTTAATTTCATTTACTTAATGATTTAGTTTATAATTTTCAATAATATTTAAGTTTTTTTCTTCCATTATATTCTTTTCAATTTGTTATATACAGTACGTTTTCGATACAGAGCTATTGAAAATTTAAATAAAATGTACGAGTTTTCAAAGATGGAGTTGTGGACGGGTGTCATGTTCCGCATTCGTTGTTGATTTTATAAAAAAAATAAATTGTTTTCAATAATTTAAAACATTAGTTTTATTAGTTTTCCTAGTGAGGTTGGGATAGTATTTATAAATGAATGTATAAGTGTTGAGATGATGTAAATAAATAAATACAAATACATAAATAAATAAAGCAGCCTGAATGTATTATATATACATCATAGGACAATGGGTTGTTACACATTATTCACTACTGTTCGATGTTTCTATGCAGCATACCGTTCAAACGATCGCCGAAGACTGTTAAAGCAATATGATCTTCTCTTTTCAGATTCTCGTCTATCAGTGATCTTTATTTTATATCAAAACCACTAGCTTGAAGTAGAAAACGAAAATATTGCAGTGTGTACCTATTCCAGAATCAGGAAAAGTGAATTCTTAGTATTTTATGATACTACTTGTATCATCATTAAACACAAAATTTAAAAATGAGTGATAACGATTTTTGGGAATTTAATAAATAAGTATATTCTATTGCATGTTCTACGTTCAAAATAACAATAGTTGTGTTATGGTGAAAAACGTGAATGATTTGCAAACACAATCATTGTACGAAGTAAATAAGTGTCTTAAAAATTTGAATATTAATTGACTAGTTGCATGTAACACATGAGATCCAACTGTCGATAGCGATAGTATATATAGTTGAAGAATAAGTATCAAACTATAATCTCATAAATACAAATTATTTAATATTTTAAGACATTTGATTTTCTATACAACACATGTACCTACATATGTATGTATGTCAAAATAGGATAGTATGGAGGTCAGTCCTTTGATCCTACCCAGAATATGAAAACAGAATGATGGTATGTATGTATGTTTGGAGATTAGTATCAAACAATTAAGTCCTCTTAGATATTGTTTGTAGGCGATTGCCATACAAATTGTACGAAGCAATGTCGTCACTAAATTCAATTTTTATAAAAATTATTAAAAAAATTTGAGATGTGCTAATACAATGTAAATATTTTTTATAGAAAATATAATTATCTAGTTGGGATGTTTCGGCTTTTTTTGATATTTTAAAAAAAATTGGAAATATAGGCAGTTAAACTCATAAATTTATCATAGAAAAAAATATTTTTCTTAATAAAAAATGTTTGAAAAACCCTGGATTTTTTTCAAAAAAATTAATTTTAGATATTTTAATAATTAATTAATTTTGTATTTGACTATGTTTATACAAATTTCAGCGTTCTAGCTTTTATGGTTTCTGAGATATATGGAAAAATTAACCAAAATTTCAAAAGTTGATAACCCCTGACTGAAACAAAAATTCACAATTCTGAGTATAAAAGTTTTGTAAGCCTATAACTGTTGTCGTACACGCATCTTGGCTTAATAATGTCGATTCATTAAAAGAATTGAATTCTCATGAACGAATCGACAGTTGGATTATTATAAAAATAAATACCAGCAATGTTTAAAATAAATTCATTTTATTGTTATACAATGCTTCTTTAAAGATTTTGCACTGTAATAGAATATGTAAACATATATGTACTTATATAATATATTAACATTCCAAAAAACATGATCTCATTGCGAATTTCATTTGTAAAACGAAAAGGCAAAGAGAATTATAAAATAAACACGAAAAACACATTATCGCAAAAGTTTATTTCAAACGTTGTTTAAATTTAAGGTTTCCTCAATAAAATTTACTCAAAATGTTTCCCAACTACTGAGAGAGCACATAAAAAATAATATCCCTATTTTTTTCCTTGGTGTCAAGATTTTTCTAAAAATAAGTAAATAAAAAACTTTGTTAAATATATGATGCTGTAAGATAAGTTTTTCTCTCACCCATTCACTCTGATGTCGTGGATCGCTGGAGTACGCAAGGACCACAACACAGTCCGATTTGACATACTTTTTTTTGACGAGGAATTCCGATGAAAGTCTAAGCGTGAAATTAGGAACTTTGGGTGCGTAAACTGTTTGGAATGAATGTTGAACTAGTCATAGAAATTCCCGTTCCTTTGGTAATTGAACGATGGATGTGCTGAAGTTTGTATGTGAATGGTGAAATGATGTATACAAGAGAAGGTTTTTTTTTCGGTTAGCGTGTGTACTTAAGATTTTTTCTGAATTCGAATTGATTTTAAGTTATTATTTCTGTTTTGAAAACGTTGAATTTAGATATCTTGTTGAAGAAATAAAATAAAAATCACATGCTAAGTCATATAAAAAATAAACCAGCTGTTTTTTTGAATAAAAACCAAATAAAATTTTTGTAATACTTTTACTTTACAACTTGCGAATAAGTTATAGCGCTTTCGAGCTTGCGCTCATCATCACTAACCTTTTTAAAGTAGAAGTATTACAAAGTTTGTTATATTATTATTTTTTTTAAAATGAACTTCTACAGAGTTGCTCACGCAAAGTTTGAAGAATTTAAATAAAATTATAAACAATTTATGGAACATGAAAATGGAATTGTAGAACCATGTACAAGAAAGACTATTAAAATTTTTTTTTAGTAAGATTTTAGCCGGGACCTGTGAGACACTGGCTTAGAATAGTGCTTCCACTCTTTTCTATTATTGTTTTTGAGAGTATCATAAGAGCCGGGTAATCGAAAATACAACAGGCAACAATACATCTCACACATATTCACCACCTATTCTGAATGAAGTACCTACCTTTTTAGGTGAGACGAGATTGGTATGTAGTGATGCACGCATGTATTGTGCTCCACTTTTTAAGGTAATGCACACCCGCACACCTGTCGCTGGTTACCCCACATTGTGGGATACGCCATGGCGGTATGAATCAATGAACGTAAATTGCACAATTTTTTGATTAAATACATAAATAAATATATTTTCATTAATTAATCAATGGGTAACGAGTACATTTCTTATTCTATATTTTCGTTCAAAACATTCATCGACGTCATATTATTTAAATAATAATTATAGGCACTTAATTTAAAAGTCGAAATTTTGACTGTGAATTGAAGTTTTGTTCTGTGAAAAAAAAATTGAACTAAGTTTGTAAAGGGAAATAAGCTGGTGTTATTTTCACAGTCTAAATAACGTTGCCGAAGAATTGATATGGTTCGTCTGATTATGAAAGGGAAAAATTTATTGAAAAATTGCTTAATGTACAAAAAAATACTATTATACTTTATTGCCTATAAATTTTTATAGCATAATAATTCAAAAACATAATATATTTTTTTACATATAAATTTTCACTTACAGGGTATTATATACCTATTTATATGAATGAATTAAAGGCCATTGTTTCAGATTCAATAAATTTTATTAAAATTTTCGTATATTTACGTTATATTGACCAATTGAATAAACTGTTAACTTCGCTCTCTGTGAACTAATCGTTATGTTAATTTGAACTGCTGAACTGCTATAGTCCTGTCAAAATTTCGAATTTTTGTTTCAGTCAGGGGTTACCAAATATTGGGTTTCTAATATTATTAAATATCGTGTTTTATCTTTGTGGTACATTTTAACAAAAATTACTATATTTTTAACTTTGTTTACACCACGTGTCGATTGAATTTGTTTTGCGATGTTAAAAAAATGATAATTTCTCGTAATTCGCGGAACATTTAATACCAATAATTTAATATTCAATCATGTACAAAAGTCGCTTGGATAATTTAGAGTCACTTGAAATAAAAAAAGCAATTTATTCAAAAAGAAATATAATAAATAATCAAGTAAATTTAACTTACAGCCCGCTTATAAATATGTTTCCCCTTTCCATCAATCTTACCAATCAAAGCCATTCTACACAAGACCCGCCTCTAATGACCTCCAACCAATATCCAAATAAGCCTTTTTTTAAGTCACATTCTGCGTTTAGTTGAAATTCTGCCTGAGGAGGGAACGGTTGGTTTCAAAACCGGTCGCAAATTCAATCGACACGTGGTGTTAACAAAGTAAAATATATAGTTAAAACCTAACCTAACCATACTATATACCTATAACCGTATTGTGGCTACTGTATTGACAAAATTATTACAATTTATAAGTATATTGAATATCTATTTTAAAAATAATTTAAGGCATCTCTGTAATTGGCTTTGATATGTGTAATGTTTTTAAACAATTTATGAAAAAGCTGTTGAGGTGAAATAAAATGAAATAAAATTATTGAATTTGGGTTTATACTTTATTTTTCCATATACCACAAATACTTTTTATATAGATTCCAGGTTTTCTCGAACTTTTTTTATAAGGAAAAACATTTTTTTGACAAATTTATTTGTTTAAATGCCTTTATTTCCTATTTTTTTAAATAACGAATATCGCCGAAACACCCCAACTAGACAACTTAAATTTTCCATGAAAAATATGTGCATTACAGTAGTACATCTAAAAAATTTTATGTTAAGCGACGACATCGTTTCATACAATTTGTATGGCAGTATACTCAATATCTACGCGAATTCTCAATATTTTGATACTTAATCTCCATACATACCATTAAGCTGTTTAAATTATCGGGGTTGGAAAAAAAGACCGACCTCCACACTACGCTATCTTGACATTAATGTTTTGTATATAAAACAAAATATCTTAAAATATTCAATCATTAATTTGTATTTAAGGGTTTATAGTTAATTTTGTATTCTTTATCAATACAAACTATCGCCATCGACAGTTGGATCGCATGTATTACATGTAACTAGTTTAATTAATGTGTTTGTAAGATGAAATAACTATTGGAAAAAAATTAACAATTATGTTCGAAGAATCTGAAACAAAGTCTTTATATTCATATATTTACCATACGATTACGCCATTACCCTATTTGGGGTAGGCAGAGAGAACCGAACGCCAGACTCCTTTCACTTAACACATATTCACTCCCATGCATCGTTTCATACACGCTTTTCTGTAATTATTACATCTAATGTCTGCAATCCTTAAAAATTCAATTCATGTGATTTGCCAACATTTTCTTGGCCGGCCTCTACTGTTCGTTCCTCTTTTATCAGCCCAATATATTTTTTTGTCAGACAGTAATCACTCAGTCTTTCTATGTGGCCAAACAATTTAAGGGCATTTATTTTCATCTTACTTACGATATCTCTTTCAATCATACATTCTCGTCTAACATACTCATTTCTTATTCTATCATACATCTTTTTACCACACATTTGTCAGTGACCTCATTTCAACCATTCTTCTTTCATGCGCTTTCTGCCATGGCCATGTCTCTCTACCATAGAATAAAGTCGGTACGACGATATCATTTTGTACTGTTAGCTTTGCTTGCCTCGAAATAATTGGGTCATCCATTACAGATCTTAATACACCATTCACTATTATCAGGCGTTACTCTCCTTTCAATATCTTTTTCGAATCTTACATTACGCTGATACATGCTTTCTAAGTATGTATAAATACTCATCACTTGTTCCAATTGTACATTCTCTTCTCGTATCTCGCATTTTTTTCGTCGTTCGCTCTTCTTAAATACCATCACTTTAGATTAAGATGCATTCATTCTCAGTCCATTTAGCATGTATCAATAGAATAGCATGTATCAATAGAAGTTATCTACATTTTCTGCCATTAATATATTTTCGTAGATTTATACTTAACACTGGCGTTACTTGTGACCAAAATAGTGCCAAAAATCAGTGAAGTAGTGAATACTTATAATCTGGTGAAAAAGTTTCTTCAACAGAATTTATTGAAAATTTGTGTGGAAGAACTGTTGCGATAATTATTTTAAATGATACTTCAACAAACAATGTGCTTCAAATTAACCGAGAAAATATGTGAATGTTGTAAAAGCTACAAACAAGAACCATTGTGAATCATTAAATTTGATTAGTGTTTGAAAAGTTGAGCGATAATTATTATCAAAATTATTAATAAAATAATGTTTTGTCAATCAAATCTAAAAAAAAGTAAATAAATATAAATCGAAATTCATTCATACTTCATAGACTCCATGAAGTTAAATGACGAAAATGAAGTGTCTTATTCAAAGTGAAGTTGTAGACTATTACTTTTATAATAAAAAGCAGTATCAGTAGTACTATTGCATGATAATTGATTTGCAGAAAAGCACCGATTGAAATAAGTACATTCCTTCTTTTCTATTATGATCGTTTTCAGGTGTCCCGTAGTCGGATAATTGGTTACTGGTTTGTGGGGATATAGGAACGTGTCGTGTTTTTTTATGACATTATGCACAACTGCACCACATTTTGAGTAAAGCTGTGATTGTATGCATGAAAGGAAGAATGAATAAAATCATGATTAATTATATTTTTGGAAAATTGTATCAGGAGCATAGCCACAAGAGGAGATCGAAATAACTTAAATGATATTTTGAAGAGAACAAATGTTTGTATGCGTACCTTGACTCGATAAAATGTTATTTAGAGTGGAATAACATTGATCGGGCATGGCTGACAGCCGCCTGGATATAGGTACCCACTGGGAGAGAGAAACCATTAGGGTGTTTACCTAGATGATAAATTACAGCTGGCTTTGATAACGGCTGAGACTATTTCAGGATACCCGGAGAAAGAATAACGTCAAATAAATATTATTTTCGGGAGATGAACCCAGCCCATGAAAATACTGACAAATTATATCCATCTCTCAGAACAAAAATTTGAAAATGTTGTTGAAAATATTGTTATTGACTTTGGTTTAAATACAATTTTCATCCATGAACGCATTACATTGACGTTTCTAAGTATTAAATATTTTCATTGATATTTTTTAGAGTTGACTATTTGGGACATTTTAAATCTTCTTCTTCTTCTTCTTTCATTAGGCCCAGGGCCTGTTTTATGCTGCATTTTCAGCCTCCTGTGATGAGGACTACCAAATATCTCGCCATATTTTTGTTGGGCGTCCTCGTGGTCGAGACCCCTCCGGTACGTTGTCTCAGGCTATCTTTGGGATCCTATCTTCGGACATGCGGCAGTACCTTCTCTTTTGGCGCTCCCATCTTACGATGTCCTCAGCTTCGCAAATTCTTCGGATCTCTGTATTTCTGACTCTATCACGAAGAATTTTGCCAGTATTTTCGTTTCACTGGTGCGCAGAAGTTGTTTGGTACGGACCATATCAGCTCTGGATTCAATGACGTATGTTAGGATAGGACTGACGCATGTTTTGTATATCCTCATTTTGCCCTTGGTGCTCATGTGTGTGTTCTTCCATATAGTTTCCCTCAGACAGCCCGAGATTGCTGCGGCCTTGTGTGCTTGCTGTGTCACTTCTTCATACAGATCATTGCGACATGCCATCTCGATCCCTAGATATTTAAATTGCGTCACTTGCTCTATTGCGTTATTTCCTACACTCAGATTGCACCTATGGTGATCTCTGACATTTTAAATAATTTTACTTATTTAACTTGAGAATTTCTCATCCATCCTGAGAAAGCAGCGGTCGCTTCATAACTGGTGACATCTCATTAGTATACTTACTTACTTATCGAGTCCGGAACTCAGATTTTGCCACTCCAATGTGTGGCGGCAGAAATCGCCCTGTCGGTAAGTTTAATCAGGTCGTCCATTAAAAAAAATAATCATTGTTTTCATTAGTATTGAAAACAATGACATCTCATTAGTATTGAAAACAATGTGATTTTTAATGAAAAATTAAATTACAATCATTTTTTTTTGTTTAATGTCAATTCACCCTACAGAGAGTGCTTTTTGCCTTGGTGGAAATATCATAAATTGGTTGAATTTGTTAAAATTAAATTAATTAGAGTTGGATGTTATTTGACTTTAAGAAGCTAAGCAATATGTTTGTTAATTATAATTTTGAATCGACATTATATATGACATATTGATTGGGGATGTGCAAGTAATTTTTACCAGATTAAAATAAAATAAATTGTTTGAAGATATACGGTTGAAGCAATTAAAAAATAAATGGTCGAGTCTCCTCCTCCTGACCACATTCACAAAGTGGACTGTTAATAACATTAATTTTGTAAAGGTGGGAAGCAACAAGACAATGGCCAATTCTCATACGCGTGATACAAGATATTTCCCCCCTAGAGAGTCTCTTTCCCTAAAACCAAGGTTTTTTGGGAATAGAGGGTTGGATTCCGGCGTAAAATAATCCTGTCTTGTTTCTGGCAACCGTCAAGTTTTTTTCCCATCTATGAATCATGCTAGTTTTGAGGGTTGATAAGTAATCAGTAGTTGGAATGTTCAGATTTATATTAGAATTGGTACCAGAAGAAGCTGATTTGGCAAATGAATCTGCAATTTCGTTCCCTACGATTCCCAGATGTCCTGGGATCCAGGCCAGAATTATGGTGATGTTTTTGGATTGAAGTGAGAAAAGTTTTAATTTAATTGAGCACATAAGTTGATCTTGAGGAAAGTATAATAAATTTGATGTGATTCTCTGAAGAGCACTAAGTGAATCTGACAATATCAATGCGTTTACAATATTATTTAATTGTATTTGTCCTAGTGCTTGTTGTATGGCGAAACATTCTGCTGTGTATATAGATATTGTGCTAGGCAGGGAGTATGAATTTTTAATGTTAAAATTTGGTATGTAAACAGAGGATCCACTGGAAGAGCCTGGGATTTTAGAGCCGTCTGTGTATACGTCTGTGAAATTTGGATACTTAGTGTGAATTATTTGATGACTTACTTAAACTTCAATAAAGCAATAGACTGCTTTACGAAGTGTCAAAGTATCAATCACACTTCAACAACTTGACCACATTTTTAATCGCAAATTATTATAAAAAGTAAAATTAGAAATATAAAACTAACGTTGAATTGATAAATATTATAAAAAAAACTAGTGGGTTGTGGCCAACGTTATACTCCTCACTTCAATGTCACTTCACAAAGTATTCAAATTTTATTTGAGGAATGTAATATTTTGAATATAAAACAGTTATATACCACACAAACAAGTCCGATCAACTAGAACTGGCACATCACTTAACTTCATGTCAATTTCTCCTAAAACTTCTTTTGGTCAAAGAAATTATAATTTTCAGGCTCCTCTATTGTTTAATGTCCTTCGTGTCCAAATTAAAACATGTAATTCCCTACACCAATTCAAAAAGAATACTAAGGCGTTTGTATGGACAGTGGATTGTAAAAGTGTGTTTTCTTCCTTGACATTCTTTGATTGAACTGATATTTTTATTTTTAATTTTTATTATTTTATATTTTTAATTTCTTTAATATTTTTTCTTCATCTATATTAATCATGGTCGCCCTAAACATTTAATACATTTTGTTTTGTATCGATATATACCTATATAATATGTACTGTTGATATATATTATTGTTGTAAAATGTTAGACTAAGTAAATTCGCTCACAAAAATGTGATTATATTTAACCTCGATACAGGTTTTTTCCTAGTGAGGTTGAATACATTTGTGTATTAATTTTCAAAATATTATTTGTGAGATGAAATAAATAAATAAACTTAGATGGGTCGATGGCAGAGCGGTTAGCGCGCTGGGTTAGTAATCCAGTGGTCGCGAGTTCGAATCCTGCCTCGACCGATTTCGTTCACCTATAGCACAAGCATTTATGCTTATTTTAGGGAACGTATGAAGATGTATGTGTACTTGTTTAACAAGGACATATTCATTTATTTAAAAAAAAAAAAAATTATAGCTTTTTCATAAAATATGTTTGTTTAATTATTTTTGATTTAAATATTTTATTACGAAAACTTGATAATTCATCTAGGTTTACCATTTTATGAAAGTAATGTGCCTTTTTAGCAATTTGAAAAAAAAATCAAATTTTATGTTCCTGTCAAATATTTCAAAGTGATCACCACTTGAAATATTTGACAACTTAAAAAAATAGTAGCCTTGATCAAATATCCGTCAAAATCTAATGGTGTCTATGCGAGTATTAAATTGCTAAATTAAATACGCGCATAGCTGTTGGCAAATTTGAAAGGAATCGAATAAGTACCTCACCGTACATAGCACATAATACTCATCACACACACACACACACATATATACATTGTGATGAAACTTTCAGAATACGATCTCAGCATGATACCTGTTTAGTTGATAATCTGTAATATAAAAATAACCTGAAAAATTTGCGAATCACAACTCTTCGCTCTATCCCATTTGGGTAGTGATAGGTAAAAAGTCCTATATATCAACTTGAATAGTAGGTAGGTACTTATATAGTTAGATAGCTCTAAAATTCGTGGGTTTTGGTTTTTAAACAATCAAAAATTGGTTTTTCTTCTCTACTCCTCGTCCCTCCACCGCTGGACGAAAGTATCTTCCATACACTTCTACTCGTCTCTGCTCTGCCGTTCTGCATCCAGGTTTTACCGGCCACTTGGACAGACCATCTTTTGAGGGGTTCTATTATTTGCCCAAGGTCTCCATTGTAGTATTTTGGGTGTCCATCTAGTATTCTCTTGTCTGGCCAAATGTCCAGCCCATTTCCACTTTCAACACGATCCATTATATCGACACCATATTACGGCGCCTAATCTCTTCATTTCGTAAAGTAATCACATGTTTTACTTAATGTGCAATTTCTCTATACGAAAAATATTCCCTGAAAAAATCCTAAATATTTAAACGGGTATTCAGAAAGTTTCGCGAAATAAATAATATTCTTTTAATAAAGTTTCCTTTCATGGCGAACTGGATGAAAAGTTTCTAATATGAATATTATGATAATCTGAAAACGAACTTGTGAGGGATTTTTGGAAATTAGGTGTAAAGGAAGTTCCTAGAAAACAAAAATTTCTTGTTAAGTTCGTTTTTCTGAATAACGTTTAAGTTTTCAATAAACACTGTTTGATACATTTTTTTACAAACTGGCTTCACATGTAAACGAGTGGGTTGTGGCCAACTCTGTACTCCTCACTTCCAAGTCGTAAGTCATTTCACAATGTATTAAAATTTTGTGCGGAATATTTTCAACATTTTTATAAAATGAGTTTTACAATATTTTTTTATTTAATTATTTTATTACGAAAAGTTGATAATTTTTTAATGCCATTTTATGATAGTGATGTGCCTTTATACCAATTTGAAAATGAAAATTCAAAATTTTAAGTTTTCTGAGCTTGGGGTCACTTTGAAATATTTGACAGTTAAAAAAAATAAGAAGCACTATTCAAATATCCTTCAAAATTTAATGAGGTCTAAGCGAGTATTAAATATACACATTTACAAAATTTGAAAGGAATCGAACGAGTTATTTAGTCTTTAATAGATAAAGTAAAATTAACACGCCGTACATAGCACACACACAGATACATTGTGATGAAACTTTCCGAATAGTTGATAATCTGTATATAACTATTATCTCAGCATAATACTAGTTGATAATCTGCAATAGAAATCAAGTCGAAATATATAAAAAACGCGAATCATTATAGTAGTATTCTGGTACCCCAAGGGGTGTTGTACCTCTAGACTTCCGATTGACTGTGCATACTTTCTGGGACACCCTGTACAAATGTCCCAGAAAGCAGTCAAACGGAGTGCTTTATTTAGGGAATGATTAAGGATGTATATGTAGGTAATTGTTACAAGGACACACTCTTTCATTTAAAAAACTGATGTAAGTTAGTAAAACAAAGAAACGTTAATAAAATAATGAGTAATCCATTGACTCAATTATTCTAGATATCAAATGAGTGTTTTGTAAAAGAAATATGTAAATTGTTCGAAGGTGATATAAAAAATTCATTTTAAAAGCAGTAAATAAGAGAAACATCGAAGACTTAACGAAATCTGTATTTAACGAAGTTATAAGATGGGAAAATCACGAGAAAATGCTCATTGAAATTTACACGAAAATCACTTTTTGTGGGAGTGATTACCGATGGATGGGTGTGTATTTATGTATGTATGTATATCAGAATAGGCAGATTGTGAAGATTTCCCTCCAAAATGACTGTTCCCAAAGGAGTGTTCTCCGCCTTTGATCATAAATATATCACAGACATTGAATCCAAACAGCTCCATAAATATATAGATTCCATGATAACCCTAATACAAGTAAATGTATGGGCCCACGCACAAGTTGACTCGATAATATAATCAAATCGGAAGAGATTTTGATCGCAAATTTGTGGAAACAGACGAATTTACTCACATGGAAATGATCAAAATTACGTAGAAGAGAATATTTTATTATGTTATTATTCTTTCTTGGTATTCAATAATGTCCACAATTTTATTCATAATAGAATATTTCGATTCTATTTGTGGCCATTTGTCTAGCAAAAGAATATTGTTTGAATAAAATAATCTGTTTTGGGTTGTTTAATATAATATTTGGCGAATAGCCCGGAAAATATTCCAGATTCATTACAAAGACAGTATTATTAAAGATTTTATAAAAAAACAACAGTTTTTGAAAAAAAAAATGGAATATTGATTAAAAAGTTTTGAAATAAATAAAATTTTTGAAATAAATAAAATTTTTGTTTTCATTTGTTGAATAAACGAATCAATACTTTTTGTACAAGTGTAGGTTTATATAATTATGTAGGTTTAATTTATACTTAGTATTCAGGAATATAGGTAAGTACTCATTCAGATGGGTCGATGTCAGAGCGGTTAGCGCATTGGGTTAGTAATCCAGTGTTCGCGAGTTCGAATCCTGCCTCGACCGATTTCGTTCACCTATAGCACAAGCATTTATTTTCCTATTTTAGGGAACGTAGGAAGATGTATATTTACTTGTTTACCAAGGACATATTCATTTAAAAAAAAATGTGTTCAGTAGTTAAATTATAATATTTTCAAGTATAAAATTTTAAACAAAAATTAAAATTGCATCTAACATTTTAAATTGGCTGTACTTCTTTTTTTATTTGAATATGTGTTTGATATGTTTCAATTGTCTGCATTCCTTATTATTCTTTTTTTTTATTTTTTTTTATGTTTGTTCATGTATGACTTTGATTTAATTACTTTATTTGATTTATTTGTCAGTATAAGTGATTCCCTCATCAAGCACAGTATTGCAATCTTTTTGATGAGGCATTGCAAAAAAAAAACTTTTGTAAAAATAAATAAATAAAATATAATAACAAAATGTCAACATTTAGGGAGTTGATTCCATGAGTTTCATCGTGATGTTTTCATATGTAGGTACCTATACTATATATATTTTGCACAAAATCGATGGTTTATTTGTTATTAAAATTATATTTGTATGTATTGTAGTTAAAATATATTGTATAGGTGGCTATAGATCATTTTAAAAGAAGTTTATCGGGTATATTTATTCATGGGAAGGTTTCGGTAACTCGGTATTCAGCCGAAGTAACGCCGCGGGCTGAAATATAAGAATGGAATAAAGTGTCAAACTGAGAGATGTATACAACAGGCCAAAATAGAAAACATTAAATAGTATGCCCTCGGGTACAAATAGGGCTGGATGTTGGAAGAAGACTTTAAATAATGTTTTGCTTTTATGGCAAAGTAAATAAAACTAGCTTTTGGTGGGGCTTAAAAGCCAACTTTTGATACAATAAAAACAAACGGTCAACGTATTTCTTCAACGTCGTTTTACTCAAACTGAAGGTGGTAAAACAAAATATTTCGTAGAAAATTCTATGGAATCCTGATCCCGCTATATCTGTTAGGTTTTTTAAAGTCGTTTTGCAGGATATAAAATCGGCAGTATAAATATCGGCAATTAGCTCGAGAAATTTCGGAGAAGGAGATGGTTTGGTACAGGTATATACCTACCAACCAAGCCAAAAATTCAAATTTGCGCTCTGAACAACCTACTCTGTTTCTAAAGATTTTTGGCGATAGCTATAGCATGTTGAATATAGTTTTCATTACTGATTGACCAATTTAGCCAAAAAATATAAATATTTGTCGAAAACTAGTCATGATCCAACCAGAAGAAGCAATGTGCTCCGTTCTATCATGTGAAAAAATTAACAATTATAAGTTTCTATCAATGTAAAAATATCACTTTAATTTTATTTGTTTAAGAGAAATAGCAATCACACACATATATTTTTGTTTTAAACATAAAGTTGATCACAATATGATTTGTCACGTTATTTCCCACATAAAAGTTACAAAGAAAAAAAATACTTAGAGATTATGATCCGAATGCACAGTCCTAGGTAACTTAATACTAACTCCTTACCTCACTTAAGAATTTAGTAATATAAACACATCACTAAATACCTACTAAATACAAACTTAAGATCGATGGCGTAGAATTTCACATTATTGTATACGAAGAATAGAGATAGATATCTTTCTATGGGCTTAGACTGACGTTTAAAATATTATTTCGTTATATAAAAAAAAACATACCTATAACCAAGCTCACACTGACAGCTCGATGTCACGATTTTTCTGAAATTCCAGCGAATTTTCGGCATCTCGTATAGATCGTTGTTTGTTATTTGATTTGACAAAATTACCAAATACATATTTGGCGAAGTTGCTAAAATAATTATCCATCGAAAACATCTCGTATTTTAGTATTAAACCACTAGTAACGTTTTTCGCGATCAACCTTACTTTTTGACAGTTTGCAAATGTTAATTTACGTCGACGCGCATGCGCTAGATATGTCTCTGCAATGCAATTATACAAACATTTCGCAGCATCCTTCAGTTAGGAAGCCACATGATCTCCTAACTTAACTGAGCGACTGCGCAATGTAAACATGGTTAGTATTTAGAATTAAGTATTTAGCTCGGACTCTGCATTCGGACTTAAAATAGAGATAATAGTAACATAATATAAAAAAAACTATGAATGTTGAAAAAATATATTATGAAGTATAATTTTGAATTCACAAGAATCATACATATTATTAATTTATTTTTAAAAAACAAACCATAATACTAACCTACCTCAAAGGAAACAAGTGCCAAAACTTGGTGTACTTGGTGCCAAAAATGAATATTAAATTTGGGCAAAGATTTTTTATATACATATACTGTACCTCGAATTTTAATAAACTTCCACCGGATCTCAAAGGGTTAACACAACTCAAAGCCCGTGGTGCCAAGTAGTTACTTGATTTGGGTAGAACACAGAATGAAATCAATATCACAACAATAATTACTTGATTAATCTTATTTTAGTTTATGTTTCGAATTTGTGTTATAACCGATAAAATTGGTTAACTAAATTTTTAACTTTGTTTACACCACGTGAGAATTGAATTAGCGACCAGTTTCGGAACTAACCGTTCCCTCCTCAGGCAGAATTTCAACTAAACGCAGAATGTGACTGTGTGCTTAAAAGAAAACTATGTATTTGGATATTGGTGGGAGGTCATTAGGGGCGGGTCTTGTGTAGAATGGCTTTGATTGGTACGATTGATGGAAAGGGGAAAGATGTTTAAAAGCGGGCTGTAAGTTATATTTACTTGATTATTTATTATATTTCTGTTTGAATTAATTGCTTTTTTTATTTCAAGTGACTCTAAATTATCGAAGCGTAAACCTACTTTATTAATGTGTAAAAATTTTGTACCTGATTGAATATTAAATTGGTGGTCATTTAGCATTAAGTGTTCTGCGAATTCAGAGAAGTTATCATTTTTTACATCTGATATGCTCTTTTACTCTAGTCTCGAATTTACGGCCCGTTTTTCCGATATATATCGCGGAACAGTCCTCACAAGTCAATTCATATACCCATTTTTATCCATTTTTTTGCTTTTGTCTTTAATGTTTACTAATTGTTTTCCAAGGTTGTTGTCAGTATAAAATGCTGGATTTATAGCATTGAGTAAGTAATTTGAAACTATTTGTGATATATTATTGACAAACAATATGCGTCTCCATTTTTGATAATCTTTTTTAATATTTTCGTTATTATATAAGTATTTATTCACGTTAATATTTTTGACTTTTTTTTTTCAAAATGGAATCTAATAATTTACTGTCGTATCCATTATTATAAGCAATTTGTTTTATTGTATTTAATTCTTTATTAAAATTATTTAATGAGAGTGGTACGTTTAGCAGTCTATGAACCATGGAGTGAAAAGCGGAATGCTTGTGAGATGCGGGATGATTAGATGTATTGTGAATAGTTATATCTGTATATGTTGGTTTGCGATATATGTCGAAATCAATTTTATTATTTACTAATGTTAATTTTAAATCTAAAAAAGTCAGTGTTTTTTCGTTTTCTATTTCTAATGTGAATTGAATTTTGGGGTGACATGAATTAATAAAATTTAGTAACATCTTTAGTTGACGATCTGTACCGGTGAAAATGCAAACAATATCATCAACGTATCTTTTCCACAAAAATATATATTTTAATAAAGAAGATTTTGAGCTAAAAATTTTATTTTCGTATCTTTTCCACAAAAATACAGGTAGCTGCTTCTTATACTTGTTAAATGTATATTTTTATGATTCAATAAATAAATAAATATGATATCACTTCCTAAACAGCGTATTCTAGCCATACTCAGGACCTAAGAAGGTGTATCTGTGACATTTTTTTTAATTTTTAACAATAAATTTTGTCAGTATGGTCATTAAAATAGTTATTTATGTACGAACTTTCCAATCTTTAGATTGTGACGGCTTCTAATTTGTAGAATTCCATTGTAATAATGATGAATATGAACACATATATAATTCTACAATTTATTTATTTTACTCCCGACGACCGTTTTGGCTTATAAGGCCATAATCAACTGGACCAGTTGATTATGGCCTTATAAGAAAATTGGGAAATGTCGAAAATTTAATGTTTTATTAGCATCGTTGTTCGTTTGAGTGGACATGAAAATATTTTAAAATCACATAATAATATCTGCATTTGTGGCCCTGTCAAGCATTGTATCTACATACAGTTCAATTTTTAATCTCGTAGTGTGGTTTCAATAAATATGTTTTGAATTTCTTAACATAATATTCATAGACAAGTCAAGATTTTCGGCTTCTATAAGCAATTCCGCTACTGCTAAAATGATACGACCCTGCTAATGTTTGATAGTTATTAAATTTTTGGTACGACGAATACAGTGAATTAGAAATTCGGAGAACGTATATATTATGTTCATTTATTACTAATGTATTTTCGTAAAAAAAAAAGAATTCAATCATCCCACAACTTATTTTTTTTTCTAATATATCACACAATTCTTCGAAAATGGTCGGATTAAAGATAGAGTATTTGATTTGTTTTTGTAAGTGCGTAAAAAAAGGTAATTCACTACATATATATTCCTACCAATGGATGTAAGCTTACCGGTAAAATGGTCAAATAGAGCCTTCTTTATTTATTATACGCTATTAGTTTAATAGCGCCCTAAGAGATTTGTTATATTGAAAAGAGTAAAATTCTTTGATCAAAGTAATAAAATAAAAGCTGTTTTATCTTCAGAATATTCGTGATAAGACACAATTCAGCCTGTTTTTTCCTCAACGCTTCTTGCCACATAGAGAAAATATATTCGGATCAATCGCATAATGTATTTACAAAAGAATATTTTTAACTTCTTAGATGTACATATTTATGCGGACAGCGGTAGCGAAACTATTCAAAAAGATAGGGTTATGGTATATGATTACATCGGTGACATTGAAAAAGTCGATATGACTTGTCGTAAAACCGAAAAAAAAAACACCAGTGGATTGTGGTCAACGCCAAACTACTCAAATTTTGTATGGATATTCAGCATTTTCACGAAATGAATTTGTTAAATTATTTTTTATTGAAATATTATATAACGAAAACTTGATAATTCTTCAATGCCATTTTACGTATACGATTTGCCCTTTTAGCATTTTGAAAATAAAAAATTCAAAATTCAAGTTTCCTGAGCTTGGGGTCACTTTGAAATATTTGATAGTTAAAATGTGAAAATCTACTCTGATATCCCTCAAAATCTAATGGGGTTTTAACGATTATTAGATATACAAATTTGCAAAATTTGAAAGGAATCTGATGAGTACTTTAGTCTAAAATCGATAAAGTAAAATAAACACGCCGTACATAGCATACACACACAGATATACATATAATGAAGTGTATTAAGCAAATTAAATCGTTGTTCTGTAAAAAGAGAAATTTATTATTAAAATAATTATAAAATACAATAAAAGTAATAATAACATAAACATAAATAAATAATAATAAAAACAAATATAATTTTACCTGTAAAAAGAGAAACGACATTAAATGCTTTTAGTTCCTCCTTTTTAGAATCTTAACTGTCACTTTAAAACAAATATAAAACTAAAACTTTAATATAGAACCAATTCAAATAAAAATGAAATAAGTACTTCTAGGTGACATCTATGTAAGTACTTGTTTTACATCTTCCCCCCCCAAAAAAAATTTATATAAAACAATACTACTAAATTAATATAATTTTTATACAAAACAATACTTAATGTAGTACAATTTTTCATCGGCTAATACAATTTTTTTTCTATATATTTAATCAATAATTGGAACAAGTTTTGTGATATGAAAAAGGTTTGATTCTGATTTCTTGTGACCTGTATCTATTCTGTATATTGAGTTTGAAATTTTTTCTAAAATTTTATATGGTCCAATTTTTAATTCATCCAATTTTTTTCTGTTTAATCGATTTCCGTTTTCAACAAATACAGAGTCTCCGATTTTTAATTCGCATTTTGTCCTGTTTTTGTCGAAATGTTGTTTATTATAATTGTGTGATTTTATCGTATTTTTTAAGGCAAGTTTTCGATCTTGGAATAAATCATTAAGTGTTTTTTCCTGTTTTAATTCATCTGGCAAAATAGTAATATTTTTTCCTTCTAATAAATATTTAGGGGCAAATCCAGTTACTGTGTGTTCTGTTGTGTTATATCTTAGGATACATTCGTGTGCTATTGTCGTCCAGGCCAATTTTCCTTTCCTTTCATTTACCTTACATCTTATTTTATTAACGATTGTTTGGTTAAGCCTTTCGTTCAGGCCATTTGAAAAAGGTGCATTAACTGCGGTGAAGACAATGGGTATATTCTCATTACTTAAAAAGTTTTTAAAATCTTTTGAATTTATTCCCGGATATTGATCCGATAGAATCATACCAATTTTATTTCCTTGCATCGCTTTTCGAACAAGGTTTATAAAGTCACTCGAACTTTGACTTTTTGAAGTCAAAATATAGGCATACCTCATGAAATGATCTACAAGAAGATGTAAGTATGTCTTTGTAGAACGTGAGCCACCAAATCCACCAATTGTATCTATAGACATTATCTCAAATGGGTAAGTTGCAGGACCTAAATGAGACATAAGTCCAAATTTATATTTTCCTCGAGATTTGTTTTTTATGCATATTTCACATTTTTCGCAGATTTTTTTAATATTATCGGTTAAATTTTTTGCTGTGTAGAATGGTATAATTTTATTTTGCATTTGTTTTGTTCCTATATGACAGTAAAGATAATGTATATTTTCTATAAATTTTTTACTAAATTCCTCTGAAAGTATTATTTTTTCTTTTTTTCCAATTTTTTTGTAGTATATTTCATCTTTCAATTTTAATTTATTTTTATTTTTTTTCAAATCTTCATTATTTTTCTGATCATTTTGTATATCCCCTAGTTTTATTAAGTTTACGATTCTTAAATTTTCTTCCTGATTTTCATGTGGTTCTAACACCGGATTTCTGCTTAAACAGTCTGCTTCTAAATTGTATTTTCCTGGAGCGTATATTACTTCAAAGTTAAATTGAGATAGATAATAAGTTAATTCTCCTAGTTCTTCATCTGTTCTGGCTTTTATATTTTTTATTTTTTTTTCATTCTTTCTAGTGGTTTATGGTCTGAGTATACCGTGAATTTTTTTCCTATGAGCCAATGTTGCCAGTATTTTACTGTCTCCTTTATTGCTAAGCATTCCAAATATATTGCCTTTATCTTTTTTTGAGTTTCATTTAATTTTCTCGAAAAGTATGCACATGGTTTTTCTTCTCCATTTTTTTGTGGTTGTTTCAAGACAGCTCCTATGCCCTGTATACTCGCATCTGTGTAAATATTTATTGGCAAATCTGGATTATATATTGTTAAAATAGGTGTTGAACAAAGTAATGTTTTAATTGTTTCAAATGATTCTTGACATTTTTCTGACCAAATAAATTTTTGTCCTTTTCTCAACAAATTATGTAAAGGGTCTAAAATAATTGATATTTTTGGCACATATTTAGCATAAAAATTTATTTTTCCTAAAAATTGGCGCACATTTTTTTGTGTTCTCGGAAGAGGAAATTTTTTTATAGCAATTAAATTATCTTTTAATGGACTTATTGTGTTATTCTTGATTATATGGCCTAAATACTTCACCGAATTTTGTGCAAAGTTGCACTTGGAAAATTTCAATCTAAAACCTTCTTTCAAAATTGCTTTTAATAATAATGATAAGTGATTAATGTGTTCTTCAAATGTTTTGGAAAAAATCAATATATCATCTATATAATTCACTGTGAAATGCTACTTAAAATTCTTTGGAAAATTGCTGGTGAAGTTTTTAAACCAAATGGTAAACAGGTCCACTGAAAATGACCTTCTTGTGTAACAAATGCTGTTTTTTTTTTATCTTCAATTTTCAAAGGAATAGACCAGAATGCCGAGTTTATGTCCAATGTTGAAAAAAATTTACATTCTCTCGTTTTAACCATTAAGGCCCGGTTGCACCAAAAAAAGTTTATAGTTAAAATTTTAAACTCCGTTTAGGGTCTTACAAAAGTTACGTCGAGTTTAAATGAAATATGAGTTGCACCGACAAAAAAAAAGTTAAGTTATAGTTAATGGGGATACCAACGCAACAAAGATCAAATTCCGTAATAATGAACTGAAATACACCGGGAATTATTTTTGTCATATTGTCATACCATTTTGTCCATGCTAGATTTTGGCGTCTGTCATAATATAACCTCGTTTTATTTGTTACCGCTCAGTGCGCGTTACGATCATTATTTGTTTATTTGCTGTCTGATTATCGGCATGGATTCAAATTCAAAATATATATTAATTAAAATTTTATTTACATAACGATATTATTGGCAAGGTTTTATGAAGTGATTTTTTCAGAGATCGATCAGCAAACTTTACCGCCGACGAAGTATCCCTTTGTCATTGGTGGAAGGAAAAAAAGAAATAATGTTAGATTGTGGTGCAATGTCCTCTCTAATGAGTTCCACTAATTGATTAACCCTGTTTTTGGACATTCTGAATCGGGCGATAAATTCATTATCATCCCATAACCAAAAATGTGTCCTTTGCCTGAATAATTTCGGCTTTCGCGTAGTTAACATGGTATGTATTAATGATGACTAAATTCGTCATCAGATGAATCCGAATCCACATAAAAAAATATATCACTATATTTCAACAATTAACACGAAAAAAACAACATTACAAAATAAACAATTGTCAAAAGTATTTTCTACGATAGGGAAACGAAAGATAAATCATGTGTTCTCTGAGAGAAATGTCAAAAATTAACTTTAACTTAATCTTAAACTCTCATTTCTGGGGGTTTAAATTTTAGTAACTTTTCGGTTAAGTTTAAGTTAACAAAAATGCGATGCAACTCAATTTGACAAAAAAGTAACTTTTTTGTAACTTTAACTATAAACTTTCGTTTAACTTTATTGACGCAACCGGGCCTAAATCCTCGATCAATGGGAAAGGTTGTGACTGAGGAATTATAATTTTATTTAAATCACGAAAATCTATACACAATCTTGATCTTTTTCCGTCTTCTTTTTTATATGCCAAAGTCACCGGTGCCGCGAAAGGACTATATGACTCTTCTATTAATTTGTTTTTTAACAAATTGGATACCTGTTGTTCTATTTCTTTTTTATCTTCAATAGTGCATCTATACGGTCTTTTACTACAATATTTATCTATTAATAAATCAATATGTGCTTCATATCCTTTTACCATACCTATATCATATTTATCTTTAGCAAAGAGTGATCTATAATTATATATCAATTCATCTATTTTAGACTGTTGCTGGAGGTCTAGATGATTTATTGAAATTTCAAAATTGTCTACTTCTATATGTTCATTAAAGTTTATTTTATATTCATCATTACTTTCATCCTTTTTCTTTTTTATTATATCCAAATATTAATTATTATTAATATATGAATATTTTTTTTCTTCCATTTCATTACCTGAGAACCCAGGAATTATTTTTTTATTATTTTCATTATCTACTTTGTCACTCTCGTTTTCTTTTATAAGGCTTATGTATTTTTTTTAAGTAATTTCTAATTTTTCATTTTGCATTAACTTGAAATTTTCTATGCAATCTAATCCAATCAAGAAATCATAATCGAAATTGTCTTTATCCATAACAAAAACATTTATGTTTTTCTCAATATCAAAAATCTTAATCTTTAAGGTTACAATACCCATAGTTGTTTTCACACCATTAATCGTTTTTAAATTAATATTTTTCTTATTATTATTTATTTGATTATGTTTCAAGCACAATAATCTCGAATTGATTAAAGATACATTTGATCCTGAGTCATAAATTCCCCAGATTCTTAAAGTATCATTTATTAACAATTTAGTTTTGATTAATGGTGTAATTATAAGTTTTTTGGATCAATTTCATTTAATTCTGTTTCTAATTCAGAGTTATTAACATTTCTTATATTATATTCTCTTTTTTTTTATCATTATTTTTGTTTTGGAACCATTATGATGATTCGGGATGATAACGAATTCCCTTATTTTGTCTTTCACAAATACTGCATGGTTTGTCTCTGATATAATTTTTTTTTATTATATTTTGAATACTAGTCTTTTTTTCTGAATGATTTTTATTTGCTAAATTTTCTAAACCTCTAATGTTATTAAATAAATCACTAGATTCCTTCATGTTGTTTCTATCAATTTTATCAGATATAATATTTGGTAGTCCCGTAGCAATCAGATCAATAAGAGTGCATTTATCTATCGATTTATTTATTTCCAATAAAAGTCTTTCTTTTTTTAAAGCATATTCTAATAATGAGCCTTGTATATATTTGAATGACATTGCATACCTGATTGGTGTCCAACCTTTGTCTGCATAAGTTTTACAAAAGCTATCTTTCCATGTTGACCATTCTGAGTTTACAGTATATTTTATAAGCATTGACCTGTACCAGTCAAGACATGACTCATCCAGAAATAACCTAAGTGTTTCAATTTTCTTAATATCTTCTTCAATTCCCAAACGAGTACATTCACTTTCAAAAATATTTATCCATTGTGATACGTTAGAAGTTTTTGTCGTAAAATTTTCTATAACAAAATTAACTGCTAATTTTTTTATATTATTAGGTTTACAAATATCTTTTTGAGCTATAAAATTGTCAATAATTTTTGTCTCCTGTATTTTATTTTGTGTAATTTCCTCCAAATATATATTATCAAACTGTAAGTTACCATCTTCATCTATGTATGTTTTTTGTAACTCATCTATTAACGTTATCCAAACTCTTCGTACTTGATACCTTTTTGTTATACTTCTTTTTACTTTAATAAAGGCACTTGTTTTTATTATTTCTTTGTGATTGCTCACTGGTTGTAGATCTTCTGGTATGGCATAAACCTTGTTATCAGTTGTGGTGATTGAGATTATATTATAAACATTTGTTTTTTTGTCGTTAAACAATAATGTCGTTTTATAATGGAGTGTATTAAGCAAATTAAATCGTTGTTCTGTAAAAAGAGAAATTTATTATTAAAATAATTATAAAATACAATAAAAGTAATAATAACATAAACATAAATAAATAATAATAATAACAAATATAATTTTACCTGTAAAAAGAGAAACGACATTAAATGCTTTTAGTTCCTCCTTTTTAGAATCTTAACTGTCACTTTAAAACAAATATAAAACTAAAACTTTAATATAGAACCAATTCAAATAAAAATGAAATAAGTACTTCTAGGTGACATCTATGTAAGTACTTGTTTTACATACATTGTAATGAAACTTTCAGAGTACAATCTCAGCATGATACCAGTTAATAATCTGCAATAAAATATAGCGAAATAATAACTCCCCACTATATACCCTTGGGTTAGTGAGGAGTAAAAATATCCATGTCAATACGTCATGCGTCATAGCCAATTTCACTATTTCAGCAAAACATTTTTTCTAATAAAAGTAGGTACCCTCTATATCTAGTTGTTATGTAACCTTACAAAACGATATATTTCTGCAAATCCATACAAATTTTCTGTATGCTTTAATGCCTCAAGCAATCACATGGTAGAATGAATATTTGAAAAGTTAAATAAAAGTTTTTTTATTGATATGTAGTGTTGAACAAAATCAGTCTTGATCATTTTAAGGACTACAACATGTTGTGCCATTGGAGGGCGAAAATCACTAGTCTTTGTGAATTCGAGAACAATGGATGTTCATCACTATTTATTGGTAATGTTAGCGGTCTTCTTATTTTACATGTTGAACTCCAAAGCAGAATACGAAGTGTAATTTCCATTCATTCATTCATACCATCACGGCATACCCACCGATGCGGGGAAACCAGTGACAAGTGCGCGAGTGTGTTCTACCTTATAAAAGGAAAAACGTCCGATTGCTTGTATCCCCACACACCAGTCTCATCTCACCTAAATGGGAAAAATTCAGAGTGAGTGGTGAACCTCACTTCTGACCTTTGAAAAATTTTATTTGGCCTTTTATAATTTCGATTACTAGGCTCATACTAGGCACACCCGAAAACGATTGATAGTTAAAAAGAGTAGAATCACTATTAATATAATGACATTGCACCCTACAAACACTTCCTTGCACTCTGCGCAAGTGGCGAGTTTATTGCCGTGTGGCAATTTCTTCCAAATAACCAGTGTTTCCTGCCCAGAGACGCAATATTTGCGTGAGAAATAAATTTCTCCTCTGCTGGGAATCTAACCCAGGACGCCCGCACAGAAACCAAACGGCTTACCAACTGTGCCAGTACCTTACAGCCTCAATTCTACAATAGGGTTTTATATAATCAAATCATTGATTAAAGTTTCACAAAATATTACATAATTTGTACCAAAATTAATTTTGAAAGTGAGCATATTGAGACGGTTTGGACACATGGATATGACAAAGAAAACGAATAAAGATGACAGGAACTGAATAAAAGATCGGAGGGCATATTTACCTTACCGTGTTGATTAGGAGGCAAGTACTGCCTCGAATTAGGTCTCGGGTTCAATTCAAGGCACGCGTCTTTCAATCGTACGCAGGTTTATAAATTTTACCGTGCGTATTGATTGAGCGTTACAAGGCTGTGTTAGAGACATTTTTTGTGTATGATTGTTTTTGTTTTAATATTCTAGTAGCATGTAACACATGAGATCCAACTGTCGATAGCGATACTATGTATAGTTGAAGAATAAGTACCAAACTATTAACCCATAAATCCAATTTATTGAATATTTTAAGATATTTTGTTTTCTATACAACACATGTAGGTATGTATGTCAAGATAGGATAGAATGGACGTCAGTCCTTTTTTCCTACCCGGAATATGAAAACAGCATGATGGTATGTATGTATGTTTGGACATAAAGTATCTAACTATTAAGTCTTCTTAGATAATGTGTATAGGCGACTGCCATACAAATTATATGAAGCGATGTCGTCACTAAATTAAATTTTTATAAAAATTGTTTTAAAAATTGAGATGTACTTCTACAATGTTGATATTTTTTATAGAAAATTAAATTATCTAGTAGGGGTGTTTCGGCTTTTTTCGATGATTTAAAAAACTTTGGAAATATAGACTTAATTAGTTAAACACAGAAATTTATCATAAAAAAATATTTTTCTTAATAAAAAATGTTTGAGAAACTCTGGAATTTTTTTAAAAAACATATTTGCATTTTTGTCTTTGTCTATGTTCGTACCAATTTTCAGCGTTCTAGCTTTTATGTTTTCTGAGATAGGTATATGGAAAAATAAAGTAAAAATTCAAAAGTTGATAACCCCTGATTTAAACGAAAATTCAAAAGTATAAAATTTTTGTAGGCTTTTAATTGTTTATATATTCTGAAATTTTGGGCACTGAAAATTGAGCGGATCAAAAGTTATGAGGGACGGACGGACACACACACACACACGAAATGTTCCACTCCAAATTCTGAGTAAATCCGAATATGGAACATTTATGCTGCGAAGTCTCTAAATTGGTCTTTTTTGACTTCAAAGTTGAAAAAGCCGTGAAAAAAGAAGACCCTGCATACAATTCTCGCATATTCTGGCTTGAAACATTGTCGATATGTTAAGAGAACAAAGTTCTCTCGAACAAATCGACAGTTGGATCATAAAAAAAATCGTTAAGACATTTTTTTTATGAGATTGGTTCTCACGAATTTTTAAATGAAATAATCACACTTCGTAATTACCTCCACCAGATATACAGCATCGAATTTTAACTTGGTAATTATCCTTGTCTCCTTCGTAATTTCCAATTTTAAAAATATCATCAAGTATCTTCTTTTACAGTTCCATATTACTTAAAGACCAAAACAAAATTTCTGATCACTACAATAATATAATCTGTGAACAAAATACATACAAATGTGACAGTTAGACGAAATGCGAGCGAAATGAAATAGCGCGCGAACTTCATGGCTATATATATATCTTCCATATTCAATAGTGAATTGGCTTGAATTGAACACGTATTAGCAGGAACAGTTTGCGTTGCTAACCTGTGTGCATTTGGAGGACACGTGCCTTGAATTCAACACGTATTTTTAAGTGTATTAGCGCAACAAGCTAGTGCCTAATTCGAGGCAGTACTTGCCTCCTAATCAACACGGAAAGGTAAATACGCGGTCGGGGGTGTCCAATAAAAGGATGGCGCGATCATGAGAACGATATTCTGAAAGATGGAAGGATGGACGAACATGTATAGACGACGCATGAATGTTGACGAGGCGATGAATGTATGTTAAGATACAAAAATTTGGCCTTCGGTTTTTTCTGCCTACCCCGTGAGGTACATGGCGTGATGGTATGTATGTATGGAAAAAAAAAACATATATCGGATCTCAATATTTTTTTGGTTTAATATAATATATTGACTCGTCTATAACCCTTGTGTCTCTATTCACTACAGTCGTCTCTGCTTATTTCTCCTAGTGGAGATATAAATGTCGAATGCGCTGTTTTTTACTGAAGTTGGATGTCGCAAGTTTTATGTTTTACGCTCTCTACCATGGGACGAATTTCTGTTGAAACTGAAGGTGATATCGATTTTCTACCTGAACTTGTGTGAAATGTATCCCAGATATCACACGACTTTTCACGTCTTAAAATATGTCCGCCTTCATATTATTCGTTGTTAAATATCACACGCGGAGAAATAGAATTTGGTATTTTATAATATTCGTGGCTCAGTTGATATCTGATACCTGAGTGACATTCGGTTCCGATTATCGTCGGAGACACAGTTTTCAATTGTGTATCTGTGTATCTGTATCTGTGACGAAACGATAAATATTTAGTCTCCAGAATGTGGCAAATTAATTAATATTAGATATATAATTCAATATAAATATGGACATATAACTACACCGATATCTACTTTAATCATTGGTGCCCACTTTAAACACAACACACTAAAAATAACAAGGAAAAGCTATAACTTTTTGGAATAGGGTTTGGGCATCCTGGAATAGATTTCTTATATTCGTCCTTTTCCTCATGACTGAGGATAGCGGCTGTAGTCCGTCGCCACACATATGGCCCGCCTCCATGCCAATCTGTTGTGGGCTGAACGCAGAGCACCAGTCACCGAAGACCCCATTGTGGACTTAACCAAATCGCTCCATCTGGTCGGTGAGCGACCACGAGATCTCCGTCCTTCCACGCTACCCATCACAACAAGCTTCTCGAGGCAGTCTGGTTCCCTTCTGGCAATGTGTCCAAATAATTGAAGTATACGTCTGTAACATATCGTCGAGAAACGATCCTCGATCTTCAGCTCGTCAAGAATTGACGCATTCGTTCTTCTAGCTGCAAAATACGCCTCCAGCACCACATTTCGAAAGCATCGATCCTCTTTCGCTCTGACTCCCTAAGTGTCCATGTTTCCACACCATACAGGAACATCGAGAATATCAGAGCCCTGATGAGTCTAGCCTTGGTGTTTTTCGTGATGGTAATGTCCTTCCACACTTTTGTGAGCCTTCGCAGTGCTCCCTTTGCCATGGCGATGCGTCTTTTCACTTCCGCTTCACAACCACCGGTGTCACATATGTTGGAACCCAGATATGTGAAATCATATACTATTTCAAAATAGTTTAGATAGTTTATTGGGGGAAGTTTACATGCTCTATCAATCACCATTAGTTTGGTTTTGCATTGGTTTATGCTCAGACCGAGTGATAGACTTTCCCTCTCAACACGATCCAAGAGTTGTTTCATATCGGTCTCGTTTGTGGCGACCAGAGTTAATAGATTTCTAGCAGAAGAGAAATATACTAAATATAATATTTCTCCTATAATTCACAAATACTTTTCGTATTTAGAAGAATACCTACTGTGTAAGTATTTAGAAGAAATTTGGCATTTTATTGGTAATTATTTTAATAAAAAAAAAATCTCTATTCACATGCAAAGGGCAAAGAACAGCGTATTTCTGATCAAAATAATATGACCATATTTTCATCAATCATATACTTTTTATGAGTTATATAATTTTGTTTTATAAAAAAGATGTCTCATTCAATCCTCTTGGCCTAAAGATATTGTATTACTATCATAATGCGCCGCTCTATGAATCAGGATCATTCTAAAAATGATGGATTAAGACCTTCATCGTCTTGCACATTATTGTTCTGTAAATGCTATGATATTTCTTTTACTTTATCACAATCATGGTTTTGTACTCACTATATTATTTGACTTCCAATGGTGACCTCAAACAAAGTCTTGGCAATTAATGTAACAAATATTATAACAAAAAGAAAATGAAAAATATGAATAAGTATCATATTGTAAAACAGATTCGTAAATGTCGTTATTTTATTAGTAAATGGGAGCTGCACAATTAACTTAAGTACAATTTGCATAAAAACTTTCATATAAATGTAAACATTCGTCTTGATATAAAACCGGCAATAAATTAAAGAGCCAAAAGAAAACACAGACTACATAACTTTCTATATCTAAAGGTTTTCACGAGTATTTGAAAATATGTTATTATTTTTTTCTTTGGGGATAACCCAAATCACTTTCGTTCAAGATCCAAGTTTTAAGTCTCCAAAGATTGGTTTCAATGTTAAAAGATTCTAAGATCATATTTTATTGTCGAAATAAACTCATTCATATTGGACTCTACTTATATTGTCACCTTCTGAACGACCATTTTGACCCAAAAGATACAAATTTATATATGCCATACAAAAAAAAATAATCAGGGAATCATGACATTGAGGAGGTCTACATCTTTTTTGTTTCGTTTCATGTAAAGGCCGTCACGAGGGTTAAGTTACACAGGTACTATTTTGTATGTAGATATATCTATAGAGGTTTGTATATACTTCACGGTATTTCGGTCCCCTATGTTCTCCGTGGATACTCGCTGGTGGTTTGAGTCTAAGCTCCTTTCACCCGGCAGCGGCCCAAATTAACCAACGTAAACAGAACATTGTATGGCTGTTGTGCCCGAGAAACTCTCGCTACAGCTTGAAACACGCCATTATATTTTATACCAGAAGTTTCGTCTCTTACAACAGGCTATGAATGAAAGACGAGAAAAAAGTAATCGAGTTTAGGCTATATGTAGGTACCTATCTACTCCGGTATCTTATTAATAAGATAAGACTTGTCGGAGCTTGGTTTTTGTCAACCAACCGCATATTTTGATTTCAAAGAATGTGGTATAATACCGTTAATTTGTGGTAGACCAAACATACTTTCACGGGAAAGCTTCAAAATCAGTGCTTATACTACTTATCAATAAATGATATACATCTTATCAACAATACTCGGCACATAAATGATAGATCAAAGAGCTTTGGTAATTAAGTATCCCATAGCCGATTTGACATTTTTTATTTCATTTTTTTCGAGTACTGTAGGATGCCATCAACATTGGCATCCATAAGTGGCGAAATGCATCACACGAGAGGATGGAGTTCGCGTTACCACTTCCACGTCGGAGGACGTTATACATAGGACTCTATGGTGTTGTTCATCCCCGGTGCAGCCGCAACGTCGGACAACACAAGTCATCGACCATCCAGTGATTTTTAACCACTACCCCCGAGAGTCCAACCTCAAGGACAGGGACAAGCCCCTGGGGAACTGTTCAAATGGGAGGGGCTTGTCCCAGTTCTCGTGTTGGCGTCCGAAGGTGCCACGTTTTAGACTGTGTCGGTGACAGGTGCTTTGATGAAAAATCTCCAATAGTAAAGAGTTTTGAAATGTAAAATTTATAAAACTTATTTACTTGTAAGGAACTATTTATGTTTATTCTATTTAAAGAGGAACTGATTCATAGAATTCTTCTTCTTAAAGTTCAGTGACTTCTTTGGCAATAATTATTTAAGAAATGGTATTTTACAACCCCACAAAACGCCTCACACTTTCTGTGCCACAAGGTCGAAGGAGACCAGGAAGACCAAGGACTCGATGGATAGACAGTGTCGATGCCGATGCTTCCACAATTAATTTTGGAAACTGGAGAACGAAGGCAACGGATAGACGGGAATGGAGGAGACTCCTGGATTCAGCCAAGGCCCACCCAGGGCTGTCGAGCTTATGATGATGATGATTTTATTGGATATAATTATTTCATTATTTTATGTTATCTGAAGGCCAATATTTCTATATTGCGTATTATTGATTAATAGCTATTTTGAACGGATAGTAGTTGTTATTAAAAGCAAATAATGTACCTACCTACCTTTAAAACAAAATTATACAACAAGTTTCTGTTAACACCAGTAATGGAATATTGATGTATGTTTCTTTGAATTGAAACAGTTGGTGAATTATAAACAAAGAAACACCATTAATTAAACACACACAGTAAGTTGAACTATAAGAGTAAATAAACTTCACAATTTTGACTCGCGATGAAATATCCCGAATATGTACGAACAGCTTTTATCATCACAGAACATTTATGGGAATTGTGATAGTCCCCTGATTTAAAAGCATCAAAAATATGATTTAACGTCATATATAGAGTAGGAAACGATAATTTTATTTGGGTAGTAACAATGTCAAATATTCGGTTGAAAACAAAGCTTATTATTTGGCTGGCAACAATGACATATATACATTGGAAAAAAAGCTCATTTTTCGACTGGTTACAATGTCAAATATTCGGTTGAAAACTAAGCTAATTATTTGACTGGCTACAATGGCAATATTCGTTTGAAAAAAAGATAATTTTTGACTGGCTACAATGTCAATTATTCGGTTGAAAACTAAGCTTATTATTGGGCTGGCAACAATGCAAAAATATCCGTTTGGTAAAATTGAAAATTGATCTGGTAATGATGTCGAATACTTTTATATATATAAACATAAAAAAACGTGTGGGTTGTGATCAATGCTAAACTCCTCACTATCAAGTCATTCTATAACGTTTTCAAATTTTGTATGGATAATATTCAGCATTTTCATGAAATGAGTTTGTTAAATTATTTTTTATTTAAATATTTTATTATGAAAACTTGATAATTCTTCAATGCCATTTTATGAAAGTGATGTGCCTTTTTACCAATTTGAAAATAAAAATTTCAAATTTTATGTTTTCTGAGCTTGGGGTCACTTTGAAATATTTGACAGTTAAAAAAAAAGAGAAGCATTATTCAGATACCCTTCAAAATCTAATGGGGTCTAAGGGAGTATTAGATATACAGATTAACAAAATTTGAAAGGAATCTAATGAGTACTTTAGTCTTTGATCGACAAAGAAAAATAAATACGCCGTACATAGCATATCCTTTAGTCTTCCTATCATTGCTATGAATTGTTCTTATATACTATCTTATTTGTTTTATTTTTTACTTTTCTTCTGCTATTTTTTATTTATTTTGTAATGTAATTAACTGATTGCCATAGTACACATTATTTTGTATAATATTTAACATTTACTCTGGTTGGTTGGAAGAAATTGCCATCAGGCAATAAGCCCGCCAGTGTACTAATTATATGTACAAGAAGACTGAAATAAATAAATAAATAAATAGCACACAGTACATAGTAGATAGAACATAACACGTAGTACGCAGCACACACACACACACACACACACACACACACACACACACACACACACACACACACACACACACACAAACACACACACACACACACACACACACACACACAAACACACACACACACACACACACACACACACACACACACACACACACACACACACACACACACATACACACACACACACACACACACACACACACACACACACACACACACACACACACACACACACACACACACACACACAGAGATTCATTGTGATGAAAATTTCAGAATACAATCTCAGGATAATACTTGTTGATAATCTGCAATAAAAATAGCCTTAAAAATTGCGTAATCATTTTCTCTACCCACTTTATCCCCTTGGGTTAGTGAGGAGTGAAAAAACCATATTGCAAGAGATAGTTTCTAATCCAGAGGATTAGCGACTTCAGCACCATAGTCCAAAATCACTCATCAGCGAAAATTCTTTAAAATCTGATTGAAAAGTTTGTTAAATATAATACCTATGGATTTATCATTCAGTTTTGGTTTACAATGATTGCTAATAAACAAATAAATTAGAATTTTTCGAATGAAAGTTTTCTACGGCTAAATGATAGTTGATTACTCGAATTTATCTATAAATGTGCGTCGAATACCTATGAGCAACATTGAAGTTTTGTGTCATTAGGAATTAATTTGGAAAGTCATTACAAATAATATCGGGTGAGAAAACTTTTTCTTTCAGGATACTAACATTTATTGAGGACAATGCGATACAAGGGTGAAGTCAAGAAAGGGAGAGGGTCAGAAAAGGGTTAGGTAATTGATAGGAATTTTACAATCAACACTTTGTTCTGCAGGATACCTTGTTTTCATCAGTTACTATTTAGGTTTATTATTAGATTAGATCGGAATGTTTTTATTGTAAAGGTATATATCTCGATCTAATAAACTTATTTTATCTCCACTATATTGCAATAGTGATGAAGTTTTTATTTAACATGCTACGTAGCGTAGGAGACACCAGCTATAATAATTTGGGTCCATTGTACTCTTCCGAAGGAGTGTACTACGTAGCGTTGGGGATGGTATGCAATCTGCAAAGGAAAATATTATTTCGGGTTTTAAAAAGACCCGGGTTGTAAGTAGATGGAAACACAAAATTACAAACTACAAAGACCATTCCATAAAAATAGAAGAATTTAACAAATTAATAGCCATGTTTTTAAAATAATGTTGCATAGTAAAAATAATTAGGTGATTAAACTGAACGTTTCAACGTTTTTCTGAAATAACTGTATGGAAATACATTTTGATTTTTAAATATCATCAATAACAGAAAAAAAACTGTTGTTAATTATTCCACATTATTTGAAAATCTGGATCCATGTTCAATTGTTTTAAAAAATATAGAAAAATATATATTTTCACTTGTAAATATGTTTTCTTTTGTAATTTTCTATATTGTTACTACTCGTGAATGTGCATTGTCCGATAGTGTATAAATCACACACACACACATATATACAGGGGCCACAAATAAATAAACAAATAATAACAAAAAACTGTTTTAGTAAATTGAAATTAGGTTAATAATTGAGACGCGAATGAACCTTGTCACAACATTTTAAAATAGGAAAAAGGATTAATTTTTAATGTTGAGTGATTTTCGTAATCATCGTTAAAAATTGCCAAGTTCAAACTTGGATATTGTAGACCTCTTGTCTACTTAAAAATGTAGACAATATTCTAAGGAATTCTAGCAAGAAGATCGTCATTGTCTGATGGTTTGAAGATTTGCTATTCAAAGTTTGGCCAAAGTTCCGAGACATGAGTAGTTAGTTATAAAGGAATATAGAGGTAGCAAAAGCGGATAAGGGAATTTTCAAAACTCAAACACAACTGCCCATTTCGAAATTTAATTATCTGTCAAATATTTCCCAGAGCTTGGCTCGGCCCGAGAGCATTATACGAACTCAACAGGAAATTAGAATTTCTAATGAACGGGAATAATTTAAAATTTTCAGAGGCGAACCATTATTTTAACAATATACAAATCTGGTTAGCCAAAGTTGCAGCGGTTAGACACGAAGAAGATAAATTTTAGTATTCAAGGTTAGATCCGAAGATTGATTTCGTTAATGAAGGCGGCGGACGGTTTTGAGGTATTCTTAAATAAAATGGAGATTATTATTGGAAAATGATTTAACGCAAAATCACCATAGAAAATAGTTCAATTTTAACATTTAACAATAAATTTTGTAAATTGTTTATGATCAAAAAGATTTTGTTTCTGTTTTGACTTAAGAGCGCTGGAATAATAATGGTTTGATTAATTGGGGCTACGTAATTTAAGTGATTAGTGAATATTGAGAGGCGTCGCCATAGATTACATACGGGCTACGAAGAGCCGGGTGATCGAAAATACAACAAACTAAAAAACATCTCACATAGTTCAGCATTGAGGTTCACCGTCCATTTTGAATGTTGCCTTTTGAAGTAAGGCGAGCTTGGCTTGAGGGCATTCAAATCAATATTTTTATAATGTAATTCACACCCGCACACCTGTCGCTGGTTACCCCGCATTGTGGGATATGCTGTGGTGGGATGAATGAATGATTGTAATTTCAGTTGATTATTGTGGGTTAGTAAAAACAGAATTTACAGAATTCTTCTCGGTTGCAAACCTAAGATTGGTCTGTAACAGCTATTTCATTTTATTTTATTTTATGTAGCTTCTCAGGCAACTAACATGGCTGCTTCTCTTCTACTCCACTCTGAACTCCTCTTCATCTCTACGTGAACAGAATATAATATATATTGAATATATTTTAGTTTTACTATTGCAATACTGACAGTCTTCGTGGCTCAGTTGGTCCATATCTGACTGCTGATCCAAAGGTTCTGGGTTCGATTCCCGGTGGAGACAGGTACAGTATTTCATTGTGTTTTCAGTGTGGAACTGATACGAGAAACATCTTAATAAAATATAAATATTTGACGTAATACTTGGTACAGTTTAATAAAAAAAACATAACACGGTATTTTAATGAAGATATAAAAATAAATAATAATCAGTGGCGCTACAACCCATCGTGGGTTCTGGCCTCCTCCAGAAGCTCCCTCTATCCCTCCCTGACCATCGCTTCCTGCCGCCAATTTACAATGCCCATCGTCCGCAAGTATAATATGCACAAAATAAAACCATTACAATTTTCATAGTATTATTTTTCTATATACACAAAAACATAACTATAGAAATGATATTATTAGCAGAATGAAAGTGAACACACTGAGATGGTTTGGCCACTTGGGAAGGATGATTGATGAACGCCTGACGAAGATAATAATATATACAAAGATGATAGCAATGTATCAAGAGGTTGGGATTTTCCAAAAAAGGGTGACATGTCCACGTAAACGATATTAAAAAGGTCGAATAACATACGAACATGTATGAGACGAAGCATATGAAAAAAAAAACTATCCCTGTAAGTCTGACATAAATAAATAAATAAATGAATTCTTTATTTCTCTTAAACACAATAAAAACATCGTGCTTAAAAAGATTAAAAATATAATATCTAAAAATAAAACAAAACAAAACAAAACAACAAAAAATATATAAAAAAATGATATTATACAACCATAAATAAAGATAAAATATTAAAAAAAACAACTCAAAATTGTATATGTTTACATAAAAATTATTAAGTACATAAATATTTCATTTAAATTTGCATTACTTCTCGGGAAATTAACAGGTATTATGACTAATTCTGGAGACATACGATATTAATCGTCTTACAGATCCAGACTGAAAACAGAATTTAAAACTGTGTCTCCACCGGCAATCGAATCCGGGACCCATGGATCAACAGTCAAATACCTAACCAACTGAGCCAGGAAGGCCGACATATACAAGAGAAATCCCACAAGGCAATGCTTTTTTGTGGGTATTACAAAAATCATTAACTTGATCATGCCAACTTTTCCTCGGGCGGCCACGACCTCTCATTCCACTCTTTTCAGCCTTGTATACTTTCTTTGTCAGGCGCTCATCGTTCATTCTCTTCACATGTCCGAACCATCGTATACGAGTTGGCATGATCATATAAATGAGATTTTGAAAGATGGTAATATACGAAGTCAGAATAATAGGAGAGCATGTATGACGCGATGCATGGATGTAAATGAGGCAAAACATGTATATCAAGATAGAGGTGTCTGGCGTTCGGTCCTCTCTGCCTACCCCAAGCAGGGATACGGCGTGATGATATGTATGTATGTTATTAATTGGATAAGTTATTCATCATCAGTGCACAATTAATTTAAAATGAAATATTTCATAAGTTATAGTTACTATTATTAGGGTTTCTCAGTCCCCGGGTTTTTCACATTTTCGGGACCCGGGAATAAAAAAAAATCCCGGGGTTTCCGGGAAACGGGAATCAACGAAAAATTCATTATTATCTTTCAGTGAGGCGCCACGGACGGTCAATGGTTGTCAAAAAGGTCAAAAGGACAAAATAAAAAAATTAAATAAACGTTTACATAAACATTATTATTTTTAATTTAAACATAGCAAACTTAAATAAAAATCTACGAACTTGACCTGACTCTGAATAGTTTTATTTAAAATTCTGCGCGTTTTTTTTACAAATTAGTAATTTTATAACTGCTTCATTATATTTTCATTTCACAATTTGCAATTGTGATTATACATTATGAATTCTTCTTCCATTGTGAACGTTCACACAAAGCTCCGTATAAATTAATAGTGCACTCTGGATAATAAAGTCAGAAAATCGTTTTAAGTTCAGACTGGAGGCACTGTTCGAATGCAAATAAGGTTTAGCAGGTCACCTTCTTCATTAAATTCTTAGCAAACTGAATTAAAACTAGTTTCGAGCAATAAAGGAATGCTGGTGAACAGAGAAACTAATTCATATCATATAATGTGGTACTAGTGATGAGCAAATTAACGACCAAGATAAGTGGAGCAACTTAGTCCAAATATCGACAAAGTATCACACCAAGAAACGCAAGATTTGTATGCAGGGTCTATATTTTTCACGGTTTTTACAACTTTGAGGTCAAAAAACACTAACTTATAGGCATATATTATATATAGTGTCTGTGTGTGTGTCCCCTTATAACTTTTGATCCGCTCAATGCACAGAGCCTAAAATTTCAGAATATAATAGAAAGTTACTACTAAACTTTCATACTCAGAATTTTGAATTTTTCTTTCAGTCAGGGGTTATCAACTTTTGAAATGTAACTTTATTTTTCTATATAATCTCAAAAACCTTAAAAACTAGAACACTGAAAATTGGTATTAATATATATTAAAATAGTTTTAGAGTTTCTCAAACATTTTTTATAACGAAAAACTTTTTTTAAGATAAATTTATGTGTTCAACTGCCTATATTTCCAAAGTTTTTAATTATTTATTTATTTATTTATTTAGGGACAAATACAGTCTTAAAATACTAAAATGGAATAATACACTATAAAATAAAAACAAACAGACCAATTACATATGTCCACAGATATTAAATATAAAACATTTCAAACATCATAAATTTAAATATAACTAAGATGTATGTTTGCCTGTGACGGGAAAGGAAAAGGATGGGAAAAGGATTATGACAGTTAAATTGTTATATTTTTGTTACAAACAACAACTCAAAATGTAAATAAAAGTATACAAAAGATAATATTAGAAAAAACAAAAATAACTAACAAAAAAAAAAAAATTCAACATACGAGTTCATGCTATGCACTTATAGAGAGAATTTTTGTATGCGTTATTACTAGCGGTGAATATATCAGAATGTGTGATACTGGCTGAGTTACAAGCCCTTTTGATAAACTCATTTTGATTAGAATTAGTGTTACTTCGAGGAACATAAAACAAGTAGTTCAATCTGCCATTTCGCAACGGCGCATGGAAATTAATTTTATTTAATAAATCAGGACAGTCAACTTTTGAATTAATAATTTTAAATAGAAACATTTGATCCGCAACTTCTCTACTGTGTACGATTTTTTTCATTCGGAAATGTTTCTCAATTTCATCATAAGAACTGTATATGTTATATGATTTGAAATTTAAGAATTTTAGAAATCGTTTTTGAACTCTTATATCAAAAACGCCGAAACAACCCAACTAGATAATTTAATTTTCTATAAAAAATATCTGCATTGTAGAAGTACATCTCAAACTATTTTTAACAATTTTTCTAAAAATTGAATTTAGGGCGCGACATCGTTTCAAACAATTTGTAAGGCAGTATCTATCCACACAATATCTCACTCGTGTTTATAGTTTGGTACGTATACTATCGCCATCGACAGTTGGATCTCATGTGTTACATGTCTCTAGTCTAATAATAAGTTAAGTTTTGATATCATTATATACATTTTTCTTTTGCATGTGTGTATGTCACAAGAAGTGGAAGGATATTCTTAAGTTTATTTAGAGAGTATATTGCAAAGAAAAAAAATACCCATAAGGATATTTTAATCTGTGCGAGTCCTTATTCTTCATACTAATCATTCTATTTGTTGGCGCCAATATGATATTAAAATAATTGTTGTATTTTTTATTTTTATATGATGTGACATATAATAATTGACTCCTTTCATACCGCGTCATGGTAAATCCATCCGCATCTCTTCCGTTTTTACCGCTCCTCAAAACCCACTGATCACAAAATTGCTCTCACCGCGCGTGTGAATAAAGTAACAAGTTGTGACCATCCTACCAAGGCAGAGGGCCAGGAATAATTCAAGGAAGTGAGTGATCCATCTAAATCCTTACTTCTACCTTGCATTACCCTACAAATATACAGTCCACTCTCACTTTTTAGTTTTATAATTTCACTAGCGAACCCGACAGACGTTGTCCTGCCCGAACTATTTGTGAAACAAAAAATAAATGTAACATATATTATATTTGAATCATATGGATGTTATTATTCGCTGAGCCGCTAAACACTTTGAGGTTAGATTTATTGTCATTTCGTATATAATTGCAATACAGCATATATTATATATGGTCTGGACACGGAAACGAACAAATTGAAATATGAATAATAATGAAACTGTTAACAGAAATTAACATTCCATGCATGCGTATATAATTGAAATATGAATAATGCCGAAACAGAGCGAAGAGAACTTTAAATGTCAAAAATATCCAAACTACGACGCAAATGGCAGATTTTTTAGACGCAGATTTTTTATTGCCAATTCGACATTAGCGCCACCTATTGTAATTTATAGGTATAAAAAATCATTTTTTTTATTTTCCTTTTATAATATTTATGTTAAAAATTCCATTTTGTGAATCTTAACCATTCCGGAACTCACACAAATACACATAAAAATTTTCATCAAAATCGGTTCAGCCGTTTAGGAATAGTTCAATGACATACACACGTACAGAAGAATTATATATATATAAAGATATTCGCGTCTTCATTATTATTCCTCGTATTATTTGAGTATTATTCCTCCTTATGGCCTTTTTTATATTTTAATTTCCATTTTTTTCCTATTTTTATTATTTTATTTGATATTCATGATTGTTTTTCAACACGAACTCGGGTATAGTAAATTATTTTTTATAATTTAGGTAATATCGAAGTGTGTTAAAATTTAAACAACCAAATAGTATTTCAATGGACGTACTAAAATTTTACGATATTTTTTTTCACATAGTTTTTTAGTGATCTATTTTGTATTCTCGATATTATCTCCATTAAAATTTTAACGAGAGTAATGTATATTTAATTAGAGCTTTTGAATGTTATTTATTACCGTAATAAAGAGTCGGTTATATTAAAAATGTAATTAAGTAATATTAAAAACGTAATTAAATTTTACTATATAGTTTGAAATAAATGAAATTTAACTAAACAATTTATTACCATATTCATTACACGTTTTAATTTTACTTTTCTCGTATATACTGAAATTTTGCAATCGATTTTAAACTGAATCATCGACCAGTTAGAGCCCTGAAACAACATTCTTACTAATAAAAATCTACTACACACCCATTTACCAGTGTTTTAGGTACACGTGTAAAGCCCGTGCAGCGATTATTTGAAAATCTTACTAATAAACGCTGTATAACGACTGGGTAGCTACAATAAGAGTACAACAAAAAATAATCCGACAACGTTGTAATTTCACACTCGCGCATGCGCAGAGCCGCCAGTCCCCATCCGCCATTATAATTTTGACGTTTGTCGTAGTTAATATTTTCACATTTCAAAATAGGAATATGGAAAATATAACGAATAATTTCATCATACTAATATCCAAGCGAGCACCATTGTAGATATTATAAAAGAGCTGATTTTTTGTCAACTTTTCGCTCCTAAAATGCACAATTATCCAGAATATAATAATTTATAAAGAGGTTTCGTCATATTATTCCAAGATATAACAATATAAACACGCATATCAAAATCAATTTCGATTTTTGATACATGAAATTTGTCTTAAAACATCGCTAAACTACCTAGAACAGGCGGACAAGCGATGTGTAAAATTTGTATGAGAGATACACAGTCGTTGACCACCTGATATTCTACACAGCGTTTCTCATTTATATCGTTATTACATAGATCAATTTCAGAGTTCTTTAACTTCACTTCTCTGTCTGCCTGTATGTACTGGAGGGTATCAATTATCAATATCTTTATTTAGAACGAGTGTTCAAATTAAAATAAAGACTAAGAAGAATAGATACATTAACCGCCTCACTAGGCCACTGCGCAATGGTAGAACTCACCATGAAAGAGAATGATGCGGGTGTCATTTTTATACAACATAATTGTAAATTTATGGTTGCAGGTGTTAGACCAATACTACTCAGTCGAATGTCAACTGTTTTTAAATCAGAACATACCTATCTGTGTAGGCATCAAGCCCACACAGAAAAGAATTGATGATTTTAATGCCTGGCGTGATCTTCGGCGGCAAAATGGAGGATTCAACGATCTCCGGTTTCAAAGCGATTAAATGCAGCTCTGTCACTCTGATTTCATGGGGAAGCAAATTCACAACTATGGCAATTGGTAAATCAAGGAAAGATACAAAGGACTTACCCCGTTTTACTGCACTCTCCGTTGATCCCACAAGTATAAAACTTTGTTAAATTAATGTTCAAAAACACACACGTTACGGCCGTACACCGCTTATTCGGTTTTCACTACTGGCGGCTGTCATTAACGTTACCGTCGTCGGCTAGTCGCTGCATACTGGCTGAGTTGAATTTTGGTGTCGATTTGTTCGTGGTCTTATTGTTGCAACGGGGTAAATAGGTAGGTTTTGTATTCATCGATGTTGCTAGGGTAAAAATATAGGAAATGTCGGGAAGGTATGAGAATTGAAGGATTACCAAGCCGCAACACTATCTCTGTACTATAATTAGTTTGTGACTGTGACTCACCCGCTTACTTTCGCTTGGCGAGCTGTACGCGCGCCTGATTATGAAGTCTTCATTAATATCGCGCGGTTTCTTTGTAAACAAAAACGCGATAGTTCCGATTTGTTTTTAATTTAGTTTAAAAATATATCACTGAGAGTAAACAGAAATATTATTTCTCCTGACCTCAAGTATTACTTTGAGCGTTCGGTCTGTTTAGAATAGGTATAGAAGTTGGTGGGGACTGCGGTCTGTAGGTGATTTCATCATAAAACTTCAATGTTTACACTAGTATTCAAATAGTTTTCGTCTAGCGTTGAAATTATTATTATTATTATTGACACAATTATTGTTCAGGAAGTTATTTCGACGGCAACATTGGTTGGGAAATCGAAAATAAACGAATTATGGTTATTGAGAACACAGAATATTAAATATAGGAAAAAAATAGGAATGCCAGAAACAAAAATGAAATTTTATTTTTATTTTATTTTGACAGAAAACATAACAGGTATACAGAAAAAAGAAAAAGTATATAGATATAAAATCAATAATATCGGGATTTGTGGCTCAGTTATCTGACTGCTGATCCAAAGGTCCCGGGTTCGATTCCCGGTAGAGACAGAGTTTTCAATTGTGTTTTCAGTCTGGATCTGTGAGACGATTAATATCGTTAGTCTCCAGAATGTGGCAACTTGTTATTGGGTGCGTGTTAAATTAACATTTAAATTAACGTTTTTGTTAGTTACCCGAGAAGCAATATTAAATAAATAAATATTCACGTTTAAAATTTTTAGTTTTATCCGATAGATAGATTCGTATACCTCAGGAAATGAATATTGGCTGGAACTTTGGATAATTAATTCAGAGGAAATCAGTGATTCGAAATTAGTGCTCTTTACATAGTTACATAGTTTTCACCTGACAAAGGTACCTACCTACGTTCAATTGTTATTTCAGTGATACAAGTTGATAATTATTTAATGTTTATGGTCAAATCCTACTCTAGGATTACCAAATCTGCCTTGATATATTATCATCCCAGCTTACGGAGGTACAAACAATACATAAATCACTCGCTAGAATAATAATTTTAGTACCTACTGAGCAAATAGTAGGTAAGGTAAGATATTTAATGATCACACAGAATTATGTAAAAGAAAGTCAAAGCTCGAGGTACACAATGGCTTCGTTGTACCGACTCTAATGTACGCTAGTTGGATATGGACGCATGAAAGTGTGCAGAATAAACGCGGTTGAAATGAGAAGATTTTCTTTTACTTCTCACTAGCCATTGTGTGTTGTTATGAATCGCAATTTTAAAGTTATTTTTTTAGGTGATAGGAAAATTATTCGAAAAACAATTATTCGAATGCTCAATTTTACGAAAATCAATTTTACGAATGGCAATTATTCGAATCACATTTTTTCGAAAAACAATTTTCCGAATACACAATTATCAGAATTTACAATTGTTCGAATTTTTATGACGTCATGTTGGTAGTATTGTGAGAGGAATAAACCATAGATTTTTATTATAATATACTAGATGTCGTAGTTAGCAAATTTTGTATGAATCGAAAACAAATGACTCACTTTTTGCACGGAGTACTACATCTACATAGTATATTATGTTTAATAAAAATCGATGAAATAAACAACATGGCGACGCACCGCGCTGTCAGATATCCTAGGATGTACACCTAAACCTACAAAACTTTGGTAAAAATAGGTTGGTTAGGTTTGTTTGTAGATATAATTGCTTTTGTTTGTTTGTAGATATAATTGTTTGTTTGTTTGTAGTAATTGTTTGTGTAATTGTTTGTTTGTAGATATAATTATATATTTAAAAAAGTAACTATTATATTAAAATAAAATAACTAAATTGGTGTGAATACTAGGTTAACATAAACTGGTGTACAAACTAGGTTATCCCGCGCTGTCAAACATCAGTTATTAAAAATGTGCAAACATACGTACCCAACAATAATACAACAAGTATGTAATAATAGTTTTCATCGAATATATTTTACTGGCAACAAATATGTCAAAGGAGGCAACATAATGACACAAAAATATATTAGATTCGGTTAATTGGTTTTCCAACAAATGTTAGTTCGAATAATTTGCTTTCGGACAATTGTCATTCTGATAACTGATTTTCGAAAAATTGTTATTCGTACAATTGCTCATTCGAACAATTGTGTTTCGAAGAATTTTCATATAATCTTTGTTTATTGCCGGTAATCAACTAGTGTCATGCTGAGATCTGTGTGTGTGTGCTGTGTACCTTGTGCTATGTACGGCGTGTTTATTCCATTTTATCGATTATAGACTGAAGTGTTCATTCGACTCTTTACAAATTTTGCAAATTTATATATCTTATACTCGCTTAGATTTCAAATTGACTCCAAGCTCAGGAAACTGAAAATTTTATATATATTTTTTTAAAATATACGAAATTTGAATACTTTATGGAGTCACTTGGTAGTGAGGAGTGGCCATAACCCACTCGTTTTAACGTCTACGTAGGGGACACCAGCTAAATAAATTAGCTTCGTCATCACATGGTTTGGACTTTGACAAAAACTAAAAACTATTCATCAGAAAATGCTTCATACTAATTATTCTACTAGATTACAATACTTGATTGGTTTGCACCAAACATGTTATCATTCCATGTGGAGAACCAAGATACTAATCCTTGGATTGTGTGTTTTCAAAAGGTCTGTACGGTCAATATTAGAATTTATTATAATATCATAAAGGTACATTTAGTCTGAGGTCCTTCGTCTTGTCTGTAAAGTCTGCAATTCATGTTTGTAGTTATTACCAAATTTGTACTTCACGTGTATCAAAAGTATTTGTTGATTATTTTATTGTGGATTTCAGATGACTGATGCGTGCTCCAATTGACTTCTATCAATTGTGTGTTTTTTTAATTGCTTCTCGGGCAATCTAACAGGTACAATGTCAAATATTAATTTAACACGCATCCAATAACAAGTTGCCACATTCTGGAGACTAACGATATTGATCGACAGATGCAGACTGAAAACACAAAAAAAACAGTGTCTCCACCAGGAATCGAACCCGGGATCTTTGGATCGGCAGTCAGATACCTAACCAACTGAGCTACGAAGGTCGACAATAGGGTACTTGAAGGTTATTGTGTCAATGTGTTTGTCATATAAGAGTTTACTGTCCAATATTGTATGCTGCTACATAAGTCTCTACAGTCTGATTTCTTCTCACATTATTATAGATATTGTCCTTGATTACACACAGAAAGAGAGCCTTAACCTTTCGGCAGTCAGTTCCCGTTCGTACTATTATTAAACCATCATAACCGCCGCTATAAAAAGGTTCTGTTCAAGTGAGAAGATTAGGGGTGGTAATCCGCTAGGTTAGGTATAATAATATACTGCGTCAACCCACTCCTCCAGCCGTGGTTGGTGACTGTTCAACAGAAAGACTACCTACCCTACCATGAAATTACTCTTCAAAGGAACATTGTCATCTACCCGATTATTCACTTTACCGAGCGTGTGTTATGACCGCGACCTGACCACGCTGAATTGTAATATGTATTGTGAGCTAAAATAATATTAAACCTACATGGTGATATTACCATACTGTTTATGGAACTTAATAAACTACCTCAAATTCATGCCCCTGTATACATCCGTATGGCCTTGGGAATACGGATGTATACAAATATATTATGCACACTAAATTACATACCTTCTAATGGAAAAGACACGAAAAATCACCAAATCTGCGATAAACAATATTTTTTCGTGAAGTAAGGGTAAAAATTACTGTTTTTTTTCGAAGCATGAATAGTATATCTATAGTATAAAAAACACTTTTTGATTCTACATGAATTTTATTATGAGCGATAGGCCTATTTCGCCTTGTTAGGGTATTTACTAACTTATGAACATTTTGACAAATTTTACTTATATTTATAGATTAGTTATGTAGGAGGAGCTTACAGGTTCTTGTGATTGGTTATTTAATAAAACTATTGATATTATACAATACAAAAATGAAATAAATTTACTTTACTCTGGTTGGTTGAGACTATTTATTTTTTGACCAATCCCTATTTAGATAATTAGTGAAATTGAATATAATGAATTGATTTATGGTAATGGCTGGTTTTTTCGGTGTAACGGTACATGGTATTGTGCCCTAATGGACACTGAAATACATTAAGTGCTTACAATATTAAGGATTAATTCTTAAACTAAGGCAAAATAGGCCTATCGCTCATAATAAAATTCATGTAGAATCAAAAAGTGGTTTTCTTTTAATTATAGATATAACTTATAATGGAATTGTACAAAATAAAAACTTCGTCGATCATTTAGCATGAATAGTAATTAAAATATGTGTAACAAACTCATTCAGTAGATTTTCATACTCCTTTTCGATTCCTTTTCAAGGAGTAAAAATCTACTTCATAGGCCCTGGTTTGGCCAATGTATTTATTAAGACGTAAAGTAACGAAATGCATGTGGCTGGATAAGATTTCAGTAGAATAAATTTCACCTTCCTATTTTCCAGTACATATGCCCTTTTCCTACCTACATATACCTATGTATTGTCCATCTCCGATACTCCATCCGTAACAAAAACATCATCGCCGCTCAGTAGCGGACGAATTCATTATGCAGTATCACGCAGAACTTCGTCCGAGTAAAAAACCGAATGATTATCGTTCACGCGTCCATTCCACTTTAATAAAACGTTTTTCATCCCGCTAAAATTAAAAACTATCTGTGCTTGTGTTTACTCAATTATTAAGTGTTTTCGTAATCACCATCACTAGGAGCTAAAAGAAATGTTCCAGAGTCCTTCAGCCTTCCACAGTCCTTCAGGTAGGAAATTTGTTTCACTATATCTGGTTTGAGTCATTTGCGCATTCCCGTATAATTTGTCTCTTCCTAATAATGGTACGTGACGCCACGCACCCACGCATATCTTTCTCAGGCGTTCTTCATTCACTCTCCCCATGTGTCCAAACCATCTCAATGTGTTCACTTTCATTCTATTGATGATTTTTTTACTAACGTTCATTCATTCATCCATGTCATCACTGCATAGTCCACAATGTGGGGTGACCAGCGACAGGTGTACAGGGGTGCATTGCCTTATAAAAGGGGACACAAAACATGCGTGTATACCCACACACCAGTTTCGTCTCACCTAAAAAGGCACAACATTCAGAATGGGTGGCGAACCTCATTGCTGAACCATGTAAGGTTTTATTGTTACCTGTTGTAATAGAAAATAGTAGAAGCACTATTATGAGCTGGTTCCTCACAGTGAAAAGCGGTTTTTTATTCATATATATTTTTATTTTCCATTCAAATATTAGAGTTTTATTAAAATAAAGTTATATTAGGTAAAAATCATGTAATACTATGTGAAACTTAAATCAATAAATTGATTTTATAAATCCCTATTATGGAGTTAAGGTTATGATGCACCGGCTTTGGATAGTCATTCCACTCTATTCTAGTATTATCATTTACGGGTGCCCCGTATGAGCTGGGTAGTGGTAAATACAACAGGCAAAATAATATAAACATCTCGCAAAGTTCAGCAATGAGGTTCACCCACCATAATACCATTCTGGTATCAGACTGGCTGAGAAGTAATGACAGAATACAATAACTTCATATATGTACTGTTAAATTAATATCCTTAGGCACATAATTCGCTGCTCTCTGCCTTCATAGCCTGAGAATCTCTACCATATGTAGCTCTGTGACATTCATCATTTCCATTATAATTTTATGGGTTCAATAAACTGAGAGATCACTGTATATTTTTCTATTTTTTTGTGTTTTATTTTAATTTCATATTTTAATTATTTCTATTTATTCTGGCTACCACAAAACAGACTCGTCGGTGCGGTAGTAAATTTCCATATAGGAACTCTTTTTATATGTAGGTAGGTACATAATATGTAGCATAACAAGTTTTTTTAATATAGTTACTTTTTTGTTGTTGTAAAAAGTAAAAATAATGGAAAAAAAATAAATTTATTTAATTCTAAATGTTGTGCCTTTTTGGTGAGAAGGGTGTATGGGCATACACGAATATGTTTTGCTTCCGAACACTTCCGAACACCCGTCGCTGGTATATCTCACAATGAATGTAGGTATGTACCTATGTTTTATGAAATTATACTATATCAGTTACAGAAATTAATATGTTTCATTGACAAAATAGAAACATCTTTCTGTTCGTATTTTTATGGTACGTTTTATGTGTGCTTAGATACAAATGTGTGGCGCTCGGTTTTTCCTGCCAATTCTCACTTGTTTAGTGGAGAAGTAACTTCTTGTTTTTTTTTAGTGTTTTAACACCCATTACATTTTACGTTAAGGGCAAACCTTACAATCTCCCTATACTAATGTTCCGGTCCAATGTGTACCTAAAGGAAGCGAGTTTGTCATTAGGGAGAGCTGGTAGGATATAATATAGAACAGTGGTTCTTAATCTATAAGCAGTCATAGTCCCCTCATGATCCGAAATTATATTCGTGGCTCCCAGGGTATATATCTAGTGACTGAAAACATGATATTATACTAAAACCGTCAAATACAATATGAAGTTTCGTGTTAGGGTAACTGTCGCCTAGAATTTATACGTGACAAACTATCGGAAACCCAAATATTATATCCTAACTTCGAGTTGGAATATTATAATTCATAGGGAGATGGTTATTTTATTTATTATATTGATTGTGATTAATAAGTTTTAAAGAAAATTTATAAAAATGATTATTTGCGTGTTCAAAAGGTATCTATTGTTAAAACTCATCTCTCAATATTAAGATATAATACAGACAACTAGGGCAACTGATAATTTATAAAATAAAAGATAGTACTCACTCTGATACTTGTTTATTTCGATTAATGTTTTACATTGTAGTTGTTTAATAATTATTATATTCAATTTACACGTAATAAGAATGTAGAGGAGAATCCGCGATACGTCAGGCCACGGCGACTGGAGATATTCCTTATGAATTGCTAAGGTGGGGATAACTATTTATAACCTCCGCTTGTGTTGGTAGCAATGACATGTCAGGAGAGATGTGGACACATAATAGTGATGTTTCACCACAAATTAAACCAGCTGATGACAGGTTATAAGCCTAATAGGTGATTCTCTTATAATATCCCAACTAAATTTTAAATTTAAATTATCATATTTTCATATTTCTTTTTAATTTTTCAAATTTTCATATCGAGATGATGAAAATTTGTCAAAAATATTATAACATATTTTTTGTTTGTTAAAATATAAGAACTTGAAAAATTCGTTAACATTCAGTGTGAAAAATTTGTCAAAAATTTCTATAACATTTATATACATACATACATACAATCACGCCATGTCCCTTAAGGGGGAAAGCAGAGAGAAACGAACGCCATACTTCTCTATTTTTGCACACATTTTTGGCTTCCTTTACATCCATGCATCTTTAATATTTGATTATACTATATTATTTTTGCGGCTCCCCCAAAAACTTTCCACGGATTCCCTTTTGAGAATCGCTGTTAACGCGACGATAAAAATTTTTGGACTGCACTGCACAGTGAATAGTTGGTATAGTCAATTCTTTTTGTTGGTTTATGTGTGGCAGAAGAGGCTATAAAAGGAATTTATGTAGGTCAGTATAATTGCTCAATAACTATAACATACGAAATTCTTTTGATACGTAAAGACATAGGACAGACGCGACATACGTGAGTTGGACAAAATATCGCAGATATTTTGTCGCGATATTGTGCGACAGTCCTTGGACACGACTTTTTAAAAACGATCGTCAAGTGATTTATAAAAGTTGAAATAGAATGAGCTGTGAAGCACCGGCTTTGAATAGTGATCCACTTTTCATTTATCATCGTTTTCGGAAGTCTCGTGAGAGCCGGGTAATTGAAAATACAATAGGCAAAATAACATTTCACATAGTTCAGCATTCTAGATGTTTCCTTTTTAGGGTAGAAGAGACCGTGTGTGGATAAACACGCATGTGTCGGGTATGTTTTTATAAGTTTATGCACACCCGCACACCTGTGTGGCACACACAACTGTAATTTTATTTTATATTACTTCTCGGGCAACATACAGCTTATAGAGCGCGAGCTTTGTTTGACGGGCTTATAATACCTATATTTTTAATAAGAATGAATATTTCCTTGTAACAAGTACATATAAATCCTCATACATTCCCTACATAAAGCGTATGCTTGTGATATAGGTGAATGGAAAAAGTCGTGGCAAGATTCGTACTCGCGATCATTGGATTACAAACCTAGCGCGCTAACTGCTCTGCCACCACCCATCTAATCAAATAATAAGATTTATACATACAAAGAAGAAAGAACTTACACTCTAATATATAAAATTAACTATATTCTTGTAGTGGAATAGAAACATCTATACGACGACGCCATTGATTCTTTATGAAAGTTCATTTAAGGGGGGGACTGCTGCCAACGTACCTATTTTTCAATTTGATATACCATCATTATTTCTTATCAAATCGTTTTGAAAAAAAATATTTAGATATTTTGGGTATTCATAAAGAAAAATGTATCTTTACTTTTTGATAATGTTCTGTATAAATTCTTGTAGAAAAATAATGGCATACCCCGATTTTCAACGTTTATCTTATATTTATAATAAAATATAAGGCGTAGTTCAACATATTTTTTTTAAAATTAAAGAAGACAAAAATATCTAGAAAAATACGATGTGACGTTGCATAAATGCTTCAGGTTTAGAAAATAAACATAAAAAACATTTATTTTCCATTCAGCGCCATTGCGAAATATAAGTTTTTTTGGTTTATTAACTTAACCTGATGCATTAATGCAACGTTACATCGTATTTTTCCAGATATTTTGATCTTCTTTAATTTATAAAAAAATATAATGCTCTATACCTTATAGTTTTTTAGAAATTTAAGATAAATGTCAAAAATTGGGATTTGCTTATTATTTTCCTACAAGAAGATATGCAGAACATAATTAAAAAAATTAAGATATATTTTTATTTACTAATATACAAACTTATTAGGTTATTTTTTTCAAAATGATTCGTTTTGTAGTAATGACGCAAATTCAAATTGAAAAAAATAGGTACGTTGGCAGCAGTTTCCCCTTAATATGATTGTTTCTAATTTTCAAGTAGGTAATACATGGATTTGGGAATTTGTAAATGAAAAAATATCCAAAATTTCATCCAAAGGATATGTAACATTTATAATATTTTTTTAAGAGTATTGATATTTTTATACATACTAAAATAAAATATAAAAATGTCATCTCTGAGACCCTTAGAGGTTTACGGTAGCTGATTCCTGCTTTGTCCTTTTTGACTGCGAGTGCCACAACCTTCCTTTCTCTCTTTTTGTCCTTTTTCTTATGAATTTTGAGTACCTACTAAATTTTAAATAGCAATTTGTTTTACACTGTGCAGCTTAAAAAGATAATGTATTATCCGCAAACAAAATTGGTCTATGATATATTGTTAAAATTGAATTTGTTGTAATATTTGTTTGCATGACTGTATGTTTGTTAGGTTTAAATAAAATAAAATTAAATAAAATATCCTCATCAGTAACTGTTCAATAAATGAATGCTGCTTTGTTGATATAAAACATTTTTTTTAAATCCACAGCAAAACGTTTCTTTGAAATCTACATTTCTTCGAAAATGTCTCTGGGCAAAATTAGTAAAGAGCAAAAAGTTCGCCAAGTAATTATTTTGAGGATTCGCCGTTTAATTTGAAAACAAAAAATCTTTCGTTTCAAATAATTGAAAGTGTTTTGAAAGGAACTTGAGTGCTTAGTTACAATTGAATTAAATTGTTTGAGTAAACTTTTTTCTTTATAATTATTTTTATTATATTCGCAGCCCGACAGACGTTGAGTTTGATTACGAGATAGAAATTTAGAAATTGATAATTTAGCGTTTTAAGAATTTAAAATAAATGCATTAGTATTAAACAATATTAGGCAAAAGCGTGTTATATCAAAAGGGAATATAAGAAGGAATTGTGAGCATTTAGATGGTTGGAATATACTGAAACATCTGCATGAAAACATTGTATAACATCGTACACAATGCAATTGACTGTCCTGAAATTACGGAACTTCTCTCCTTCAACACATATCCCATCGCGTCATACGCGAAGCCCACTTTTATTTCACAGCGTCAAAATTTATTGTTAATAATGTGGAAATTTATTTATTTATTTATTTAAATATTTCAATACAGTATATTTCATAAAAAGTATACATAATAAAAATATTCATATTTTACTATCTCACTAGGCTGAATGCCTGTTCTGAGGTAGTACTCATAAAGCATTTAGTCAAAGGTTAGATATTGAGGGTATATTATTTAGATTATATAACTAAAAGAATATATTTTTACTGGATTTGTAAGATAATTTAGATGTTCAATATATATGTGTGCAAATTTGTTATTGGTTTTAGTCTTATACTAATGCATCTATATAAAAAATGTTATTATACTGAAAATTTCCCGGAAATAAAATAAAATAAAAAAAAACGCTTTTATTCTTATTTGTTTTCAAAAATCTAAGAAAAACTTGAAGAACAAGTTTAACGAGCTCATTAGCAGCTGCAAAAGAATTATGAGAGACTACTAAAGAGATACTGCTTTTAAAAAATATTTATTCATGGTATTGTTTTAGTTAGAATCCAGTAATATACATGCATCCCACGAATTACACTGTAGTCATCTTTACTACGGCTCAAATAATTGCCTAAAATTTTAATGGTTTATTTTAAAAACTTTAAATTTAACATAAATCTTGGATATCTAACTGAATCGTGAAGTATGTAAGTCACAGCTAAAATACAGTTCTTGCGACTTGAACTGAAAGTAATTCAACAGTGTGATATCAATATAGGACATAGATATTTTTGGTGACAGGCTAGTGACATTCAGAAGAAAACTTTCCTCACTTATAAATTAACGTATTAAACTAGCTTTTTTGTTTTAATTTATTTTTCTAGCTATAATGTTTGACTTTTTTTATCTGTTTGTGCTTAATTTTTTCTTTTATAGTAATAGTTTTCTTTTTGTTTTCTTTTGTTATCATTTTTCACTATTTTTCTTTGTTGTGATCTAAGTTTCTATTGTATCTATTCATTTTTTTTTATATAAATTCCATTTAAGATATTTTTCAACAGATTTTTAATTATCTCAATAGAGACGAAGTTGGAATATTTACTGTAGGAGGACCGGGAAATCAAGGCACCTACAGGGCTGTCATCGGCTGGTTTATGTGATCACTTTATGCGTTTGCGCAACGTTCACCAATTATGCCTTTTTAATGAGATCCCTATCAATTCAATTTTTGAAAGTTCTATATATTGCAATACTGAAATTCTTTTCGCTTGAAAATAAGGATTTTTACTACAGCCATCTATGTGTGAAATTATAAACAACATTCTTATTATTATTTTTTTTTGTTGTAAAGCCATCTATTGAGAGAATTGGTTTTTTGTGAAATAATTAAAAATCTGTTAAAAAATATCTTTGACTCCCAACAGGGAAAAAAATCCAATGTTTGCGCATATGCAATAATAAAAATATTCGATAATATATTTTTATTTTCTTATAGATATGTACGCCAATTTTTAATGCAGGATGTGGCCACTTGTAATTGACTGACCAGTTTTGTAGTAGCTTGCTTTTATTTTATGGAACTATTGATGTATAATAACTTGTTAGCTGTAAGTGGTCCTTAATAATAAATAAATAAATAGGTAGTACTTAATTGGCTTATCATGGCATATGCTTAAGGAATTTCCATCTGTGTTTTCAAATTATTCGTTATTGAATATTACTAATTTAGTTCGGATAAATGAGAAAGAGGGTTGCCCAACAATGATCCAAACTGTAAGGCCATAAAATCAAGCATCGTGGTCTGCATGCTCCTATCGCCGAAGGAATGACGAAGGGCTAAAAGCATAGAGGTCGCCTTGAAGACAATTATATGGACCAGGTGATTAGTGATGTGTGCTGTAGCAGCTACCAAGAGATGAAGAGGCTGGAGGACAACAGTGATATGTTGGAGAGATGGAGTGTCAGGTGTAAATAAAATCCTAGGATTGTGACAAAAAACACATTTTTTTGTGGAGAGTTATATTTTTAGCATCTATATGATGAAATATGGTTCTATAAAAAGCTACGATGAGAGCACGCCTTACAGAGAAACGCGGCACAGGTACTGGAAGTAACCAACTGAAGAACACGAGCTAAGGACAGACGAAGTCGGAGGCTAAAGTTGAAGGATGCCACGGCTATACCACCAGATGAGATGAAGAGGAATGGATTGAATTCAGTTTGATAAGTCAAATTATTATTTTGGAATCCAGGTTATTTTGAATTTAGTTGATATAAATCTAGATTATCAATAGTGAATTTGAAACAATTCAATTCTGAATTATAAATTGTTTAATTTGTATCACACAACAGTTTGCATTGGAATGAATTTCTTTAATTACCAAAATCTTAACATAGAAACGATTTCATTAATTCAAAGAAAATACAAACAAATTTAATTAACTTAGAAAGAAATAAACGCAAACTATTGCGATTTCAGAAGGTCTTTCAGGATATTTCATTGTTTTTTTTTTGTACAAAACGATTGTTTAGTTTTGTAAAAAGTGTCGAACTACTTTTGTAGGGAGGATAAAACGCTAAACGGTCATGGTATTGTATGAAAATAATTGTAAGTTTTATTACAAAATAAGTTTCAGAAACATATGAGAAAAAAAAAATTGTTTTCCAATTATTGATTTCATAGTGAACCAGGGTGTAAACTCAATTACATAATTATGTAACTTCAAACCCAATAACGGTGATTTTCTAAAAGGTTACGACTATAGGTAATTAGATGAGCATCTTATTTCGGCATTACTGAGAATTTTATTTCTACTTTTCTTTCTGAAACAGCCAACTGTGCCGACCGCCGTGGCACAGTTGGTAGCAGCAGAGGAGAAATTTATTTAAATTCATTTCTCACGCAAATATTGCTTCGATGGGCTGGAAACACTGGTTAGTTGGAAGAAAATGCCATACGGTAATTTCAAAAAAAAAAATAATTACGTATAATTACGTTATGTAAGGAAGTGTTCATTATTATTATTTTTTTTTTGACAAACATAATATCTCCATAGATACGAATTTTGAATATTACAGGAGAATCGATAAATCAAGTGACTTACAAAGCTAACGACCTGTCATCTGCTGGTTTACGTGATAACTTTAAGTATTGGTCTAATCAATTTTTCCGATTCATCAATCCAATTTTTGAAAGTTCATTGAATTGATAAGGGAATTCATATAAAAAAACGCATAATAGGTGAACGTTGCGCATGCGCTCAAAGAGAGATCTCTAAAAAAAGTCGATAAGCCCTGTAGGGGCCTTGATTTCCCGGTTTTTCTATAATATTCCAACATCGTCTCTATTAAGATATTAACTAGAAAAAAAATTGACTCTCGACAGGGAAAAATATCCAATTTTAGCGTATGTATGCAACAGTAAAACGAGTGGATTGTGGCCAACGCTAAACTGCTCACTAACAAGTCATTCTATAAAGTATTCAAATTTTGTATGGAAAATTTTTATGAAATGTTTTAATTGTTTTTTAAATTCAATATTTTATTATGAAAACATGATAAATCTTCAATGCCATTTTATGAAAGTAATGTGCTCAAGTTTCCTGAACTTGGGGTCACTTTGAAATATTTGATAGTAAAAAAATAGAGAAGCACTATTCAGATATCCTTTTAATTCTAATGGGGACTAAGAGAGTATTTGATATACATACATATTTGCAAAATTTGAAAAGAATCGAATGAGTACTTTAGTCTAAAATCGAATAAAGTAAAATAAATACGCCGTACAAAGCACACAGCACACAGCATATAGCACACACACACACACCAATACCATTGTGATGAAAATTTCAGAATACAATTTCAGCACGATACTAGTTGATACTCTGCAATAAAAAAAATGTCTTTAAAATTGTGTAATCATAACTCCCCACTATATCTCCTTGGGTTAGTGAGGAGTAAAACAATGATTTACAGAATATCTTTTACGAATTATGGAGATTCTCTTATGTTAACAACGATTTCCAAAAAAAACTTCTGTCTGCTAATTTCAAATGATGCCTGCGGGAGAGAATATATTATTTAACAATCGGTGCATTCTTATTTCAAAGATGGCCATTCTTTTGGAAATTTTTAAAGTTTATTATGCCAAGACCAAAACTGTAAGACCGTACCTCGCCATGTTCATCCCGATTATCCCAAACTCCCATCTATGGTGGATATACCGGATGGGGATGATAATCAACGGTTGGGAAACGAATTCAATTAAGGTATTTTATAATTAAACATGAAAAGTTTTTGTAATTACCAAAACTTCAGTCCGTTGCTTTGTTTTGAATAAATTAGTCATAGAGATTGTTGTATAAAAACTTCACGGACGGTAAATCGAGTTAAACAAATGAAATAAAGCAATTGGTATAGAAACTGGATGGACCACCCCTCGCTGCTAGTCTCAAAACAATTCTTTACATCCCTCATACTAAATTTTCCCTCTGTAAGTCACATCTAGGAGACGATGGGTAGTTTTCAGCCAAGCGTTTTGCCTGCCATCCATCTATTACTCATCAATTTTTCAAACTAAACACTACACTATACATGCCGGTGGAAAGACATTTATTTATTTTAGTCTTATGTATCTATGAGAGGATACTATACATAAAAAAAACATGTCACGTCAACTCTGCAAGGGCTTGCTGCATGCTATAATAACATAGAGGAAAATAAAACACAATAATGGCCAGACATGAACTTAATCATTAGTTAAACTTAACATTAACAAAATTAAAAAGTAAACCATACGTGAACATACCCCAAAACAAATAAATAAAAATAATACAATAAAAATAGAAAATACAAAGCTTCAGTTGATAATTTTTAAAATAGTGGAATCATTAGAATCATGGGTTAGAAACAAAGACGCATTTAATTACGTATATTCACAAAAAAAAGGAGAATAGCTTGTCACAAAACTCAAAAAGATTGGAGACAATCCTTCTCTTAGACACATATTCAAAATGAGTAAGAATTGATGCATATGTATTAATAATTGAATTTATGATTTTACATTTTTAATATTTCAAATGTACAATACCTACAAATTAATACACAATGTCTTTCGTCAATCTCTTATTTATTCATTTATTTGGGACAATAACAGCTTTATAATTTAACATGAGCATAAACAATGAATTCTTAATTATAGCAAAGAACATGTCCATAGTATTAGCATTAACAAATCGTTCTGAGCGAATTAACGGAATACATACTTGAAAACTAATTAATATTAGAAAAAATTGAATGAAAAACTGAAAAAAAATTCGCATCTTTACGTATTTTGGACACAGTGCTAGAAGGGCCCGTCATAACCACATCATAATGTGGGTAGACTTTTTTAGAGAATACATATCATACGCCATCAACCAACATCTTATATTGAGTTATTTTGGATCACAGAGTACTTATCGGTCTTTAAAAAGATATAGAAACAGTATAACCAGCGCTGAGTTAAATGAAAATGTCATTTGTTTAAGAAGGAACTAACAATAAGATTCCAGCAGATTTTTATTCTTTTGAATAAAATATTGGATAAGAACAATGAAAAAAGGAGGGAAGTAACAGAATAGCTGCACTTAAAAATGTACAAACGCATCTTAATCACAAATCGAGTTACTACACACCTCAAGCACGCTGAATAGTTTTTTCATAAGGGATTTCTGCTACAAAGGTATTTTTAGGAATATTCTCAAAATAACAGACAAAATATTTCTTTATGAACGTATATAAAAAAACTTTTCTACCGTATACCCGTGGTACAATATATCATTTTGCGCTATGGAAACTATGTTTTGTGCTAGTGATTTGGTAATCCCATCAACAGAAAAATTTTCAGGTTTTCGTATTTTCTTTTTTTATACAGGAAATTATCCAATTTCCCGATAGAAAATTCGATTCTGAACATGATTATTCGTTACGTGGCTCATACATGATGGCAGCTACTGATTATATACTTATACTTTATCGAAAACGTCAGCTTTATAGTCTTACTAATTAAAGTTACACTGCCATTTAACACCCGTGTAGGCAAAAACGTTACCAATAAACGCTGTGTAGCAGATCAGTTGGTCAACGACTGTGTATCTCTCATATAAATTTTACACATCATTTGCACGCCTGTTCTATATAGTTTGGCGGTATTTTAAGACAAATTTCATCGACAACAAATCAAATTGATTTCGATATAAGTTTTTACATTATTGTATCTTGAAATAATTTGACGAAACCTCTACAAATTTTTATATTCTCGACTGTTTAAAAAATGGGTCGATGGCAGAGCGGTTAGCGCGCTGGGCTAGTGGTCGCGAGTTCGAATCCTGCCTCGACCGATTTCGTTCACCTATAGCACAAGCATGTATATGCTTATTTTAGGGAACGTAGGAAGATGTAAATATAGTTGTTTAACAAGGACATATTCAGTTAAAAAAAAAATTTGTGCATTTTGGGAGCGAAAAGTTGTCAAGTTTTTTTCTTTTATAATATCTATAATGGTGTTCGCTTGGGTATTCGTATGATGAAATTATTCGTTAGATTTTCCTTTTTGCTATTTTGAAATGTGAAAAACATAATATGAAAATATTAAGTACGACGAACGTCAAAATTATAATGGCGGATGGCGACTGGCGGCTCTGCGCATGCGCAAGTGCGAAAACACAACGTAATCGGATTATTTTTTGTCGTACGCTTGTTGCAACTACACAGTCGTTATACAGCGTTTATAAGTAAGATTTTCAAATAATCGCTACACGGACTTTACATGATGTGTAACTAAAACACTGGTCGACGGGTGTGCAGTCGATTTTTATTAGTAAGACTGATAGTAGCTATATATATTTTTTTTCAGTTGTTTTGCCTTCTAATGATAGTAAAGCAATAATTTTAAAGATAACAATTTAAAACAATAAAAAAATATTTCTAGTATAAAGATTCAAATTAAATACAACTTTTAATGATTTATTCATTATTGTGTTTTTATACTGTTTCAAATGTTATATTATAAAAATGTAATATTATAAGATTTTTGCTCTACTTTAAAATTGACGATTTTGACATAGTAAGGTTTCAAACGAAAGACATACAGACAGACTGACATGAATTTAGCCGTGCACAAACATGTGCAAATCCAGAACGACAATCATACCAGGTCTACTTTATTTATATGCAGATTCCTTGAAACTGTTCCTCGCAACTGTAAATTAATACATCACTATACAACATAATATTAATGCACCATTATAAAAGTAATATGTGTGAGGGTAAATGCGTTGTTTTTTTGCTTTTTGGTTTCGTCATTAAACATATCAACTCTCCTCATTATTTTAACCATAAGTCTAAGTTTTTTTAATAGAGAGAGTATATGGTATTGCCATGTGAGTTTATCGTAAAATTTTAGTCTCAAGTATCTTTATTTTTTGTTTGTGCTATTCCAAATATACGTTTATGTTTTATTTGCGTTTTTATTTTGAAGAATGATTAACCTTCAGCTCTTTATATACGGCAAGAAACCTCACACGGCTCAGCATCATGTCCATAGACTGAGGTGTTTTACAAGAAATAGAATATACATAAATAGAAACTAAGGACTGTCTGTAGTGTTTCCTCAATAATATCTATGATGATTAATCTCTGCGTGGTATGAGCTGTCGACAAGTGTAGGTATGGGAGATCAAAGAGACATTAGCACATTATACGCTGGAATACCTTGATGGATGAATATACACAATTACGAAGAAGTTCAAACGGATCTTCTATTTCTATTAATGACGGTTGCGGATAGATTGTATTTAGTATGCTTTTACGAGTTTTTACATTATTAGTTCGAAGATTGACACAATTCAATTATCAATTTGACTCTCATAATAAACAACCATGTAAATTCTAATGATAGTGTTAAAGGAGACCTTAATCCAGCAGTGGAGAGATAGCTGTTCTGTGTTCAATACATATTTAATGCTTTACTGAGAATAATACGTATAGCATAGAAATTATCTAAAGAATTTTTAAGAATATATTAAAGTGTCCCACAGGAGACTACCCAGAGTTGCAGATCATGGCGACTGATGATTAGGAGGCCCGACCCCGGATGAACTGGGAAAGAGGGGCAGGAAATGATGATGACTTACATTCCCAACTCAAATTAAATGTTTTATACTTAACAAATTGTTAATTTTCTAATTTATTGTAACAAAATAGGTAATTGCTATATTATGAATAAACTAAAGATTAAGTTGTGGACGTAGCTGAAGGGACGGCTACCCTGAAGTGGAGCTGGGCAGGTCATATTGCCAGATGTACTGACCAACGATGGACAAAAAAACTCCTAGAATAGCAACCTAGAACGGGAAGAAAGAGTGTGGGAAGACCACAGGCCAGATGGTCGGATAACATCAGAAAGACTGTTGGAGTAAATTGGATGCAGTGTACCCGGAATAGAGATATGTGGAGGAGCAAGGGGGAGGCCTACATATGTCCAACGATGGATTGAAAACGACTGAGGAAAAAGAAGAAGAAGTATGGCTGTCTCTTTATTTGGTTAAAAATGTAAGATGAAAAAGATGAAGGGTTGATTCCTGTAACTCTCGTTATTTGGTCTTAAAAAGGACGCAACGTTTCGGACCAACACTGTTCACTTTCAAGGAGATGCATTAAATTTTGGAACATTTGCAAGTTGATTTAATTTTATCTGTTTTATCATATTATGGTTTATTTAATTATGAAAGACACTTCGTTAGTGATACACAAAGTACATATTTTAAATGAAAGCTTTATTTAAAGGAATAAAAAAATCCAATTATCATTCGGTTAGTAACATTTAAAACAGGCAGTTTGATTCTATAGTATGGATATTTTAATAGCGTAGTTTTAACGGTAAAAGTATTATAAAGGGGTTAAATTGACCCCCCCACTATAAAATTGGTGATAAAGACGTTAAACGTTATTAATGAAAGTATAAAATACATGGTTTTACTAATTTAAAGATTCTTAAATATCTATAAATTTTCTAAATGCGATCGTTACGAGCATTAGAAAAACTAATAAAATTCCAACCAAATTAGTATAAAACATTCAATTTGGACATAAAATGACAATACGGATCGTGGAAATGAAGCGATGAAAGTTTTCAAACAGAAAAAATGGAATAAAGAGTAGTTACATATATCCTCGTAGTTAAACAAAATGGCACTGTGTTAATTGGCTATGAAAGTACGATAAAATATGGTACAGAAAGTTGGACTAATGGACAAAAAAAAAATTTGGATTTAAAACTGGATATTTATGAGTGTGTATGTATGCCCTACATGCGCTCGTAAACCAAGACAGATTGCAATGAAATTTTGCTAAGACGTTGGATTAAAACCTGGGAAGCTATATTATGTTTTTTTTAATTATTTATTTGATATCTCGAAAGGAATTTATTTAATTTATTCAACGATCCGGTGGTATGATAACAGAAAAAGCTTTATCAAGTATATGGGATGGAAGGAACTGTAAGAACGGAATAAGTATTTTGCTAAAAGTAAGGAAGGAATGAGGATATATATTTTTCGGTTTCAATTACATTATCAAACTTAAAAAAACAAGCTAATACTCGGTCTAAAAAATACGCGGAATGAAGAATTTCTTAACAATCACTGTGTCCTTAGTTTCAGTGAGAATTGTAAAAAAAATCTATATTTTAAAGTATAACTTTTGTGTTCCATTCCCCAAAGAAATGAGAAATATGACTGTTAAATAATATGACCAAGAAAGACTGACAATGAAGGAATATCTACTGACACGTATTTTTCTTTTTCAACACAAAGGTATCACTTGCTCCCCGAGAGACAATTATCTCTACTGGCCTCTATTGTTGAAATTTACATTATTTGTTCTCTTGACTTGACGACTCGTTCATCGGAGACTACCGTGATTTTTCACCTAGATCTCCACCGGAGATTGTGTTTATAATGGATTGTTAATCCTTATTCAGTAACTAAGAGATCTGTGACAAGGATTAACTATGAACGATTTATTTATTTATTTTTTTGTCAATCTCGTGAGGGAGACGGCGTAATAGTATTTTATTTTATTTATTTACGATTTTAAACAGTCACAATTACAAAATTGGTCAAATAACAGATATAACAAATACATCAAGAAAATTAAGTATCCACATAGAGATCAGAAAATGAAACAAATTTTATAAAACTAATTAATTCATACGAATGATGGTGAATCGAATCAAAAGGATTTAGGAAAGGATTAAAAGGGAAGATTAAAAATATTATTACATGCCACCACGATGAGAACTCCATTTCTCTATAATTTATACTTTTGTTTTCTTTTTGTTCTCCTACATATGTATACGTGTATTTTAAACTTTATTTTTAACTGTGCAAAGTAATGTCTTTTTTGTTATTATATGAATGCTCAGGAGACGTTGATTGTACCTACCAAACTATGCACAATAACCATGCGGGAGATACCTGTTATTGGAGCACGGGAGATTCTTATGTTTTTGTATCATGTGTTGTTCAGTGTTCTGTTGGTGTCTCTGTATATTAAATAAATAAATAATAATTTATCATAATATTTACATATACACTTATATTCATACATGCAAACGCATACTTATGTTAAGTTGCTTTGTAGACATCGTTGCTTTGTCGGACTTAGTGGCTCAGTTAGGTGGGTATCTGACTACTGATCCGAAGGTCCCGGTTTCGATTCCGGGTGGAGACACAGTCTTTAATTGTGCATTGCGTCTGAATCTGTGAGGCGATTAATACCGTAAGTCTTCAGAATGTGGCAACTTATTATTGGGTGCGTGTTAAATTAATATTTGATATAACTAGTACCTACCTGGTAGTTGCCTAAGAAGTAATATAAAATAAAAATAAAATAAATCTATTTCCACAGTATGTATTAAATTTGAAGCAAGCTCTTTTGATAAACAATTTTTATGTTATTATTGCGTGCTATCGGAATACTAGAGATAATTATTTCTGATAAATCACATATTTTTTTTTTTTTTTCTTTTTTTTTTTTTTTTATTATTGAAACCAAACAAAATATAACAATATACAAACAATAAAAATATTACAAAAAAGTACAATTTAAATAAGTTATATGAAACATTTCATATAACCACCTCACTAGGCTGAGCCTGTACCGAGGTGGCAGAATGTTAAAAATGAACTCATAGATTTATTTTTCCTAATAAATATGAACAGTCAACGCTATTATTAAGAATATTAATACTGTGCAGATACACAAGGTCTGTTTTTGGAGTGGAATGGAGCATATTATGTAGAAGTAGCTGAATACATGCATAATTGTGGAGAGTAAAAAAATTCTTATGATATTGGAAGAGTGGTCATTGGTACAGAAGTGACAAGGTAGAGGTATGTATGTCAAGAAGGGAAGCCCACGTTCAACACCGAATTACATACTTTTGGATAATTATGATGATGATGTTATGAAAAATAAATGTCTTTTTATTATTATGTCAGGAAAAAATATGTTTAGTTGCCAAGTGTTAGAGAAAAGTGTGCAAAATCTCTAAGTGTTCCGACTAATGGATGTTGTCCCACAATTAGGAGGTTGAAATTCAAATTGGCGCAATGAAAAATACTAATTTTATTTTTAAAATGGTGGCGTACTTTTATAACGATCATTCAACTTTACAAATGGCTTTGAAAGTTTATGGGATGAAATGAAAATTAACGTTACGTTTTATCAAATTGTTGCGACAAACGAATTATATAAAATAATATTTTGATTGAAATTACCCTACTAAGCACCTAATAACTATTTTAAATTTGAAAATTATACAGTAAAACAAGCGGACCCGACAGACGTTGTCCTGCCCGAATTATAAAATAAAATATACGTTACATATATTTGAATCATATGGATGTTATAGTTTAAATACTCGTCGGATATTTTGTGGTTGTTCGTATTAACCGTTTTTGCATGTGAATTTTGAGACTGTCTCAACTAGCCGGTCGATGGCAGGACAGCACTGCCGAAACATGTCGCATAGTGACTCAAAATATAGTGGTTTAGGGCAAAATTCACATGCCAAAACGGTTCATATGGATGTTATTATTCGTTGAGAAAACTTAATTACATAATTCTTGTTCGATGAGCCGCTAAACACTTTGAGGTTAGATTGATTGTCATTTCGTATATAATTGCAATACATCATCATATATGGTCTGTCAATGTCAAAAAACGCAAGTGACAGATTTCTTAGTGTTGTCAGATGAAAAAAACTAAACATTGCCAATCGACATTAGCGCCACCTTTTATAATTAATAGCTTTAAATAAACCATGTTTTTTATTTTCCTTTAACTATATTAATGTTTAAAATTCCATTTTGTGAATCTATACCATTCAGGAACTCACACAAAAACACACATTTTTTTTTATCAAAATCGGTTCAGCCGTTTAGGAGGAGTTCAGTGACATACACACGTATAGAAGAATTATAAATAAAGATTATTTAGTTCTTTAATTTAATCCCTGGATATCTACAAATATTAACTAAAATACTGTATTTATTGTATAATTCTTAAACGATTCTTTCAGTGTCCTTCAATTCACTCCTTCCTTTCCTCATTTTGCTATGTTCTGCCCACATTTTCTTTTTCATGTTTGGTAAAAGGCTATAAAGGCATGTTGCCTGACGTAAATTGGTAAATTATTTATTTATTTATTTAATTTAAGGGGAAACATACAGCAATTTATAATCCATAAATAAGAACAATAACAATTATTATCAGTAATTTGCCAAAATAGTTCCCACAACATGCGTAATATAAAAAAGGACAAGTTAGCTTAAAAAACATATACAGTGGAGTGAGTTAAAAACTAAATTAAAATTAAACTATACAGCTTAAAACAAAAAAAAAAAAATAAAATAACAAAGAATATAAACAAGATAAGTAATTTAAAATTAGGGATATAGATAATGGGGGTATGTAGGAATTGCGGGGAGTGGGGAAGGAATAAAGAGGATTGGTATTCCATGTCTCGTATCACTGCGTTTTTGCGGATATACTCCTGCGATATTGCGGATATGTGCTGTTGAGTACATCAATGTCGTAAAAACTTGTGTTATACTGCTTACAAATTCTTAATTCAATTCCACAGTATAAAACTCAATACTTTACAATCTTATCCGATTGATTTATTCCATAATAATAAATTGTATCAAATACTTAAATGGGTTATTGAGGTAAATGAAATCATTTTTTCTGAAAAGATAATAATCGCTATCGTTCTCGTGTAAAAGGTTTTGTATTTCATTTGGTTGTCAAATAATACGAGTGTAAGTTATTTTAATTTTTCGGTAAATTGAATATTAGGTAAGTCGGTACCAACGCCTCACGCATTCAACAACAAGAATATTTTTGTTTTACATAAATGAAATTAATTAATACATACATACATACCATCACGCCATGTCCCTCGCGGGGTAGGCAGAGAGAACAGAACGCCACACTATTCTATCTTGACATACATTCACCGCCTCGTCAACATTCATGCTACGTCTCATGCATGTCTTCTATTGTTCAGACTTCTAACATTTCCTTCTTTCAGAATATCGTTCACATGGTCGTGCCATCCTTTTCTTGGGCGCCCCCGACCTCTTTTTCCATTCCTGTCAGCCTTATATATTTTTTTCGTCAAGCGTTCTTCATTCATTCTTTCCACGTGACCAAACCATCTAAGTGTGTTAACTTTCATTCTAGTTACTACATCTTTCTTCATCTTACATTCTTTCCTAGTGACATTTATTCTACTTTCAAGCGACTTCTGCCATGTCCAGGTTTCACTTGCATACATCAAGGTTGGCACTACAATTGCGTTATGAATGGCAACTTTAGCTTCCTTTGATACGTAACGATCATTCATAACTGGTTTAAGTGCTCCATTCACTCTGTTTCCTGCCATAACTCTTCTTTCAATATCCTTATCAGGACGTCCATTCCGTTGGAACATGCTTCCCAGATAAACATATTCGTCCCAGATAAACATATGCTTCCCAGATAAACATAAACATAATTTCTGTAATAATAATTTATTTTTTTAATTGATATTTCTTAGGTAAGAAATGTTTTCTTCTTCTTCTTTTTCCTGCCCCTCTATCCAGGTTTATCCAGGGTCAGTCCTCCTTGTACGTAAGCGCCTGGATCCTCTGTCCAGCCCCCCTAGACAGCATTAAAACTAAGCGTTGTCAAGCTAAGCGAGAGTACATGTATGGAATTGGTTGCTGTCACGTGACGTCACAGCCACCAATTCCATACATTTACTATCGTTTAGCGAGATAACGCTTAGCTTGAATGGCATGTTGTCTAGGGGGGCTGGGCTGTCACAACGGGAACACTTGGAGGCATGAAATGTAAATAAAAAATATAAACCATCGTCTATTACAATTTTTGAAAAAAGATTGATGATTACCTAATAATTATTTAACTAATAATTATGTTCTATCTTCATGTTTGATTTGATATTTTCAGCTGAAAAAAATATTAAATCATGAAAAATACTTTAAACATAATACTATTGCAGGGTAAAATTATATAGCTGTGAGGCACCGGCTTAGAATAGTGCTTCCACTCTTTTATATTACTGTTTTCGAGTGTCCCGTAAGAGCCGGGTAATCGAAAATACAACAGGCAACAATAACATCTGACATAGTTCAGCAATGAGGTTCACCACCCATTCTGAATGTAGTGCCTTTTTAGGTGAGACGAGACTAGTGTGTGGGTATACACATATGTGTTGTGCTCCCTTTTATAAGGCAATGCACACCCGCACACCTTTCGCTGGTTACCCCACATTGTGGGATATGCCGTGATGGTATGAATGAATGAACGAATGAATGAATAATTTATGTTCAAATCATCTTAATATATTTGAGTTTTATGTTTTATTCCACAACAAATAAATAAATATATATTTATATTATATTTATATTTATGTAGCGTCTCGGGCAACTAACAGGTACTATGTCAAATATTTATTAAACATTTTAATTGTATATACAATTAAAATGTTTTATTTCGGGTGTCATTTGTCCTGACTATAAAATAAATCAAGAATAATGAGCAATAAAAAACACTATTTTTTTTTGTTTAAGGCAATTCACCCTGTAAAGAGTGCTGGTGTAGCGGGGATTTGCTGGTTCATTTGTAACATTGACATATTTAGTATTGGTAATTTGATTTTATAAGCGATTTTTATGCACTGCAGTTCGATAAATATGACACCCCGTATAAAAGCCAAAAGGAAACAATGCACTTACCTTTAATTGGCTGGCAGATCCTTGGGCAGAGGCACTCTTCTTCTGCAGTGACAGCGGGCGTTGAAGATTGATGTAGCGGTTGTAGCAGATGAAAAAACTGTTGCAAATGTTTATGAACTCCGATGTTATTGGAGACGATAGCGGTGAAGAAAGCGAAGATAATGCGGTGAAAAGTAGCGGTTGAAAGTAAGCGGTTTTTTTAATTTATCGGCGGTCACACAGACACGAACAAAATATGGATCCGTACTCTGCGAATGACAAGCGGGAAGACTGTTTGTTTTTCAGTGTTGCCAACTCACAGGTGCGAATATTGGCAAAATGTTACAAGTACCTAGGCGGATAATTTTTAAATGCGATATTTGAAGCGGTGATGAGTGCGGAAGATGACGATGAATCCCAGAAGAAGCCTCTTGATTGCCAATGGACACTGGCTTAATGCATTACTTCTTCCGGCGATACACAAAGGCATCACAATTCATCGAAAGCAGTGCATTTTATTTTATTTTATTTTATTTTATGACAATTAAATGGCGCGAACAAGTGCTATGTGCCAATTATTTCATGTCAGAGGAGAAAAGTTAATTTTATTTTAAATTTATGTCATTCAATGAAAGGAATTTCGAAATAACGGACAGTACACGTGAATAAAATTATTAAGAGACAAAAGATGTTGGATATTAAAGTAGAGATTGGTGAGTGATTTTAATTAATTGTTTGTATATATTTTTGAAGGCGGAATTATTTTTACAGTTAAAAAATATATGATCAATTGTCTCATCCTCATCACCACACTGGCAAAGTGGGCTATTTAGAACTCTAATTCTATACAGATGGGAGGCAATTGAACAATGGCCAATTCTCATTCTAGAAATACATGATAATAATCGTTTAGATATGTTTCTATTATAAAACCATGGTTTAGAGGAAATTTTTTGTTGGATACCTGCATGATAAGCACCCTCATATTTTTTGTTATGTACCAATTTTCATCCCATTTGAAAAGCATATTTAAAAATACTATTTAAAACATGTCAAAAAAATCCATGACTCGCTTTGTCTATTAAATAGCTTGCTGAAAGTTTAAAAATGGCGCCTTTGGTTAATCTAGGCTTCATGATTGTGGATTCGCGTGTGTTGCTGCCTTGTTTCACAAATTCCACAAGCGCCTAGACTTTGCAATCTTTTTGTGGAATTTATGGCGACTGGTGGTTATTCTTGGATATTTAATGCCGACATTCGCTGGTGGTTTGGTGAACTAACCTCGCCTTTTCGTTTGCTGAATGAAACCTTTTTAGGTTTGAAGTTTTTGAATCATCGGCAAACACCCTGGCTGTGAGAATATCGCCACGTGTAATGTAAAGAAAATAAAAACGATTTTCCAAGAAATTATACACATACTTTTGAAATCGAATCAAAAAGGAAGTATTGGACGATGTATAACTCGATATTAAATGGAATGTTTTATTTTTAGTGAAAGTCTATAAGTATAAAAGATTTCTTTAGAAGACCTGTAAGCAGTGAAATGAAATATGATAGACATATAGCTCAATAGAAAAACATCGATAAGCTAGACAAGTGTTTACATGGTTTTTTTCATGTCCTGACTGTTTTTTATCATAAATTAATTTTCTACCATTGATTTTTTTAATATATTAACGAAATTTCATTGAAATTAATGACGTTTTAGAAAAAAAACTTTTTTTTAAGAAGATCAAGTAGATAGATCAGAGATTACTTTACGATGAGTATTTTAGTAAGATCAAGATAACTCACTCTCAATAGATGGCGTAAGAAAAAGTTTCATCGTCATTTGCCTAGATTGCGCAGGAGTTTTTTTTTTCTCTTATTTTCATGCGATGTCAAAATACCACACAACATGATGTAACATATTTTTTTATTATTTTATTTTTATTTGTTGGTTACAGAATGTATTACATAATATTCTTCACAAAACCTTTATAATATAAATGTATTGCAATTACGAATTTACACGTGAAATATTACAAATTGATAGAAAATGTATTAACAAATGAAATAAACTAAACTATGTTGATAGAGGAAGTAAGAATAACAATAAATCAATTTACAATAAAGTGAGCGAGAAGAAATAAATACAATAATTATAAAGAAAACAAATCATAACAAAGTGAAATAGGTAGAAAAATCAAGATGATCTTTCAAGACTCGTCATGAATTTCATCATATGTAAAATATACGAAAGAGAAAAAAAAATATCTGTGTAACGGTGAAGTTAATATTCAGTTACAATACCATTACCTAAGCTGAGGATCTGTTTGATTTTACTAAGATATGGTACTATATTATCATAACTGATGTATGAAATTAAGTTGCACCTATATAAAATTAATATTGTCGATTACAAATTCAACACTTCAATGAATAAAAATTAGTCTCCCTGGAAACAAAAACGAATATTATGTGACATTTTCGCAATAAATGTATAGTTGAATAATAATGTATACGAAATGAATTAGAAATTCCAGTAGGCCCTACCATACCATCGATCGCTTTCCAACGTTTAATAAATAACACACACACAGTCCTAGCGCAGCTGTACTATTTGTTATTTGCCCTCCAGATAGTGAAGATACTTTTATATATCTATATTACATATATTGTGTAGCACTCTCAATATATTGCTCTCTTCATAGTGACACAGTTTCAAATATATACTTGTGTTGTACCCACTATTATCAGATGGTAGTTTTTGAGTCCTGGGGGTCAAGTCTGGTCCGACCGACGAAATCAAAACCCTAGTGATTACCCATATCATGGATATAATTAATATATGGAATTCTATAATATCTTTAAATGTCATAGAACTCCATATGATAATTATATAAATTATGGGTAATCACTAGGGTTTTGATTTCGCCGGTCGGACCAGACTCGCCCCCAGGTCTAACCGACGAAATCAAAACACTCACGATTACCCATATCATGGATATAATTATTATATGGAGTTCTTCGTTTTTAGGTAAGGCGAACCAGATGCGCGGGGATGAACGCATGTGAAATACTTCCTTTTATAAGTTGATACACACACGGACACCTGTCGCTGGTAAATCCACATTTTTGCATCAAGTAATTATTGATTACAGGCAGTTGCGATATACATATTATAAGCTAACTCAGAACACATTTGTCAAGCAAAGATTAAAAATCATAGAAGAAATCTCCTATTAATAACAAACTCTATGAGGATTCATTAAATATAATTATCAGATATCCTTTAAAATCTAACGGGGTCTAAGCGAGTATTAGATATATAAATTTGCATTTGGGTACTTTAGTCTACAATCAATAAAGTAGAATAAATACGCCGTACATAGGACACAGCATACAGCACACACACATATATACATACACTTTCAGAATACAATCTCAGAATAAGTAGAATGTTACAAGTTGATAATCTGTAATAAAAAAAACCTTATTAATTGCGAATTCACAACTCCCCACTACTCTTCCCCTTGGGGTAGTTAGGAGTAAAAATTTAGGAAATTGATAAATAATATGTTGCTGAAGGGAAATAAAAATATGTATATTTTATATCCTAGAATAAAATTGAAACACTGAATTTTTTTATTTATTTTTTAAAATATTTTTTTAATATAGATAGCTATTTGATATTTTATGAAATATATTTACGTAGTTTGTACGAGTATAATTCTACCTTTCTCCTGAAAAAAGGACGCAGCGTACTTATTCGGGTAACCTTAATTTTCTTCATATCTTACTTTTGTGTAATATTTTTGAAAGGGGACTTTGATTGAATAGCAATAGGAAGGAAACGCTCTCAATGTTTTCTCTGGTAAATGATTCTGTTTCTAGCCAAAATGTGTTTTTCCTCTGCCATTCGAGAAACTCATTAGGGAATCTGGTACATAACTCACCGAAGTTATGTTTTTCATTCACGTGAAAATGGCAGAACACAGAATGTATGTTTTTGCGTCATTTGCACGTATAAAATCTTTCCGAAACTACAGCATGGAATAAGGTAAAAAAATATTTATATACCATCAATAATCAACATTTTGTATGGCTTTTCACCCTGAAAGGGTTTTATTTGCCAAAAGGAGTGTAATTGATTATATTTAATGTTTTATGGCTGTGGATTATAAAAACTATTTATCTTAAATCTGTATTACGTTATTTTTCATAAATCTAACTATAAATACGTTGTAATTTGATTATAGATTAGCCTTAGTCCGGATATTGCGTCGTCTAACTCACTTAGTATTTTCAAGAAAAAACTAAAGAAGGAATATTTATCCTTGAACACCTGATTCCGATTTCCTCTCCTGTCCTTACCATATCCTTTTTCTTGCTATGAATTATAATTTTTTTTGTTTCAATAGTATTTAAGTGTTATACCTATTTTCTTTGATTTCTTTTACTCTTTTTTATTTGCTATTGTACATACACAATGTTATCATACTTTGTAATTTGGTTGGTTGGAAGAAATTGCCTAATGGCAATAAGCCCGCCAGTGTACAATTATATTTGTTCATATTATGTACAAGAAGATGTATAAATAAATAAATAAATAAATAAATAATTTATTGTTAATTAGTTGGAAGCTAAAAGCGACCTTATTATTAATTTATAAATCATCATTATTATATCATTTCAATCATCTTCATCTCCAATCAAAATCCTTTTTTATAATTTATTTATGTACATTGTATACTTTTATTTTGATAAGCTCTTCATCTTTTTTATTCTACGTTTTTACTTTTTTGTCATCTACATATTTTATTCTGTTCTTGATAATATTTTTTAATTTGTGAATAGTTGTTTCGGCGCATGTTTTTTTTTTACTGTTTTGTTTATTTTTCTTTTTTGATCGCTATTTCTGTCCCAAATAAATAAATAGAATTTACTTATACAAAAACCTTAGATAATTTATTATTTTGCATGGAGCAGCTTGGATGCAAACTAGTTATTTGAAAACAACCCTAGAGAGCAGGTCTAAGATTACTTGTGTAGAGATCTCCAGCAGCACCTGACAGTCAAGTCCGAACACAGGTCAGTAAAGCAAAGAGCTGTAGCTGGTTGATTAACAAATACTGTAAGGAAAAATCAACACATACACACCACCTGCAAAGTCAGAATATACAAGGCTTGTGTCCGCCTTATTTTGACATATAGGATAGAAGTAAGAGCCGACTCCAACAGAACAAAAAGCTGTCGCAGGTGGCTGAAATGAAGCGATCAGGTCTATATGCGGTGTTGAGGACGTAGCAGAAGACACTTCTGGAGAGACCACGTCGAACTCATAGACAACAGTGGAATTGTCAAAATTATTAGACAGAAAAAGCCAGCAACGGAAGACCACCAGGAAGACCTGCGCAGAGATGGGAAGATAGTTGGACCCCCTTCTCTCAGGATAGTCCATCCTCATAAACAGGTCAAATGAACCAATACACGTCGAAGAACAGAAGAAGACATGGGCGCACGGAGTGAATTATGTTAATTTACATAATATGTTCACAATGACGTTTTTACAAAACAACTTTTTTGCACGAGATATGTCAATATTTTTTCCGCTTCTTTGTATCGAAAATATTGTGTTTCCTGAAGCATTACTAGTGAGCAGAGTCGTAGAAATAAGGCAATTTTTAAAGAGGTTTGCTCAACAATGATCCAAATGGATGGACCATAATATGAGGCATCCGGGTCTTCTCGTTACTATCGTCGAAGGAATGACGGAAGGCAAAAATCATATAGATCGCCCTAGAAACAGTTACATATATGAACAATGTGCTCAGTGATGTTGCGGACATCAGAGATATGTGAAGATATGGAGTGCATGGTACAAACCAATCTTAGGATTTTAACCTAGAAGAAGATCTAGTATAAAGCATTTTTTGTTGAATAGTTTATAGTTTTTGTCAGAGTCCAAAGCATATTGTTAGTTAGATTTCTACTATTTCTGAGATTAATCTTAAATGTAATATTTTTTTTCAGTTTTTAAGCCAAAATTTGTAGAAAAAAAAGTTAACGATGAACTGTAAAATTGCAATATCGTTTATTTGTTTTGTAAAATTTACTTCTGCTCTTAATATTTCAGTTAAAACATCCGTTGGTATTAATTAGGTTACAACAGAGTTAATGTCATTGAATTTATAAAGCCATAGATAATAATCGTGAGTAGGAAATACATTATTTTACTTTTTCCGTTCCATAATGAATGGGACACGCGATAAGAAATAATGTGTTCTGGGAAAGAAAGTAAAAGAATAAATTTTGATCAATAGCAATCATTTATAATAACGATAAGAATCAATGAAGCATAAATTTAACGATGCTTCAATTTTTTAAAAGATATATTTAGAAGTTATTAGAGGAGGTAAACTAAGAATAAGGTAACGGAGAGAATCATGTTAAAATAATGGACTTCTTAAGACAGCTACAGATACATCTTGTCGTACATGGAAAACCAGAGGGAAGAAGGATGCCTGGAAGACCCCTGAAAAGGTGAAGAGACCGCTTGGAGTCTACACCACAAGAGGTAGCAAATTTTATGCAAACAGGCAATAAAAAAATAGAATTGTTTTCATCAGAGAAGTTTCAAGAAGGATAATCAGATGTAAATAAAACTTTAAAAACACATCGGTACAAGTAGGTAAACAAGCCAAAAATGAAATAATATTTCTGGCGCAGTTCAGCGATGACATCTGTGCGAGACACCGTCACCTCATTTATAAGGACTGTTGCTTTCATTGTTTACAAATAAACTAATTTCTTAATAGATTGCGTTACAAAAAAAGGTTTCTTCGTTACTTCATAGATGGCAATAGTATAATTCCTCATTTTCAGGTGAATTGTTACACATTATTCAAATATATAACTTTCAAAAATTACATCGATAAAGGAACTTAATAAGAAGGCATAATTGGTGAACGTTGCGCAAGCGCACAAATTGGTCACGTAAACCAGCCGATGACAGGTTGTAGGTGCTTTGTCCTACAGGTTGTAGGCCCTGTAGGTGCTTTGGTTCTTCTATAATATACCATCTTCGTCTCTATTGAGATGTTAAAAAGTTTGTCAATAAAAAAAACTAACTTAATTGGTTAGTGGCAAAATATAGAGTAGTTATGAATTCAAAAGATTTTAGGTCTGCTTCTCGTTTACCTATTTCATTGTCTTTCAAATATTTGTTTAGAAAATGGATGAAAAAATAAAGGTTTATGTTCGTTTTTTATGATTACAAAGGGTTAAGTTGCAACCATTTGTTTATTCTACAAAAACAAAATTCGAAAATCGTAATTCACAGCGTACTTGAGAACACTTCACTTGCAGTCAAACCACAGAATAGATTGTACTTCATTGACATTATCAAAGAGTATCTTCAATATTCTAAAATATCTATTGGTATTCTGATAGCACTGACACTGTCAAAGAGTACCTTTAATATTCCAAAATATCTATCGGTATTCTGATCGTATTTTTAATGAAATATACTGATTTGGTTGCTATACTTCATAAACCATTATAATTTTATATCAGTTTGAGTTTATTTGACGCAAAAAATAACTTAGATATGAGGTATTCCGTCTTCGTATTAAAATGTGTTTTTTATACACTGCGAACTCCGAGTGAATTCAAAATAACGCGAAAGGTAGAGAAAGATTTTATTATTCAAGATGGTATTGTTATGAAAATCGTCGACTTTATGTTGTACTTTAAATTGAATTTGAACTTTTGGAATTGTAAAACTTGTATTTTAGTGAATCATTTCAGGAGGAAATATTTTTTTGATGAATATTTGCCGCAGAGGCAGAGTTGCAAAAAGCAACATTTTTATTTAATTAAGCGAGTCTGGAGACTAATATGTTTTTACGCTATTTCATGGAGACATAATATGCAGCAATAAGACAATATATACATAAAACAAAGAAAATTGGTTTCATTATTTCATAGCTGTATCTTTTATTTTAATTTTGTACTGTCTCTCGGAACAAACACAATGAGAAACATTAATTTAACATGCACCCAATAACAAGTTGTAACATTCTGAGACATGATTTTTAATTGGATTATTTTTTTATCTCATATGTTTTAATATTACTATCTTTGCTGTCACCTAATATAGAAAATATGTATAGATGCCACCAAATTTCTTGAGTCTTTTCGCCGTGCAGGGGTATGTTTTCCACATAAACAAACCATGCAAAATTACATAAATTGCGATATGCGCACCCACCTGACGGATTTTAGTTGTTTTACGATATCTATATACTGCATACATTCTAAAAACAGGAATAGTTTCCCGTCAAAAGCATTGTGGTTGAGGAATGGAGCGGATTGCGCAAACCCTCATCATGATCAGTGGCTCTGCAGCCCAGGATGGGCCTCGGTCTCTACAAGGAATTGTCTTCATTGCACCCTATTCATGGCCTTTTCTCTCCAATTCCGCACACCGGCTATCTGGAGGTCCTTCTCGATTTCATCCATCCATCCGTTCTTCCCTACGGACTTGTTGTGAGGATACTCTTCGGTGTCTGATCATCGTACATACGATGCACGTGTCCTAACCAGCAGAGCCTCCCTATTTTTATCGTTTGAACGATATTTGGTTCCTTGAATAGACTCTGTAATTCGTGGTTGTACCTGATTCTTGCGCAAACCATCCAAGCAAAGAAAAAGCATTTTGCAACCCTGTGCGTCTACGTGACATGTTCAAGAAGTTTGTCCCTAACTATACGATTGATTGTATTAATTTTATAAAGCGCATGAAGGGATAAAATCTAGTTGATGGTACTTTTCAAGTCTTCTTAGCATGTTGGTGCCTGATCCCCGAGTTTTTTCATACGAACAATAAACTATTGTTTTACTATAAACATATGTAAAGTAGACATTTGCAGAAGACAAGAGGTATTTGATCACGTAATTTTAATACTATATTCGAGAAATAATAATATTTAAAAACTCACTTCTTCCGCGAGCCTTACAAAAACCTGTAATATATTCAATATGCCCTTGAGGTGAGGTTATCACAAAAACGGCGCTATAAAAATCATCCTAATTTATTATTATTATTTATTTTCCTTTTTTCTAAGTTATTCAGTTATCAATAAGATGTACTGAGGTCTTTTTTAACAGATTTTTAATTATCTCAATAGAGACGAAGTTGCAATATTTACTGTAGGAGAACTGGGAAATCAAGGCACCTACAGGGCTTACGACCTGTTATCGTCTGGTTTTACGTGATCACTTTATGCGCTTGCGCAAAGTTCACCAATTAGCCTTTTTAATGAGATCCCAATCAATTCAATTTTGAAAGTTCTATATATTGTACTGAGGTCCTTAAAATTCATTTATTAAGTTTGACCTAGGGTACTTGAGCATTAATAAATATGTTATAAAACCGTAGAAGTATTCTTTTGATTTCAGAAAATTAAATTTAAAAAAATGTCTTTTACTGTATTGTTTCTGGAGCAAATTTGAATTTATCATGCACCCAATAAAAGGTTTCCACAGTCGGGAGACTTATTTATTTATTTATTTACAGCTCATTAACAGTTAAATGATATGTACAATATTTTTTTACAGTGCTAGAGCCAAAAAAGCATTCCATCAACTCAACATTAAAACAAATAACAGTTTACAAGCTATAAACATTGACACACACACACACACCTTCATACACACCCTCACACACACACACACACTCATACACACCCTCACACACACATACATACATATTCATACAAACATACATATATACAACAATCAGGGAAGGGAAGAGAAAGGAGAGAAGAGAGACTAGGAGAACAGGATAGAGGGATATTGGTTGCGCATCACCTTCAGAACATCATGTCTAAATCTAATATTTCGCGTTGAATATGTCTATATCAGCTGAGAATGTATTGTTATATTTTCGTCATCGTCTACATCGTCTGAAATATCCCATAATAATCCAGACCGAATACACAATTTAAAACAGTGTTTCCACTAAGAATCGAACCAAGGACCTTTTGATAAGGAGTCATATATCTTATTATGAAAACTACAAAACTGTATATTCATTTGAATCGACTGTCGAGAAGCGAGACTTTGGTCGTCAAAGTTTATAACAGATGGAGCACTTTAATTTTCTAAAGTTGTTTAAAATAACTTTTCTCATAATCTTTGTTATAGTTATTAATCTTTGTTAACAATATGCCTTAAATAATATCAAAGTGTCTCTATCTATGTAAATAATAAATCAGTGTCGTTCTAGAAAATGATGTCCCGACAGTGAGAACGATATTCTGAAAGATAGAAATGTAAGAAGCATTAACAACAAACGAAAAATGATGCGATGGATGTATGTCAAGATAGAAAAAATGGCGTTCGGATCATTCTGACTACTCCGTGAGGGACATGGCGTGCTGTTTATTTATATTTCATATATTTTATTTATATTTATTTAAGATAAAATATATATATCAACTTACCTAAGTGATGTGGGCGGTGAAAAATTATCCAGTTCTTATTCCCTTTTGCGTAGATTGTAACAAAAGTTTTTAAACACCTTGTAATAAAACAGTTTTCAAAAGAAAAACCTTTTTTGCACGTAACTAAATATTAAGTCAGCCTACCGGGTGTTCCATTATTTCCTTTCATTTCCGTCATTTTTGTGTCACCTCACTCATTTGAATAATTTATTCGACACGAAATAAAATAACCTATTTTTGCTCGCGGTCCGAATATAAGTTACCTTTTTTTTGAAGAAGCGACACTTAATGCGCAAAGTTACTCTTTTTACATGTTAAATAATATGTTATTGTGTATGTATAAGGAAAACAAAAAACGATTTATTGTTATTTCTTTAGTAAAATACAAAAGACTGTTTTACATAATTTTAAAACTACGCTCAAAGCTTGAACGTAACTTTTTTAGTTTTTTATTCAATAACCTATAAATTATCAACACAACAAAATAAATATGTATTAAAACGATATTGTTATTACTATGTTAACATATAATTAAAAAGTTTTTTTTTGATATACAAATATTATCTTTTTCATTTAATCAACCCTATAGTGGTGTCACATGAATTAAAATTATCGTTTTTATTTGTAAAATTAATAATTATTCAAGAATATTACCATTTGTTTAAACACATAACTATGTAACAAAGAAATTGGTCCACATTTAAATTTTAAAACATAAATTTTACCGATTTTCTGCTGGGTACACGAAATCGTTAAATAAATTTCAATTTAAAATTAGTTGATGAAAATAACGTATAATTTGAATTGTTTATAAGAAACACTAGAATATAGTAATCACTGTTATGTTTTATGAATATGCGTATTTTTTTTTTAATTTAATTCAACACAGAACGCGAACGAAACGTAACGTCACAAATCACAAGTCGAGAATTCTCGTTAGCGTTTTAAGTTTGCCACGACACGAGTGTCACTAGAGATTTTCCAAGTGTGACAGTGCGCTATTGAGAAGTTCGAAGGAAAAGCGCCCGTTGTAAGCGCGGCCGCTTAGGTGGGCGGAACTCCATATACTAAAACACCGTGCCGTATTGAAGATCGCAGTGCGCATGCGCAGTCGAACAAGTGTCTGCGCCACATTTCCGTGTCCGGTTTTCAACGTATAACTCTCTATGTGCCGTAGTATGATAATACAATTTACATTGTACCCAAAGCAGAAAGCTTCTGCACATACATTGTTTGTTTAAGATTAATTTCAACGGTACGTTGACTGTTGGTGAATCGAGAAGTGCTCTTTATGCATATAAACAACGGACACAAATATCCAACTCGAGATTTAGATGCATACATTAAAACCAACTAATAATAATACATACATACATACCATCACGCCGTTTCCCTATTTGGGGTAGGCAGAGAGAACCGAACGCCAGACTCTTCTATCTTGACATACCTGTTTTGCCTCATTTACATTCATACATCGCGTCATACATGCTCTCCTATTGTTCTGACTTCGTATGTTCCCCTCTTTCAAAATCTCATTTATATGATCATGCCAGCTCTTTCTAGGTCTACCCTTACATCTCATTCCACTCTTTTCAGCCTTGTATACTTTCTTTGTCAGTCGTTCATCGTTCATTCTCTCTACATGTCCGAACCATCGCAAAGCATTTATCTTCATTCTACTCAAAATATCCCTTTCAACCTTACATTCTCTTCTGATATCTTGATTCCTTATCCTATCATAAATTGTTTTACCACACATTCGTCTTAGGGACCTCATTTCCACAGCGTTAATTTTACTTTCAGCACTAATAATAATAAGTATAGTAATTTATTTATTTGGCATGATACAAGTTACATTATACATAATACCGGGTTAAATTTAATGGTACGTTATTGTTAAAGGCTTAAAGTTAGCGAGATAAGAATATTAAAATTGTGTATTATTTTTATATTGTCTCATTGGACGTCCAACTAGGTGAACCTGTTTTAGGACGTCCGATAAACTACTACTTCGTTACTACTCTATTAATAGGTAATAGGTATGCACATTTAGTAGATGTGTTTTAACTCTGGTTTGTCTCAGTACAAGAGCGCGTTGCTTAAAGCCCTACACCCCGCTACCGCTACCGCCATCATGCATACATAACTAACATAATGTTTCTTTCTTTATTTATGTACATTGACAGTTTTTCATCATTTTAATGCATCAATCATTGATTGTTGAATTGTTTTATTCTTTCTAGTTAATAATTTATGATGTGTTTTTGTTTATTATTTTTTATTACTTTCTTATTTTCGATTTTTTGTATGGTAGATATCTAATGATTTTATATCATTTCTAGATTTTTAGTTATTATGCTTTTCAACTTTGTTTTGTGAATCCATTATTATTATAATTGTTATTTTATTGTGTTTATTTGTAGTTAATTGTTATTTTGTATCTCATCGTTTGCATCATTTTTTTAAATACTTTTGTTGTAACTACTGTACATATTTTTATAGTAAAAAGGTTCTAGCCGTATATATATAAATAAATAAATAAATAAATAAATAAAAAAAAAAATAAATAAATAAATAAATAAATAAATAAATAAATAAATAAATAAATAAATAAATAAATAAATAAATAAATAAATAAATAAATAAATAAATAAATAAATAAATAAATAAATAAATAAATAAATAAATAAATAAATAAATAAATAAATAAATAAATAAATGAATAAATAAATAAATAAACAAATAAATAAATAAATAAATAAATAAATAAAAAATATAAATAAATAAATAAATTACTAACTACTCTACTGCGTTATACTTAATATTTTGGGCAAATTCAATGAAATCCTTCAGCTAGTCATCGAGGGAAGATTGATGGCAACAGAAGAACGGAATTAACGGAATTAAGGGAGTTCTTTAATATCGTTTGATGTCATAGAACTCCATTTGATAATTTATTATATCCACGATATGTGTAATCACGAGGGTTTTGATGTCACCGGTTGGACCAGACTTGCCTCCCTGATTTGTTTTTTGTTGTTGACACGGTTCCTGTTTTTTTTTTGTTATCTTAGAAAAAACTAAATATTCCAAAAAAAAATGAAACTTCTTCAAAAATGAATCAATCCGAATTCCTAAAATTATCCTCTCACGGTATTTATGAATGGTCTAGGGTCAAAGAAAAACCTAGGAGAAAATCTTTTTTTTTTTTAATTTGGATTTTTGACGCCAGGACAAAGAATTCTCTTACAGTCTGTGTGTGTACTTGTGGAAAATTTATTGGCCGGCAACAAGTCTTGTGGAATAAAAGGCCGATTTGTGGAAGCGGGAAATCGCTTCTAATACATACAAAGCTCTTAGCACCGTTCACCTCGGAAAATCATCAGCGAAATAGAAAACCCGCAAAAAATGTACCATATTTTTATAAGACACGATTCACGAAATTATTATGGTGAGTAGAAAAATAAGTATATTTTGCAATTTGTGCGTTTTTTCTAGTATTTATGGGACATACTTATTTTAATTGTTTCGTAAATACAAAAAAAAATAAAGTGGTTTGTGATTTTCATAGAAATGTTGGTACCTCTACTTTTGTTAAAAGATAAAATTGAAATTATACTTGCATTAATTTTATTTTAAGTTTTTGTAAGAATCGGAACGAATATTACGTAATAACTAAACGTTAATTTTTATTTGCGTTTAGCAAAAAAAATATCTCTTAGTGAAAATACCATACTAATATTGTAGGTGATAAGATAAAATGGTGTTTTTCTACTAAATAAAGTCATTTTTGTCGGCTTCTGTTGGTTCTTTAAATAATTTCCATGCGTACAAAGTTTGTCCTAGCATAATATTCGGATGAATCTTTCGACCCATTACATGAAAATCTTTATAGACCTAAGTCTTTTAGTTTTATATGAAAACACCCTGCAGTAAAAAGACATTGTTAAGGCTTTTACTGTTAGTGAAGTTTTACGATTTGATAGGCTTTTGATGACATGTTATCTTTGTACATGATATGGACATAATGATGGCTTATTTAATTTTGAAATGAACGTATACATACAAGAAGCTTTAAACAGATACAATATATGTAAAATTAGAAGATAAAGCTTGGGTATGTATTGCAGGTTCGAAGTTTTATACAATAATATGAAACCCCTTAAGTAGTTCGAAGTTTTTTAAAATAAAAGGCTTAAGGGATTACATTATTTAGAAACATATCGATACTTCGCAACACATCGTTTAATTGGGTCTCTTTTTTGCAAATCATATCATTATCTACATATCTAGCTAACTATATATACACTTAATTTATAGAGTTTCGATATAACTTTTGTGGTAAAAAGAAAATTCATTGCAACATCTATATTATCGATAAATCCATGTACATTGTATCTGTGCGATATCGGAAAAAGAAATTAGACTTGGCGTGACTCAGAATCATTATTTTGTTTTGGTTGTATCTTATGTTTTATTATTTTCCAATAATAAAAAAAAAAAAAAAAACAGATTGGACAAGATGGAAAGTTTGAAGTGAGTGGACTTACTGTGCCAGCTGCTTCTTCCTTTTCACTGGTTCAACATATGATTCAGTAATTGTCTGTAATGTAAGAAATAAACGTGCGAATGCCGCGATCGTATCTGAAAATTTTATGTTCATTTGCGCACGGTGCTTACGCAACATGAGATTATTGTTGCAACGCTCAAGTATGGATGTAGGTATGAAAGAGGGTTAGGTATGTAAGGAAGATGAGAATAGGTACAAATAGGAAGTATCTGTCATCTGCGCCATCAGTACCTACAAAATTCAAATGTTTTTTTCTATATATATAAAAGCAACTCATACAATTTCTAAACGAATATCCTGTGGTTGCTTTTCCTAACGGCAAGATCCACAAACACAATGTGATAACGGAGATTCCCTAAATTTGCTTTTTTTGGTGCTGTGTTAGGTACATTGAATTAAATGGTTTTATTCTGTGTTATATTTTCGTCATAATATGCAATGTGTCGAAGAGGAACTTTATCATGATAAAGTGCTTAAGGTGTTATTAAATGACAATGTTTGCCTCTAATTGGTTCGTAATCAATTTTTGTTATGTGATCACATCGATAAAATAACGAGGGTGTTTAATCCTGATTGTATTATTGACATCAAAAAGAAGATATAACTTTTGATAATGGAAAATCCAATACTGGTTAATGTTGGCGTTTTGCCAAGAGTTTACCCACAACTCTCAACAGATGGCGGAATCAGACACAAACAGTACACAATTTTCATATTCTCACCAACAATCATATTATTGTGAATAAAAGTAAACATTCATGGTACAATATTTCTGACTACATTTTACCGTAAAATAAGGAAATTTCGTGATTCGAATACATGAATTCTACATAATATATTTTTTATATTCTTTTTCTGCTCTATACATATCGCGGATCTGTTTTATTTTTCAGAAAAATACTCCTGTACAGTTGAGGTCCTGCTATGACTTATTTTATATTTTTTGCAATCTTATTGGGGAGGCGACTTCCTCGTGGTTTAAGGATGGCCGTCGCAATGAAGTTCTGGACTGTCTCATCTCATTTATTTATTCCTTCCAAAATCTTCTTTTGGCTTTGTTCCATCATATGATGTCCTTTTCCTATTCAGGTTGGGAAATTAGACTTACAATTGAATAATGTGAAATGAACAGGAAAGGTCGATTGAGATATCATGGCAAGATTAATAATAAATAACTCAAATACAGAACAAAGCCGGTTGCAGACCAAAAGCTAAGTTAAGTTAGTTTAGCTTAGCTTGCATAGCTGAAGTCGTTTTTCATACAAGTGTGCAGACCGCAAACTATGTATGTTAGTATGAAAAATGACCTCAGCTATGCGATCTAAGCTAAAGTAACCTTGCTTAGCTTTTGGTCTCTCAACCTGCTTTAATAGAAAAGGATGAATAATAATAACATTTTAAATTATCACGAATCACTTTGCTATAAATACAAATAATTATTTTATACGGTTGTTTATCTACCAGGACGCGTGTGAACTGATGAAGAAAAAATCGCTTCGCGATCAGTAGCCGATTAGTGATTATTAAAGAATTTCAAGATAACTTTGTGGTGATACGTCAACAATGGGACTGCTTGAATATCCTGGAACGAAGGAATTCCAATGATGTTTTCTTTCTTGAAAATCCTTTATAATCCAAATAAGTAAAAAAAATGTTAAGGTTAAATGAAAGAAATATTTTTATGTCCCACTGTTTTTTTAGAATCGGTTATTCAGTATCCATCTTAAGAGTATCAACAAAACTTTCTACATGCTTTCACACCTTCGAAACTCAAACAGAATTATGTATATTTATCAATTCTCACATGGTACAGACGTATACTTACAATACTGATACACCAATAGGTACTTAGGCTGGGTTTTTTCAACAAAAATATGAGTAATATAGTATAGTTAAAATACTTTGTTTTTATAAAATTGTTCAAAATTGTGTCGTTTGACGGTATTAGATTTCAATGAAACAACCAAAAGTTTTGCACAATTTTATGAAATCAAAGTATCTTAACTATACTATTACTGATACTTTTGTACAAAAAACACAGCCTACTCATTCACAAATGCCGGTTGTCGAATCAATAACATTTTAGGAAATGTTTTATATTAAGCAGTTTTCAAAAAGAGCCTGTAGCAACACTTTTATCCACATAAAACACATAGTTTAAAAGTATTTTTTCTTCATTTTTAATAACAGCGATTTAATTCAGTTTTAAGTATATTTGAATTATATAACTAGCTATAAACCACAAATGTTATATAAATGTTCACAACTGTTCAAATGAACACTTCGGCACAGGATTTCCTAGTGAGGTGTTCATGGTACCCTAGCAATTTCATTCTTATCAATAAATAACATACATACGCACTCTTATGTACACACATACTTAACTGAATTTGTAACATCCTTTTTGTATTGTTAATAATAAATAACTAAAGTTATATAATTCAAAAACGGTTGATATTATCTACCCTAAAATATCCGTCAAATTAATAAATGATGTTAATTAATTTTTTTTAACAGATTTTAATTATCTCAATAGAGACGAAGTTGGAATATTTATTGTAGGAGAACCGGGAAATCAAGGCACCTACAGGGCTTACGACCTGTCATCGGCTGGTTTACGTGATCACTTTATGCGCTTGCGCAACGTTCACCAATTATGCCTTTTAATGAGATCCCTATCAATTCAATTTTGAAAGTTCTATATATTGTAATACTGAAATTCTTTTCGCTTGAAAATAAGGAATTTTTACTACAGCCATCTATGGGTGAAATTATGAACAACAATCTTATTATTTTTATTGATTTTGTTGGAACGCCATCTATTGAGAGAATTGGTTTTTTGGTTGACTCCCGACAGGGAAAAAAATCCAATGTTTGCGCATATGCAATAATAAAAATATTCGATGTTAATTAAGTTTTTTTTTATTTCTGGAATATATGTAGACAAATATATGTCAGATTATATTGGTCTGAATCAGATGATTTTGAAATAACACCATCATTATTTAAGTACCCACGTACCAATACCATATTTGGTAGTAAAAATAAGTTTACAAAAATATTATCTAAACCTCGACAGTTTAAATAAGAATAATGTGTGATGTGTCGGCAAGAAATTTATGGTTGAAAGTTTCGAACATCTGGTGTACCTACATTATATTTCGCCAGATGTCTCTGTTTCCATACCTATCGTCTTTATTTGAAAAAAAATGGGTAGGATTGTATACGAAAATAAAATTCTGAATGTTTGAAATACTAAAACATGGGCCATACTGTTGATAGATGGATATCTTTGTTTCCGATGGAATTTGCTGGTACACTGAATTTTTGAATCGACAGTTACGGATGTACACTAATATGCACACTAAATTACGTTGTTATGTATAAAAAACGAAGAAAAAAATTATCACCAAATTTATGAAAAGGTAAAGGTAGGTAGTTTCTTTTTAAATAGCAAGAATAGAATAGTAATATTCAAATAATAAATAAACTCAGTCGGTAGATTTTCATATTCTCTTTCGATTGAAGTAAAGATTTACTTCATAGGACTTTTAGTTTTTTGAATGATTTACAATAAAAAAAAAATAAAAAAAGATTTTACTAAAACTTATTTGTTTAGAAAAGTATAAAGCCAATACAAATAAAAAAAAGTCAAATAGAATAAAGATTTCAAAATAAACTGTACATACATACATACATACCATCAATGTATTTTTTTATTTTTTTAAAAAAACAATGCGATATTACTAAAAAGTAACTTTAGTTAAATTTTCACTGATATCTCAAGGAAATCATGCCAACCATTACGTCATTTATCTTACGGGATAAGCAAAGAGAACTGAACACCTAAATTCTCACAAGCATTCAATGTCACATCTACATTATTTTTTTTTATTGAAATATAATAAAACATAAAATATTACAAAAAAAAATATTTTTTTTAGTCACGCCAAGTTAGACTTGTCGGCGTGTTCTCAAGACAAAATCTAAGTATATTCTAATAATAACAAACAACATTAGGTACAGTACCTAATTGTTTTATGCATGTCTGTCTGATGTTTAAGCATCTTATTTATTTTTTTTTTTTTAGTATATTTTATAATACAAATCAATATATAAATTCACTAGTAATAATATTCTTACATATTTTTCCCTGCAGTACCTCATCAAAAAGATTACAATCTTGTGCTTGATGAGGGAAGCACTTATAACAAAATAAAAAATATCAATACAAAGCAAAGTCAACATAAAAGTAAAAGTAATTAAATCAAATCATACATGAACAAAAAAATATCAATACAAAGCAAAGTCAACATAAAAGTAAAAGTAATTAAATCAAATCATACATGAACAAAAAAATATCAATACAAAGCAAAGTCAACATAAAAGTAAAAGTAATTAAATCAAATCATACATGAACAAAAAAAAATCAAATAAACATCATAAGTTATTATTCGAATCCTTTTTTATCCATCCTCATCTGTTTGTCAACTTACTTTGTTATTGTTTTTGGTCATGAGACGTTTGAACAATCATTAGGTTGTAAAAAAATCTTATTATTTTTCATTCATATGACTCGCAATTATTAATCATTAAATCTGAGAGAGGTATATTCGTACTTACTTACTTTACGTGTCCGGCTGGTTCAAACCCTGCCACTCCAATATGCGGCGACTGCTATCGCCTTGTCGTTTGCCATAATTATGTCACCAGGGGTGCATCCTTCCCCCATAAGTGGACATATCAGAAGGTGACTCTCTCGCCGCAGTCACATAGAGTGTCATCTTCAGAGAGGTACCCCCACCTTGCGAGGTTCACTCTACATCGTGTGACACCGACCCTTAATCTGTTAAGGGTAATCCATATACAGTAGGGAAGGTCTTCTCCTATTGAGATACCCTCACGTGGATGCATCCACAGCCCCGCACCAAGGTCCTGTTTCCACAGATCCTCTCTCCTTTTTTGTGAATTTTCAATCGGGGAGGTGCTTTTAATGAAGCTATTTATGAATTACAAACGTGAGGCTGTTGGTTGGTGGTGATATAGAGGGTGCCTACGATGAGTTTGTTTGTACCTCCCTGCATCTGCAGCTGTCCTTCGTCGAGTGTGGGGTGGAGCGATTCCGACAATTGGATATACTTTCCCATTAGAGAGAGGTATGTATTAAAAAACTTAACTTTTTTCAAAATAATGTTTTTATTTGAGAATTTGATAAATTTTTATAATAATGTTTATATACAATAACGATGATCCTTTCAAACTTTCAGGTACATTTCTACTGGGTACAAAAAACAACACGTTCATTCAAATATACAATGTAATAATTACTATATAAATAAATAAATTAATTAAACATAACGTTGCTTGGGTCAGATAAATAAATAAATATTCTGAATTTAATAAATAAATAAATATTCTGAATTTAATAATAGTATTTTTTTTTAATTTTATTGTACGATAAAAATTCAAGAACCTAGCTACCTATTAAGATGACGAGAAGTTAGAAACTAAATGATTATGGATAAGATACTTTAGCCAACGGATGATCAACATTAATTAATTATTTAAACATTCAGAAAATTGATCGATTTAATAGATGAAATTAAAGAACTTAAGTATATTACAATTTCATAATTTTTATCAGCACGGAGTAATTTATCTTAGAAACCTTTTTCTTTTGTTTTTGTGTATTATTCAATATTTTCGTGTCTTTGAAGCATTCATTGCTTTTTATACGACTATGCATATTTTTCTGTATTCTATCTTATGATTTCCGAACCTTGCAATTCTTCTTCTTCGGTCATTATTGAATCATTCTTCCAAAATGGCCGATTCAATTCTATTTCATTTTACATATTTTTAACAGTGCTCAAAAAATCATGAATATAAATCCCCAATAAGAACTTTGGTTATTGAACACATTTCAAATAATTTGCATTAAGAAAAATGAGTTGACAAATATATAAAATAAATCTTAAATAAACATTCACACAGTGTTTTTTTCCATACGCAAAATCTTGAAATTCCTTAACAGCCGTTTTAGAGATGTGGCCTTATGAAAATGACGAAGGCCTTAAACTGTGTTATTTTTTTGATTCCAGCGAAATTTTGCAATTATTAATTTGATATTCTTAAATAAAGAAATAAGAATGAATGAAGCCTTAATGACTTTTAAATAAATTGAGTAGGAAAACCACGATATTTCCTAACGATGGGGCCACGTGGATCACTTAAAGGATTTTACGTACGGAAGACAACATTCTGTATAATTGTATAAGTAATGAAAGTAATTCAAATAACACTTTAAACTTAAAATTAGATCTCAAAATTAAGCGGAAAACAATTTTTGTGTCACTTTCAACTTAACTTAATGATTCTGTGGTGGATCAACCCTACGATGTCCACATATCACTTCTGGCTTGTCATGTCTACCAACTCAAGCTGAACGTATAAACAATGCTCCTCTCCTACTCTAATCATTCAGAATTTCTTCAGTCGCCGGGTCCTGACGTATCGCGGACTTTCCTCCACATCTTATTACGCGTGAATTAAATATAATAATTTAACAAATACTATGTTTAACATTGTTTGAAATAAATTTATATCAAAGTGAGTACAATCTTTTATTGCATGAATTATCAGTTGCACCCAATTGTTTGTAGTGTATCTATTATAGAGAGATGAGTTTTAATTTAACCTTTTGAACACAAATTAATTAATTATAATCAACATAATTATTAATATAATCATCTCCCTATACTTCTAAAGTTTTTGTGTAAACAGAGTTACATTATCAAGGTCTAAAATATAAACCAATTTAAACGAAAATCGTGCAACACTACAACATTTATTTATTTAATTTATTTATTTTAAATAAAATTTTACAATAATAATAAATCAATTTACAAATACTTATTATATACACAAAATATTTTACTTATATTTTACAAAATATTTTAAAGTGAAACAGGGGTGGAGTTTCATTTTAGACCTTGATAATGCCGAGTCACCTCAGTGAAGACTTTCGGTCGAAAAATACTTTGGTGTGTTTGGTTTGTTTGGTGTGGGTCCATCCATTAACTTTACTTTAATAAGTAAGGCAATACATTTAAATAGCCTCTGCCCAAATGAGGTTTTAATTTTTGGCACAGAAAGTTTTTTGGAAATGTTTTCATTGTTGCGTCTGAAAGATAACTGGCTTCTCGTGTGATTCGTGATTCATTTTTTATATCACTTTTATCGTATGTATACACTCGTCTAATTTCCATAACATGTACATCTTTTTATCACACATTTGTCTATGAGATCTCACATCAGCAGCACTTTTTTGCTTTCATGCGTCTTCTATCATCCACAAATTTCGCTAGTTTACATGGCTTTTTTACAAACACTTGTATCATAATATTCCTGTCGTACATGGGTTATTCGCTCTTTTTCTGCAAGTTTACATACATACATATATACATATCATCACGCCATGTCCCTCACGGGGTAGGCAGAGAGAACCGAACGCAACTTACTTCTATCTTGAAATACATTTATCGCTTCGTCAACATTCATACATCGTCTTATACATGTTCGTCTGTTGTTCACGCTTCTAACATTTCCGTCTTTAAAATACCGTTCACATGGATCTGCCATCCCTTCCTTGGGCGGCCCCGACCCCTCATTCCATTCCTGCCCGCAATGTATATATCTTCGTTAATTTTCTTCGTCAGGCTTTACTCATTCATTCTCCCCATGTGGCCAAACCATCTCAATGTGTTCACTTTTATTCTATTAATAACATCTTTCTTTATCCTACATTTTTTCCTTATGTCTTCATTTCTGACCCTGGCATACATCGTTCTATTAGGTAGTGATTCTTCTTAGCGATCTCATTCCAACTGCATTTATTCTACTTTCGTGCGACTTCTGCCATGTCCAGGTTTCACTTTGTCTTTTTATCCCTTTAATTGAATAAAACAATATAATTATTTCAATACATTGTAGTACATATTGAATTGGCTTACACATAAAACAATGTATAGTTGATTTATATTATTTTCTGCTGTATTTTTAGTGTCTTGGAATGTGAAGTTTAAGAGAGCTCAAGCGTTCAAATGTTATTTTATTATTTGAAAAAAACAGAATTTAAGGAGGCTCAAACTGATTGACTAAATATTTCTTGATTGATTAGGGACAACGAAGTATGAAAAAAAAAATGGACGACAGTTATTCAAAACGTCTAAATTTTTAAAACTCGTAATAAATATGTTTCCTTTCCATTTTGCAAGATAAAGTAATTTTCTGAATTTGTGGTTTCAGATCCAACTGTCAATATTGAGCACGATGAGAAATGATATGAATTATTACAGGTTTGTATTACGAGTAATACATAAAAAATCTTGAATTACACAATGGATAAAAAATATCACTGTCGTAAAAATATCTCTCAATAATGAATTATTTATTTATTATTGAAAAAAATAATGATGGTTAATTCTTAAAAACTGTACTACTAAATATAAACGATTTTTAATCTTAATTAAAACAAATCTTTATGGAACAGTCGTTTCAACGAGTGATAAATCAATAATTTAATTTGATTTTAATTATTCTAATATTACCAATAACCAAAAAACAGATTTAAGATTCAAATATCTTAACTAATGAAGGGTATTATTATGAGAATAACATTTATCAATAAATTCAAAAGTTTAAAATTTGAAAACAATAATGATTAATTAATTATATTATTACAACGACATCTATCGAATTATGTCTATATCACTTTCATCATCTGGCGTAAGTTTTTTGGTAACGGCGCCTTTTCTGCTACCTTTCTTATTATCACATTTGCCTAATTTGCTTAAAGCATTAGAGTTTTCTTCGGAAGAACATGTGCTCGACTTGGGATCGAAATCGTTTCTTTGTCCGTGGGGTGAGTCGTAAAATTGCGAGGGTTTGGCGCTCGACTCTAAAGAGATCGTGTGGTCCGAATCTTCTTTGACGTATCTGACCGAAGTGTCTGTTGATATTTCTTCGGAGATGTGGGATAGTTTAGATTCACTTCTGCATTTTTCAACATCCACTTCGCTACGTTGGTCCGTGTAAACGAAGACTCTATCAGTTCTGCTGGTTCCCTTCGGCAAGCAGTCGGGTCTTGGCGAGTCTTGGCACTTCGTCGAATAAATTGGATAGTTGTTTTCTGACGGAGAGTTTGGACACGTGTTGAGGTCACCGTTGTGTATTTCCAGGCTGTCCTGGCTGTCTCTGGCGTCCGAGTTGATCTGGTTGAGGTGGTCTAGTCTGTCGATGATGCTCTCCTCGAACGCCGTGTTCCTGGGTTCCGACTTTGTCTCTCTCGTTGAGGCGTGGATGTTGAACCCCGGCAGGAGTTTCGGCTGGAGTGGAAGCATGAGGTCCATGGAGCCGGTGGTCGCTGGCCTCGGTTGAAGAGGAGGGAAATTGAGCACAGGCGGTTGCAGTGAAGCGAGTGATATTGTCTGTGGCGGAGAACTGACTACTTCGTCTGAAATAAAAAAAAATATATATCAAATTCATAAAATTAGTAAACTTTCGGGGACGTATAAACATAATCATAATAACAATGAACACTTCCTTGCACTCCGCGCAAGTGGCGAATTTATTGCCATATGACAATTTCTTCCAACTAACCAGTGTTTCTAGCCCAGAAAAGCAACATTAGCGAGAGAAATGAATTTAAATAAATTTCTCCTCTGCTGGGGATCAAACCCAGGACTCTCGCACGGCGGTCGGTATACATAGATCATAAATGGAGAAAAAAATAATGAACTGATTTTTCGAAACTGAATTTTTTCAAATATCCTTAATACATGAAGTATTATATTGAACAAAAAATCTAACGAAATCATTAATTAAAAAAAGTCTGCATTTTTTTTCATTCTTATTTTTTTTGTTTTGCCTTATAAAGGCTAAAAATATAGAAAAAAAACAAAATTATAATCAATAACAGAGGTATAAATGTTTTTTTTTATTAAAAATGTAGGTTTTTGGATTTGTAAAGATTTCTCAAATTGCTTTAAATGCCTTTATTCATATTGTTCCATTTCCAGACGTAATCTTGAATATTATACTATTCACAAACATTGAATCATACTCTCAATAGCGGCATAAAATCATTGAATATATTGAGCGAATAAAATATTTGAAAAATTCAATGGAATTTACTTTCAATACATTTCAACCGTTATGTTTTGCGACATAACAAATTGTCCAAGTCAAATTTTTATTTTGAAACACGACATATCCCATGGAAATATTTTAAATAAACAATGTTAACTAAATACTGTACATACATGTATTTACATAAGTTCCTAAATACATTCCATGATATCATGTTGTGTAAATATATGCACTGCTCTTTATATTCTCCATTTATTTAAATTCAACATGAATTCATCACACAGACAAAATATTGTGTAGATACATTAGTGCACAAATAATAAATAACTATCAGAACAAATTGGTTTGTATGTAGATACACTAGTAAGCCCGGGCAGACGTTGTTCTGCCACAGATTGCATTTTATATGGACCTCATTTTATGTATTGTTCTGCCATAAACCACCTTATAATATGTGGATCGCATTTTCTAAAAACCTCATTTTATATATTATATTGTTCTGCCATAGACAGCCTTCTTTGTAGATCGGATTTTATACAGACCTCATTATATGATTTTTTCTGCCAATGACTACCTTTTATGTAGATAGCATTTTTTATAGACCTCATTTTATCGGGTCCAAAATTATCCTATCTTTCAAGAGCCTTTAGAAAACAAATTTAGAAAATTTCATGGAGCGACCAGATGGAGCGATTTGGTTAAGTCCACAATGGGGTCTTCGGTAACTGGTGCTCTGCGTTCAGCCCAAAGCAGATTAGCATGGAGGCGGGCCATACGTGTGGCGACGGACTACAGCCGCTATCCTCAGTCATGAGGAAAAGAACGAATATATATAATATATACTTTCACTAAGAAAACATTAGAATTGAGAATTGTTTTCATTCCATTAAAGTGCACATTTTTCAAGGATACTTTAATCTCATAAAAAAGTATAATATTAATCCTTTCTTAAAGGGTCTTTACTACCTACTTGGTATAGCTTTATATATGTGTCAGAAGAAACGTTCAGTTACATACCATCACGCCGTTTCCCTAATTGATGTAGGCAGAGAGGACCGAACGCCAGACTCTTCCATCTTGACATACATGTTTTGCCTCATTTACATCCATATATCGCGTCATGCATGCTCTCCTGTTATACTGACTTTGTATGTTCCCATTTTTCAAAGTCTCATTTATATGATCATACCAACTCTTTCTTGGTCGACCCTTGCACCTCATACCACTCTTTTAAAGACATGTACCTATACTTTATTTGTAAGGCGTTCGTCTTTCATTCTAACTACGTGTCTGAGCAATAGCAAACCATTTATCTTCACAATATTTCATTCAATCTATCATTTATTTATTTATAAAAATCTTACAAGTTATTGATTACAATTAATATGAAATAATGTATTCAACCTTACTAGGATAAACCTGTATCGAGGTTAAATAAATACACATTTTTGACAGACACAAATGACACAAAATAATTTTAAACAACATGTCACTAATGTCATCAGTTAAGTACTTATAAACCACTTTCAACAATATTTTTTAAAGATTATAAATGATAAATAATACAAAAATAAAAATATAATATGTAGGGTAACCATGAGTATTGCAAATAAAAAAATAAAAAAACATATGCTTCAACTTGGAAGGTTAACGATGAAAAAATACATTTTCCATCCTCAGACAATATCTTGATGTTTTTGTTAAATTTCAGAGAGGAATTAATTGATTTATTCATGTCTCATAGGGCCGGTATTACAGTCTCAGTTTAAGAGCTAAACTCAAGTTTTACAAAAATATAGCGTATTACAGTGTCCGTTTAGGCCTAATCTTCCCTCAAATACGTCACTAAAACGACAAATATTTGACTCAACGTTTCTGGCGGATTTAGTACTTAACGGTGAGTCAACTTTCATTTGCTAGGCAACGCGTGTAGTTTCAGTTTCTATTACTAGAGGCGTTAAGCAACGAGTGTAGTTTCAGTGTTATATCACTAGAGGCGTTAGTTGTATCGACGGTGGCGCCACACAACTAAACAAACTGACAGCCATATTGAAACGAACACGGGCATTTAAAAGCATTATTTTGGTGAAAAAAATAAAATTTACCATGTTGGATAGTAAAACAATAGTATTTCAAGTCATAACGTCCCGTTTTGTAGTTCGTATTATTTGAGGTTATTTAAAATTTGACAGATAATAACCACAGAAAAAGTTAAATATAGGTATCTATAATTGATGATTTAGTAACTGACATGTCATATTGCACTGTAATACGGAAATGGATTCAATCTCCCCTTAACATTAATCTTGAGTTAAACTAACTCAATGAGTTGAGGGCCGACTGTAATACCGGGCCATAGTTACCTGGAAATGTAACCCGCGTTCTTATTTTTATTTTATATAGCTTCTCGGGCAACTAACAGGTACTATGTCAAATAATTATTTAACACGCACCCAATAACAAGTTGCCACATTCTGGAGACTTATGATATTAATCGTCTCACAGATCCAGACTGAAAACACAATTTTAAAAACTGTGTCTCCACCGGGAATCGAACCCGGGACCCTTGGATCAGCAGTCAGATATCCAACCAACTGAGCCACGAGGGCCGACATGCTCAAATGTCGGATATGTAACTGGAGGTGTATTAAAAAAAATGGAGGCACTTACTCGTCGGTCCTCTGGCCTGTAAGGGGTGGTTGTAACTGTATCCAATGTCCTCAGGTTCCCCTGTTACTGAGTTCCTCACCAGCGCCACAGAAGGACCTTGTATCGTCAAGCCGACAACGTTCATTCCGTTTGCATTACCTGTAATAAGAAACACATCAAGAAATAACAATACAACTTAGAAGTTAGATGGGTGGTGGCAGAGCGAATAGCGCTGGATTAGTAAATCCAGTGGTAGCGAGTTCGAATCCTACCACGACCGATTTCGTTCACCTATAGCATAAGCATTTATGCTTAGTTTAGGGATTGTATGAGGATGTATATTATGTAATTTTTTCATGGACGTATTCATTATTTTAAAAAAAATTAATCTTGAATTTGAACAGGAGCGCGCTACTTCACAAATTCTATAACATTAACATTGTGTAGAGTAGGTAGGAAATATTTACCCACACCATACATAAACTATTATGCATGGAATATTCGAGTATTCTTGCCTGTATGTATGCTTAATCAAATAAAACTAGTTGCATGTAACACATGAGATCCAACTGTCGACAGCGATAGTATGTATAGTTGAAGAATAAGTACCAAACCCATAAATACAAATTATTTATTATTTTATGATATTTAGTTTTCTATACAACACATGTACCTAGGTAGTCAAGATAGGATAGTATGGAGGTCAGTCTTTTTTTCCTACCCGGAATATGAAAACAGCATGATGGTATATGTATATTGTATGTTTAGAGATGAAGTATCAAACTATTAAGTCTTCTTTGATATTGTGTATAGGTGACTACCATACAAATTGTATGAAGCGATGTCGTCCCTTAATTCAATTTTTATAAAAATTGTTAAAAAAAATTTGAGATGTACTGCTACAATGTAAATATTTTTTATATAAAATTAAATTATCTAGTTGGGGTGTTTCGTCTTTTTTCGATATTTTAAAAATAAATGGAAATATAGGCAGTTAAACTCATAAATTTATCATAAAAAAAATACTTTTCTTAATAAAAAATGTTTGAGAAATCCTGGAATTTTTTTGAAAAAATTAATTTGAGATTTTGTATTTGTCTATGTTTGTACCAATTTTCAGCGTTCTAGCGTTTATGGTTTCTGAGATATATGGAAAAATTAAATAAAAATTCAAAAGTTGATAACCCCTGACTGAAACAAAAATTCAAAATTCCGAGTATAAAAGTTTTGTAGGCCTGTAACTGTTTATATATTCTGAAATTTTAGGCTCTGTAAATCGAGCGGATCAAAAGTTATAAGGGGGGGACGGACACACAGACACACACACACACAGACACACGAAATGTTCTACTCCGAATTCTGAGTAAATCCGTGTATGGAACATATATGCTGCGAAGCCTCTAAGTTGGTGTTTTTTGACTTCAAAGTTGGAAAAGCCGTGAAAAAAGTAGACCTCTCCATACAATTCTCGCGTATTCTGGCTTGATACATTGTCGATATGTTAAGAGAACAAAGTTCTCCTGAACAAATCGACAGTTGGATAAAGCATGTGATAATATTTTAACTGGTTCGCGCGATACTTCTGTCATGTAAATTATAATTTTTACCTGGTAGTTCCAAAACCCTCGTGATTACCCATTTCATGGATATAATTATGATATGGAGTTTTAAAATATCTTAAGATATTATAGAATGATATGGGTAATCGCGAGGGTTTTGATTTCGACGGCTGACCAGACGGCCCCCCTGGTTAATACTATATTTGTATAGGAATGCCCGGGTTTTTGGGTTCTATATTAAAGTCGCTACTGGTATTATCAATACATTTTTAACTATCACAAATTGATTGAAAAATTATGAATTAAACAATCTTTATTACTTATACTCGAGATGCCCGTAAAAATACTGGGCCCCTCAAAAGCCCGCTCCACTTCTTTCCCCGTAAATTTAATGGGAAAAGCCCCAAGTTGGCATCCCTGCATTAGGCTTATGTGTCATAATAGTTCTACATAGAACAGTCAATCACGATTGTGATCACGATCAATCGCGAATACCGTTCGATCACCCGCCAATCCGTACCGATCGTGCATGCCATTCATGCGTTGGAGGCAAGGGAAAGTTGTTTACACAAATTAATAACAATATAAGTTTTAAGGATAATTTGAGGGTTGCCGCACTAAACAGTCATGCCGATATTGATTGTCCGCATGCGCATGCGCCGGAGCGTCACGCGTAATTTTATTGCCCACTAAAACTTTTCTTCATTTTCATATTAAATATATACACAGTATGAAAAATTACATCCATTATTGCTTCCTTTGTTTCATCACGCAATGCGCTCATTAACATATATACAAGACATCTGGCTTGAACGAGGAGACACGAACACATTGTTTGTAAGAGCAGATTTAATCTTCCCACGGTTAATTCGGTTCTTTCTCCAGAGTGCCAGGCATAAGAGGGTCAAGTTGGGAAATGCAGAAAGGGGGAAAAAACTTAGACGGAAATTTAAACTAGGATTAAATCATTAAACTGCCGTGTTATGTATTGCAATCATAATACTCATAAAAGAAGCAAACGTTTTTATTTTGTAGAAGAAAGTTGTTAGACTATCTGAAACAAATTCATATTACTTATTTTTTATTTTTATCTTGTAGTGAAATTAGTGATGATCAAAGCAGGCTTTTATACTCGATCGAATCTTGGTCTTGCGTTATCAGTCATGCAACTTTTACAAAAAAATAACATTTTTTTATTTTTGTGTTTAAATCCAGTAATTACAATGAAATATGACAAAAAATACAATTTACAGTACAAAGTCGATAGTATATAGACAAGTAGCTGTCACCGAGATATTCATATATTCTAAAAGACTTTCAAACTTAATTTTCACTTACTTAGGGGCGGAATTTCCAAAAATCCATCCTTAGTGGAAGGTATTGTTATTTCCAAATTTCTCTTTTCATTGATACGGGATGTGCGTTGATGACTGATTATGTTAGTAAGTCAGTCAAGAGACATTGTTTTATTGTAATAGATAGCTAATAATTTTTTAATTTATATAAATTTTTGTGAAATATTATTCTTGCAGGACCCTTGGTCTTGCAAAGCCTGGTCTTGCAGCAACAGATGCGGTCTTAGTCTCTCAAGCCTCGCAATAGCAAATTCAAGACTGCAAGACTTTGATCATTACTATGTGAAACTATATTACGAATCAAAGGAAAAAAGTAATATTCAAAATGATCAGTAAGTTGTAATTGTTTTAACAAGTGATAATTTAAATAACATAAATACCTTTAGAAAAATAAGGTATTTATTTTGATAAAAATGATAATATATTATCTTCATATGGTTAATTCGAGGACGCAATAAAATATAAGATTTTATGTATTTATTTAATCTTGATATTCAATATATTATATAAACTATTATCACATAATCCCCAACCTCACTAGAACAATGCTTGTTTCGAGGTTGGCGATATCACATAATTACTGCGACATTATTCACATTGATCCTATCAAGGATACAAATATAAATGTTGCATGTTACAAGTAAACACAATCAGGAACCTCACACCTATCCAGCACAATAATATTGTCACTGCACAAATGCAAGGCACTCATCTATGTAGTGTAGTAAGTACATATCTATGTATGTAAGTTAATAGTACAATTGTGAATACATAGATACATTCATACCATCACTCCACATCCCTTACAGGGTAAGCAGAGAGAGCCGAGCGCCATTCTTCTCTATTTATGCACACATTCCTAGCTTCCTTTACATCCATGCATCGTCTCATACATGCTCGTCGATTTTTCAAGTTTCTTATATTTCTTTATTTCAAATATCATTCACATGGTCATGCCATCCCTTTCTGGGGCGGCCACTGCTATTCACTCCATCTCTTAAATCCATGTATATTTTTTTTGTCAGTCGTTCATCGTTCATTCTTTCAATATGTCCAAACCACCCCAAGGCATTCACTTTCATTTGACTTATAATACTCGTCTTTATCTTTTTCTCTTTCTTCTCTTTTTTGTCCTCATTTTTCATCAGATATCGTTCTGAACGAACGTGAATACATAGAAATAGTACAAAACATTAAGGTGACTAGACAGTTTATAAATATCTAAAATGATAAGATATATATTATATTTAAATTGACATAATATCATATGAAGAAATATTTATCCCTAAATACTTTCCTCTGATTACTCTACCCGATTTCTTCTCTTTGTCCTTTCCCAACCCTTTTTTTTGCTGTGGTGTGTTTTTTTTAATATTTATTTTAGTGTAATGTATATTTTATTTGTTTATTGATATACATAATAAATAATTTTGTCCCACTTTATAATCTGGTTGGTTGGAAGAAATTGCTTGATGGCAATAAGCAGTGGCAATTGCCAGTGAGTATTGAATTTGAAAATCTATGAAGTCAGCTCACAAGTCGAGCAATTTTTACTACTATGTCATGGCAGTCTTAAAAGTGACTACGGAACTATTAAAATAAAAAAAAATCGTTAAATATTTCGGTATTTTTCATGATTGCAAACTTTGCAGAATTCTGTGAATTAATTTATGGTACTTTTGAATGCAGTGTCTGCGGGGTTTTAGGTTATTCCTTAAATGTCCAATTTTCAAATAAAAATTAGCCCAAACGTCTTAAAATACGCACGATCAAAGATGTCACCCTTCGTGTGAAATCAAATTAGTTGATTTCAGAGCATCTATAATTAACATGAATTTCCCAAAAAATTCTGGAAATGACTTTGCTATACGTGAAATTCGGTCGAGTTATGATTTGAACACAAGCTGTCTTAAATGAAGGTCATTCGTAAATATCCTAAACAATGCATGAGCAAATCTATGTTGGCTTTCTATTAGAAGAACTTAAAATGTTTTATAACATGAAAACAGATTCCTACTTTGATTTAAAATAAATAATAACCATAATACGAACTAAATAGAATGAAATACAAATTAAAGATTAATCAAAACAAGTAAATAAAAAAAATAAAGACACTCCTTTCAAAGTTTTCTTCACGTTAAAATGTTATTGTTAAAAGAAAATCATTAAAAAAATACTCCTGGTTTTATGCAACAAGTATAGTGATGTTATTTTACTTTGAATGCAATACAAAAACGTTATATTTTATCAAAATATCAAATTAATCGAGCTAGAAACAAATTTATAATATACATTGTCATGGGGTATACATAAAAAACAAAATTCAGAGATACCTGGTTTGGAAGTTAATCAAAAATTGATTGCGAAATTCCGTGACAGACAAGTTATCTAAAAGAGTGTAAAATATTTTCAAACCTCAAAATCTGTAAAAATAATAAATATGCAATAACCATTTCTCGAATTAAATTTAATAATGTGAATAACAACTTACTGCAAAATAGACTGAAAAAAAACCGCTATACATATCATTCTAGAAAAGCATTTTCTTTGTCAAACGATAAACACATTACCGCCATCTGTTAGGGGAAACGAGAAACAATATGTTATTTCTGCTTACCGGTTCTTGGCACTGGGGGTGCGTCTTTGATAACGGCCGCCGGGTGATTGTGTTTTATGGCGTTCATCCTCCTGTTTGATATTCCACAGTCCCTGTTGTTCCGTCTTGGTTGCTCTACCGGCAGGACTCTTCGTCGTTTCTTCGGGAGTTTCGATCGCGCCTGCACAGATGGAGTTAAAAACGTTTTATTTACACATTTTTTTATCCAAATAATTTAATTTAATTGTATCAACTTTTTGCGTCTGCGAATAAATTTGTCAAATGACGAAAGCGTGATTTCATTATTTTTACGAGACACGACAAAAGTTACGAGCATTAAAATAAAGTTTTATCAAAAAGTGTTAAATAAACATGAGGGGAGGACAACATGAATGAAAGTTATATAAGATTGAGGGTACTTCAGTTTCTCGGAGAGTATTTTTTACGACGCAGAACTTTTCATAAAGGCATTTTGCCACACATAACCTAGTTATATAGTAAACACATTTACACGAAAAACCTTGAAACTTTGTCTCATAAATTTAAAGGGTTCATAAATTATAGAGTTCAAAATATACAGATTAAAATTTAAAAGGTTTTTTCCGTGAATATTTTTGTCTTAAAGACCAAAATACGCTCAGTGAGAAAAATATTCGCAATGCAAATATTTAATTGCAACACTTCAAAAATGAGCACCATAAAAATCTTATTTAAACTTAATAAATAATAATCTTTTTTAACGTAACCCAACTCAAACAAGCTTAATTTGCCCTAATTAAAATAACCAATTTGCATTTTAATGAGAACTCAAATACAATAAATCGTAGCTGATTATTTTTACCCAAGTTTGGCATCTCAATGTGTTAACATTCATTCTATTAATTACATCATTATTTCATCTTACATCCCAGTAGTGGAATTACTTACAGAAGCCGAAAATCTTGCCTTGCCTATGAATATATGTAGTGTTAAAAAATTCAAGATCTAATATTTTTTGTGCGTATTTATTGCAACCATACCTACTTAGAGATGACAAATTGAACCGATTGTAGATACGATGCCTGACAGGGCCACAAACGTAAATATTATTTTTCCATGTGATTTTAGAAAATTTTCATGGCCACTCAAATGAACAATGATGCTAAAAAAAACATTAAATATTCGACATTTCCCAATTTTCTTTCAGGGTTTGCCTAGTCCGAAGGTTCTTGGCACGCCCCTGTTACATCATTTCCTTGTGTAAGTGGTCCATTCTGTTTCTTGCAATAGACCTTCTTTCGGTATTCTTATTAGGTCGTCCATTCGTTGAATTTTCAACTTCAACATAATATATCCTTTCAGTTTTTAAATCAAATTTGCAGTTATCTTATAAAAAATAAGATCGATCTTATTTATCTATATAAACAAAAAAATTGTTTATATTGATAAAAAAAACATGTAATGTACCTTAATATTATATTTATGACAAATACCCGAGAACGCAGCAAAAAGCACAGTTTTTTTTAACACTTTGACTAATAAAACCAATTTTTTTCAAAAACGCACTGAAAAAGAATCCAGAATCAGAATTCCGTAAAAAAATCTTTTTTCATTTTTTAAGTCAGTATTGAGAGGGCGACTGCTGCTAACGTACCTATTTTTTCAATTTGATATACCATCTTTATTACAAAACGAATAATTTTGAAAAAAATACCCTAGTTAGTTTTGATATTAATAAAGAGAAATATACCTTAACTTTTTTATTATGTTCTGTATATATTCTTGTAGGAAAATAATAAGCATACCCCGATTTAAGCCATTTATCTTAAATTTCCAAAAAAAAATAAGGTATAGAGCAATATTTTTTTTTATAAATTAAAGAAGAACAAAATACCTCGAAAAATATGATATGACGTTGCATTAAAGCATCAGGTTAAGTAAATAAACAAAAAAAAACTTTTATTACGCAATGGCGCTGAATGGAAAATAAATGTTTTTTAGGTTTATTTACTAAACCTGAAGCATTAATGCAACGTCACATCATATTTTTCTAGATATTTTTGTCTTCTTTAATTTAAAAAAAATATATTACTCTACGCCTTATAGTTTATAAAAAAACATATGATAAACGTTGAAAATCGGGTTATGCCATTATTTTTCTACAAGAATTTATACAGAACATTATCAAAAAGTAAAGGTATATTTTTGTTTATTAATACCCAAACTATCTAAATTATTTTTTTCAAAACGATTTGATTAGAAATAATGATGGTTTATCAAATGGAAAAATATGTACGTTGGCAGCAGTCCCCCTATTAACTTATAAATTTTTTATATTTTTCTATCTCAATGTGATTTTTTTCACATTCGATGTTATGGAATAGTCATTAAACGAGTAAACTGTTAACTCACTAAACTCAACTTAGATGGAGTTTTATTACTTCGCTAACGAGTTTGAGCTGATGAATAAAAGACATCCGTTTTTTTTTTATTTTACATAATTTTTTGATTTCTTTTTAATAAGTTGTAGTCGGAGACATCTAAAAAGAAGAAAAAAAAGGATTTATTTCGAGAACTTTGCGGTTTTATGGAAAAATGAGGAGTAATTAAAATTAATAGATTCAACTGCTCGGAGCTACATAAAATTATAAAGGAAAATAATTAATACTTTGGACAAAACATTGTCTTTTGATAACCCGCCCGTTAAAAACTCACTCAGTGTCTATAATTTTTTTCCTTTGAATTCGAAAGAAAAAAAATAACTTACCAAAGAGTAATTTCAGAAAATTATTTGCAGCCTGTTTGGTGGGGATGGCCATTTCAACTTTTTAATTGATTGTCGATTAAAGTTCCACGTCCATTAATTTGAGCAATTATAAAGTTGATCGACCAATCGATGAGGGACGTAAATTTCATCCTTTGAAAGTAAACTAAGAACCAGTTAAGTAATTAGGAGGGATAACTAAGTCAATAAATAAACTGTAACCAGTGCTAACCGAAATAAATATACTGAAACCAATGCCTTTCGGAATAAATGAGGTGAATTTAAAGTAACTATCAGAGAATATACCACCCTAGTAGCCCATAAATAATATTTACGAATATTTATATTATAATACTCAAAAACTGTTCTGACAAATTTTTTGAAATTTTATGCTCTGATCTAATTTTTTTTTATTAAATTAAATTTATAAAACCTACATAAATAAAAAAATATATAGAAAAAGATAATACAGTAAGTAAAAACATATTTCCCTTTACCGTGTATAGGAGACATTTAAAAACAAAAGACACAAACTATTATAATATAATATTATTATTTATACAAAAGAAATAATTTAAAATTCAGTCAAATTTACAATGTTCATTATATTTTTATTTTTCTTTTGAATTCATTATATTTAATTGTCAGTCTCCATTCTGTTTCAAGTTGAATGAACCACACCACCCCATTGCACGTAAAGTAGTTCTTTGCAAAACTTGTACCTATGTGTTAACGGAGTACACATTTTTTGATTTAATATTTTTATTATGAAAACTTGATAATTCTTCAATGCCATTTTATGAAAGTGATGTGTCTTTTTAGCAATTTTAATATAAAAATATCAAATTTTAAAAATCCTTGATCTTGGGGTCACATGACAAATATATGACAGTTAAAAAGATGAGAAGCACTGATCAGATACCTGTGCTTCAAAATTTAGTGGGGTCTATGAGCGTGGGCCGCCTTTGGTAAACTCTCCTATATCCTCAAGTCTCTGAAATACGCCAATCGTCTCAAAAAGAAAGTCATCGACGCTTGCGTTCTCCCGGTACTGACGTATGGCTGTGAAACTCTTGTGTTTACAAGTAGAATTCTGCATAGTCTCGCAGTAACACAGAGAGCCATGGAAAGGAGAATGCTGGGTATTTCATTAAGAGACAGAAAAACTTACTTGTGGATAAGAGAGAAATCCAAAGTACCTAACCGACGTTGTCCAAAAGGTTGCAAACCAGAAGTGGAGCTGGGCAGCGCATATCGTCCGAACCACGGACTCCAGATGGACTAAAAAAGTGCTGGAATGGCGACCTAGAACGGGCAAGAGAAGTGTTGGAAGGCCTCTAACCAGGTGGTCTGACGATATCAGAAGAGTAGCTGGAGGCGGATGGATGCGGTCTGCCCAGGATAGGGAGCTGTGGAGGTCTCAGGGGGAGGCCTATGTCCATTACTGGACGAAATAGGGCTAACAAAGAAGAAGAAGAATGCAAGTACTTTAGTCTATAATCGTCAAAGTAGAATAAACACGCCGTGCATTGTACCTACCTACATAGCACGTAGTACAAACACATAGATTTATTGTGAATTTCAGAAAAAATCTCAATATGTTACTTTTTCATAAATCTGCAATAAAAAAATAACCTTAAAAACTGCGAATTCATAACTCCCCACTATATCCCCTTGGGGTAGTGAGGAGTAAAAACTTTATTTTTATAGCTGTGAAGTGAATAACTTATCTGTTACCAACTCATACATTGCATTTAATAATGATCATCTATAGAACTATTCCAACAAAGCAATAAAATGCATCTAAATGACTAGTAAAACTCTAGCAATATTGAATTCGATGATATGATGTAACCACATGAAAACGATATGATGAGAATGTGAACTTTACATTCAGAAACTTTAATAACGATAAATTTTACTGGTTAAAGTTTCAATTTAGCGAAGGATATTGGTTCGCATTATCAGAAGTTGGTCGAGTAAGATTCGAATTTGCTAAGTTGAGAAAAATCCGTTGTAATAGAAAGATTTATCTGGAGATATACGTACGTCTTTGCAGTTTTATAAAATATACTAGCTAATAATTTTATGTCATTTTTTTATCTCAATAGAGACGAAATTGGAATATTAGGGGAGAACCGGGAAATTGAGGCACCTACAGGGCTTACGACCTGTCATCGGCTGGTGGTTTACGTGATCACTTCATGCGCTTGCGCATCGTACACCAATTATGCCGTTTTATTGAGTTCCCGATCTATAATTTTTGAAAGTTCTATATAATCAATTCGTAGATTTCTTGATAAAAAGGTGTTTTTACCTTTGCCATCTACGAAATGACGAATGAACTTTTTTGTAACGCACTCTATTGAAAAATTGGATCGTAAACAATGAAGGCCACAGTTCTTATCCACGAGGTAACAATGCTTTCATACAGATGTCACCCCTGAACTGCGCCAGAATTTTTTTTTAATTTTTCGCTTGTTTACCTACATTGAACAATGTGTATGTAAATCGAATATTTTTTAAAGTTGCATAATAAAAGACAATTTTTTAAAATAATTATTAAAAAAATTGTCATTAATATATCATTGACTCCCGATAGGGGAAAAATCCAATATTTTCTTATATGCAACTTTCATAAAAATATTCGATGTACTAGCTCAGGGGTCGGCAAAGTGCGGCTGCCGAGCCGCATGCGGCTCTTTGGCTCCTTGAGTGCGGCTCTGGCACAAATATCCACGGACACGAACACGGGTTTCAGGAGTTTAAAAACAGTAGAGCGACCTTAGCATTCGTCAAAAATCCTCTTAATGCTACGATAACTGAGTTGAAATTTTCTCCTTTTGGCATTGACATTGGTAACTTTAAAATACAATTGCAGGATTTAAAAAACATGGATATATGGAGCTCTAAATTTCAACGTCTTTGTATTGATTTGGAAATATTGGAGAAGAATAAATGTGATCTTAGTTCACAACACAAGTGGTCTGCTTTGAAAGACCTGGAGAAGGCAGACATGATCATTTTCAACGTCTGGAATAGTATTCCTGACTCTTACGATCAGCTGAAAAAACTCGCGTTTGCTGTTCTTTTCCTTTTTGGTTCTACATATTCATGCGAACAATCTTTTTAAGCATGAACTTTATCAAGAGTAAACTGAGAAGTCGTCTTATTGATGAGAACCTGGAATCATGCCTAAAATTAAAAACAACAACATACAAACCTGACTTACTGAAACTTTCCAAGGAGATGCAATGACTTTGTTCGCATTAAGTGTTTGTCATTCATCGTCATGATTTGAATTTATTGATACTTTTCTTTCATATTATTGCTTAATAACGAATAAATCTTTATTAAGCGTGAAATCAAGTTTTATTCAGTGTACCCGTAATTTAATGAAGGTCTAAAATCATAATAAAGGTTTACTTAATTAAAAAACAGATTTGGCTCTCAGATTTTTTTTTAATCGTTGTAATGTACATATTTGGCTCTTTGGCCAATAAGTTTGCCGACCACTGTACTAGCTGATTTTTATTCGTTAGTTTCATGACTAAGGTTGACAGCTACACATCACTCTACGAATGGTCTACCTCCAAATCGTAGGGCGGTTATTGAAGATGATGATGAGCTTGGTGAGTGTTTCTGGATATTTAATATTTCCAATGACGTGATTCTCTCGTTTATCGTGAAGGCATTAATGTTTTTTTCATTTTTTAAGACCAAATATTCACTATAAAGAAAGAGATTAACTCTCATCGATAAAAATAAATAATTACATTGAACGAATGTCAGGATTTCATTTACAAAATATTCCGTATAAACGTATAATAATTGAATCAGATTAAGGTAGTAAAATTATATATTTTCTCTATGTGGCGATACAAGTTATGTGGCGACACGACGCCTGCCAAGTAGGCGACCAATGGGAAGCGTCTACTTTCCGGTAGCATCGGCGGAGCCAATCAACACGCGGGGAACTTTCCAGAGAGCGGCGTCGAGTGACGTTGTGAGCGACTGATCGAGGGTGCGACTGGCAGTTTCAAAACCAACATCTCTCTAGTTATTACTACCGTGTTAAATATTTGTATCTTCGTAAAACGGTTTTGTAATTGTCTTAGTTAGTAAACGTAGTAAGAAAAATATGGTGTTGTTAAATTTTTAATGTATCTTTCATTTCCCTATAGTCTGCTAATCAACCTTTGTTTCAAAATAACCTTTATTATCATTTGAATAATTTAATATTTGAATAAATCAAAAAAACATTTTTTTTTATTAGTAAGTGTGTCGGTAGGTATATGTAGATTGAATCTAGATTTGACTAGTTCGAGTTTACATACCGGGGAATCAAACCCGAGTAAAGTATAGATAAACACACAAATATGTTACATGTACTTACATAGTTTAAGAAGAGTCAAAATGTATGAAGTGATATAGAAAATATCACATACCGAAGTCTATAAGTAACTTATAGTACATCATAATATACATACAATCCGTAACAACTAAAACATCTTGTAGGTATGCATTTTGTAAGACATGTCTCTTTATAAATTTATTATCATTTTATCCCGTCTTCAATCTTCTTACAAGTCTCTTGTGAATAAGAAGATGGATTGAGTTTAATATTCTCTTCGTACAATAAATGTCCCTTCTGAAATATTGAGATTTTCTCGTAAGAATCGAAAAGCGACCTACTGAAAACTTTAAGAGAATGTTTCAAAAGTACATTAATATAGCTTGCATATTTTATTGCAAAAACGATAGATACTTTTTACTGAAATACATATTTTATGTAGGTCGATATTCATCTATTCTCATATTGTAAAGACATTTTTCATGATAACACTAGATAAATTAGTTGTTACTGTGATTGATTAAGGCACAATTTATAAAAATTTATAAAAAATTTGAGGTTATTCCTATACCTCGCTTCCTCTCCACCTTTATCATCTCCCTTTCTGTTCAATAGCGTTAAAACACATACAATTGTGATCAAAAATAATATGTATTTTATTTAAAAAGAAAAAATAATTATAACTAATTATAATTGTTCGTATTATTATTATATATTATTTTTTCATCCTTATTTTATGTGATTATTTACCGACCCCCGTGGCACAGTTGGTAAGCCGTTCGGTTTCTGTGCGGGCGTCCTAGGTTCGATTCCCAGCAGAGAAGAAATTTATTTAAATTCATATCTCACGCAAATATTGCTTCACTGGGCTGGAAACACCGGTTAGTTGGAATAAATTGCCATACGGCAATAAAATCGACACTTGCGCAGGGTGCAAGGAAATGTTTATTATTATTATTGAGTTTAATCATGTAGTGATAGTTTCAAACAATGATAAAAAAAAGAGGTTTTTACGTTTAATTTTAAATATATATATAAGTATATTTTCATATACAATATATGTATAAGTATATTTTTATATAATTTTTTATATTGTAAAGATATAATTACCAAGCTGTTTGAATATATAACAACACAACGGAACTTTACTGGACTTTTTATATGTATACTAGTTGCATGTAACACGTGTCATGAGATCCAACTATATAATGGCGATAGTACATATGATTGAAGAATACGTACAGAAATTTAAACCCTTGAATCCTAATTATTGAATTTTTCAAGAAATTTTATTTTCTATACAAAACATGTGTGAAGATAGGATAGTGTGAGAGGTCAGTCCTTTTTTCTACCCCGAATATGTGTTAAACAGCTTGATGGTATGTATTAAGATTAAGTATCAAGCTAATAAGGGTCCCCGTAGAGATTCTGTATACTGCCATACAAATTGTATGAAACGATGTCGTCACTAAATTCAATTTTTACAAAAAAATGATAAAAAAGTTTGGGTTTACTGCTATAATTTTAATTCTTTTAGATTTTTGAAAAATATTGTGAAGATAGGCGGTTGAACACATAAATTTACTGTTTTTTTTTGTTTCTTTTGATATAATATTTATTTTTATTGCGGTGTATCGGCTTGTTAAGATGTTTTTAAAAATATTGGAAATAAAGGCGGTTAAACACATAAATTTACTGCTATAATTAAAAAAAATATTGGTTATATAATTTTTATTTTTGCTGGGGTGTTTCTACGGGGGTGTTTTTCAAAAATATTGGAAATATGGGCGGTAGAACACATAAATTTATCATAAAAAAATGTTTCTAGTCTTACAAAATTGTATTGTCTGTTTCCAGAATCAAATAATAAAATAATATTAAATTATTTTATTTATGATATATTGTGATGGTAATACCAAATTAATATGTAAAACAATGGTGATTGTGTGAAAAGGAGATATTATAGTATAGGTATATAAAATTACCATACCATCACGCCATTTCCCTATTTGGGGTAGGCAGAGAGAACCAAACGCCAGACTCCTCTCTCTTGACATACATTCCTCGCTTCATTCAGGTCCATACATCGTCTCATACACGCCCTTCTATTATTCTTAATTCTAACATCACCATCTTTTAAAATCCCATTTATGTGATCGTGCCAACTTTTTCTTGTCCGACCTCTACTTTTCGTTCTTCTTTTATCAGTCTTGTATACTTTTTTTGTCAGATGGTCATCACTCATTCTTTCTATGTGGCTGATCCACCTTAGGGCATTTATTTTCATCTTACTTACGATATTTCTTTCAATCATACATTCTCGTTTAATATCCTCATTTCTTATTCTATCATACATCGTTTTACCACACATTCGTCTTAGTGACCTCATTTCAACCGCGTTAATTCTACTTTCATGCGTCTTCTGCCAAAAAATTAAAAATAATGCGTCTTCTGCCATGTCCATGTCTCACTAGCATACATTAGAGTCGGTGCGACGATACCATTGTGTACCGCGAGCTTTGCTTGCCTCGAAATAATTGGGTCAGCCATTACCGGTCTTAATGCACCATTCAAAATTAGATGTGTTGTGTGATTTTTAAATGTAGGTAGAGAAAACAATTTATTGGGTAAAATGAAATATATATCTTCACATTGATGAATGAACACTAGGTACTAACTGTTACGTTGAGGGAGACAAAATCAATCTTCCACTGGCGTGGACGAATATGTTTAAACTGAAATATAGTTGTATGTACTAGACATCTCTTTCTATTCATTTTATTTTCAAATTGATCGTTTCAGAAAATACGCGATACATCGCTTCGTAAATAAAAAAAAACAGATTGATTTATTTTGCTCCATCTCCATTATTCGGTAGAGAATTAAGTGATAATACACGAATTAATTGTTAGCGAATTTAAAGTTCGCATAAAAACATATTTTATGTTTGGTGGGGATTTTTATATGTTCATTTCATTTTGAACATCGAATTGGAAAAGCCGTTTTTCAAGCAACGTGGTAAATTATTCCGAGCTATTTTAGTAAATACAATAAAAACGAGTGAGTTTTGGCCAACGCTAAACTCCTCACTAACAAAATATTCAGCATTTTCATAAAATTAGTTTATTAAATTATTATATTATGAAAACTTGATAATTCTTCAATGTTATTTTATGAAAAGTATGTGCATTTTTACCAATTTGAAAATAAAAATAAGAAATTTAAATAACAAAGTTTTGGGAATAAAATTAATTAATAAAAATTGACTTCAAAAAGGCTACAATTAAAAATAAAAATGGTAAAAATTGAACATCAAATTATAAAATAATTTCCTTTTTTTATTGAAAAAGTACGTTACTTTTACATGTAATAGGTACAACGCATATGACTAACGCATAGTGTGCCAAATAATAATTTACATCAAATCACTTTAATCACAGAAATTAGGACGTTTCGTGGAAGTCTACCATCTTGTATTATATTTAGGTGTTCATTCCAGTACTTCTTATTTGCCTGCCCCATTTGACACGTTCTCATTATATCTGCATTTCTAATCCTTCAATGTGTTTCCAGTTATGCATTTCAGTGTTTTCATATACATACTGAGAAGCTTCTCAGTATTCTCAAAATAACTTAACTGATATGTTTTGAAATTGCGAAGACACAAATCTCAATTGATATAATATAGTTGAGAATATAAAAGAATGTTCAATTCGGTGGCTTCAAAAATAAATTGACTGACTAGGTAATTACAAATTATAAAATTATTTTATAACAATAATTGAAGATTCAGAAACAGATGTTGATAAGTTGAGCTTAGTTTCAGTTCTCGTAAATTTAGGCTTCATTGGTCTGGAAAAATTTGATGGAAAAGTTCACGAGAACGTAAAGTTTACCTTTGGATTATGGCTGGAGGTTGTAACATCAACATAGATTTAAGCCTAATGGGCCCATATACAAAGACTCAAGGTTCATTCTACCGATGCGATGTTTGGAAGTGAATTTAATATTTTTCGTTAAAAATATATCATAATTTGCTATATTTACACATGACTGAATATTAATGCTACAAATAAAAATTATAAAGGTCGTTATAAGTGTTCTTGTTTTGAGGAATGGATCAGGCATATTTGCCTGCTGAATTATCGTTTGTTATTTTTTGACAATTTTTAATATCTCAATAGGGAAAAAGTTAAAATATTTATTTATTTATTTAAGTCTTCTTGTACATATCATTAGTATACTGGCGGGCTTATTGCCTGATGGCAATTTCTTCCAACCAACCAGAGTAAATGTTAAATATACAAAATAATGTGTACGATGGCAATCAGTTAATTACATATTAAAATAAATAAAAAAATAGCAGAAGATAAGTAAAAAATAAAACAAAGAAGATAGTATATAAGAACAATTCATAGCAATGATAGGAAGACTAAAGAATAAGGAAAGGAAGAAGAGAGGAAGATGTAATCAGGTATTGTCAGATAAATATTTTTGCTTTAGCCTTATTTATGTGTGTAAGTATGTTCTTTTAGATATTTCTCTTGTGCAGGTTATTATCTTATTTTGGTATTTCATATGTACATTATAAATCCCTTAATCCAATTTCATTTTATCTTTAAGTAATACCCAAACCTGTAATTTATGTATTAGTAAAGGGCTTGGATTGATTAAGAAACAGCGGCTTATACTAATGGTGGATCCCTTAAGCGTTTCTTAAAACGTGAACTGAATGAAAAATGAGGTTGTTAAATTAATTACCGCGATGGCTTTATTGAGCAACGCAAGCAATAAATATAATGGCTATTAATTTGCAATAACCCGGAAATTTAATAATTAATGGTTAAACGAAAACAAATGCCTTTGTTACGATTACATTTTCCTCGAATGATTCGACAGTTTGAGTCCAATATCGCAAAACGAGTGAGATATGATCGATACTTACGCAATTCTTAAGTGAGTACTTTTGAATTGAATACACAGAAAATAATCGAAGTTATAATTTTCGCCAAACATCTTGAACGAGCTTCCAATTGCGCAGAGGGCAAATTTGTGTCTATTTGCTTCGTTGAATTATATGTAAATCGCCCCCTTCTCGGCTGAAAGTTCAAGATATTTGGCTACAATTATATCAAAATTTTGATTACATTTTCATTTTAAAACGGTCTTTAGGTATGTATATTTTGATTTGGACATTAAGAATTAAGTGAAATGAATATCTGATCAGAAAATAAAATCAACTTTATCTTCTGAATCATTATTGTTTTAAGTAATAGTAAAGAGTCAATAAAGCGACTCTCATTTTTCGTGCTTTAAAAAAAGTTATAAGCATATTCAAAGAATAATATATTTTCTCCAGAAATACGTGAAGTCTTGAGTTAGAATCAGCATAAAAGTTCAAATGCTCTATTAACAGGTGTTTATTACATGTATACATAATAGGTAAATCATAAATATAAATTAATTGAACACATTTATAAGTAGTAATTAAATCAAAAACATGTATCCCAACACGTAACTTAAGGAATGTAATTATGTATGTACTTGACCTTTTTGTATGGGAAAATCATTGATAGCCTTAGGCTAGTGATCGAATATTTTTATTATTGCATATGCGCAAACATTGCTTAGGCTAGTGGATCCCAATTATGATTGTGTAAACTTTTCTGAATATAAATTTAAAAAAAAATCTCTATAACATTCACAGTGTAGTGTATTGTTAAAAACACGCTTCAGAAAAACTATAACTAAGAAATAATCCACTTTGCACAAGGGAAAACATCTCGCGATTATTGTTGACTTGTTTTCATCAAACGCTTGAAGGTGCTGAGGCTGATTGAGAATATGTCGAGGATCTCAATTTTTGTGTGTAAAGAATAATAGGAGCGCACCAGCCTACTCAGTGGACTGAAATGGCCTACATTGTTGTAGTATCTACTAAAACGAACATTTCAGGTTTTCTCAGCGTAACATTGGCATGGAATGTTAATGTTGTCTTCGACATTGGTAACATAAGTGGATGTTATGATTATGTAGCTAAAGTACTCACATTTCACTTATTTTAAACTATACCTGTTTTTTGGAAACTATTGATCATAAACCTGATTGTGAATATCTCATATATTAACGAAAATTCAAATAAAACATATTATCTATTTCTGTTGTCAAGCACCGGCTTTGAATACTACTTCCACTCTTTTCTATTAACATCGTAGGAGCTTGGTAATTGAAAATACAGCAGGCAAAATAACATTTCACATAGTTCAGCAATGAGGTTCACCGCCCATTCTGAATGTTGCACCGCCATATTGGGTGAAACGAAGCTGGTGTGTTGGGATTAACGCATGTGATTCCTTTTACAAGGTATTGAAAAATCCTACACCTGTCGCTGATTACCCCACATTGTATAATATGAATGAATGAATGAAAATATAAATATTGTCCATCTCATAATGATGAATATGAACACATATATAATTCAACAATTTATTTATTTTTCTCCCGACGACCGTTTCGACTCATAAGGCCATAATCAACTGGTCTTGATTATGGCCTTATAAGCCAAAACGGTCCAGTTGATTATGGCCTTATAAGCCGAAACGGTAGTCGGGAATAAAATAAATAAATTGTAGAATTATATATGTGTTCATATTCATCATTATCATAATGGAATTCTACAAATTAGAAGCCGTCATTTCGAAAGATTGAAAAGTGCATATTGCCCATCGGTTTCCACCGGGAATCAAACCTGAAAGTAATCGTGTAAATGTACCCATATTTACAAAAAAAAAATGTATTTTCTGACATCGCGAAAAAGTTTTTAAACTGTCAAAGAATTCGACAAAACTCATGAAATTTCTTGATGTTTATTTTATTCTCAACCAAGCACATTATAGTAGTTACGTCATCAAAGATTCTCCCAATATTCGAGGTTCGTCAAGCATAAAGATCCCATTGGCCAATCTCTGCCAGTAAAATTGTTGCTCAACTTGTAAACGGCATTAAATTTTCTTCACGAGGGATATCGCGAATTCAGTCGCAAGATAAAAAATAAAATAAAACACATAAAAAACAACAAATTAAGCTTATCAGATTTTGTTTGGATTTGTGGTCCGTGAAAACGAGAAAATGAAACATAGAAACATTTAGTGATGTGCAAATGCAAGACCAAGATCTGGTGGTCTTGGTCCTGCTCCCCCGATCTAGGTCTTGGTTTTGCATGCAGTATCGAGTCATGGTCATGCTTGGCATATAAGATCGAGTCTTGGTCATGGTCTTGCATACGAAATCGAGCCCTTGGTCTTGGAAACAAGATCGAACAATGGTCTTGTTTTGAATACTATATCAAATCTTGGTCTTGGTCTTGCATACAAGATCAAGTCTTGATCTTGGTCTTCCATGCTAGATTGAGTCTTGGTTTTGGTATTGTATATTTGGTCTTGCAAGTATCGCAGGTCTTACAAACTAAAAAAAATCTGTTTAGGTATCTGTTAAATACAGTAATTACAGTGAAATATGTCGACCACCGTGGCACAGTTGGTAAGCCGTTTGGTTTCTGTGCGGGCGTCCTGGGTTCGATTCCCAGCAGAGGAAAAAATCATATAAAATTTATTTCTCACGCAAATATTGCTTCTCTGGGCTGGAAGTACTGTTTAGTTGGAAGAAATTGCCGTACGGCAATAAACTCGCCACTTGTGCAGGATGCAAGGAAGTGTTTATTATTGTTATTATTATTATTATGTCAAAAAATACCAATTTATATTAGGTATAATGTCAGTTGCACGTAGTTAATTGCTTAGGTACTTTTAAATTAAAAATAAACAAGTTTTTATTTTTTGCGAGGCCGCAAGACTCTTGTATTAAGTTTTGCAAGACTATTCGTCTTACACCCCCTGGTTTTGGTCTCGAATGCGATCTTGGTCTTGCAAGTCTCACAAGGTTAAGACTGCAAGACTCGCAAGACATTTGCTCATTCCTAAGAACATTTAACTAAATAAAAGAACTCGATGCAAAAATAAAATAAAATTGTGTTCCTCTTCTATAACGGTAGCAAGACGACCAATTTTGTGGAAAATATTTTGCTAATAACATTTATATAAGTCTATTAAAAAAATGTGATACTTGCCTTAAAGTGTGGTATTTTCTTGTCACTTGTTAATACAAACAGAAAATGGATCCAGCGAACACGGGTTCAAATTCTGCTTCGACCGGTTTCGTTTATCAAGCATCAACACATGTATTTTCATTAGTTCAAGGATCTAATCCATTCTAACACAGTGGCTACCATTGTTGTCAAAGATCGCTCCACCAGATCTTGGTAGAATACATGCTACTGTCAGAGATCTTTCACCTACCCTAAAATGGTAGGTGGAAGATCTGATTTGGTTAGTCGAGGCAGATGATTTCAGTCTTGAATCAACTTGCAAAGTGTACCAGGGTTTGACCTGACACGTAAAACATGGGTGCATCAAAAAAGGGTAAGAAGGGAGCTAGGCTGTTGTAACTATTTGTTTTGGAGATAGGGGAAGAGAGAGAGAACTCAGATTCTGAATGTGGGGCCGAGTAGACAGTAAAGCATACGGTGCAGGACTACCGACTCAGGATATCCACGAGACGAGACCGGAGGCAGTGGACTGGTTGACAAAACTGGAAACAAGGCTGTAAATCGTGGACGTTGCCCATATAGGTGAAGATGATTTATGTACCGGGGCCACACGAAAAAGTTCAAGGAATAAAAACCTTCATTTGAATATACGAAGGTAATTTATAATTATTGATAAGATTGACTATTGCAATTCTTACTGCAAAGTATCGTCAAATGAAGCCACTTAATTGAAAATATCTTTCGAATTCACTATTTCACACTGTTCAAAATTCTTTCTTAACTTTTTATGAGATCATTAGTCACACAAATTTGAACGATTTGTTTTATTTTCATACTTCATAAGAGACAACTTATGATTGTAACGTCGCGTCCTTTTAGTGTATTAACTATGTATTTTTTAAAGTTACCAAGCTATTTATTAGTTGTAGTAACAAATCTGGATTTAAACTAGAATCGTCAATATATTATCATTGTGTGTTCATACTTTATTCCTCGAAAATCGTTTTCTCACTCACTGCTGAATGTATCCATCGCTAAAGAGTAATGTTTTTCCACTGGACTCGGGAGTTAGAAATCTGTTGAGTTTTTCACTAGAAGTATCTACAAACATATGTAGCAGCTTCTGACAGTATCGAGTAAAAATCGGAAAACAATTCGTTCTATGTAACGGTTGGATGAAAGGCGAAAAATCCGTATAAATTGATTATTCGCTATGTGTGTATGTTGCGAAGACGTTAAATCTCTAGTATATAAATTTCACATTCGGCCAATGATGGCTCTAGTAAACCATCAATAAATATATTGTCAGGCCTAATATTGGACATTTATTGCGTACAAAGTAGCGGGGTTTGAAGGAAAATTTATCACAATGTCCGATACGTGTTTACCCGAAGGCAATTGCATTGAAAAATTCCGTGTTGGTATTTTTATTTTTCTATTGACAATGCGTAAAAGAAATTCGACGAAAAAATAGACGAAATAAATGAAAAATCCCGCTTATTTCATATATGGAAAATATTTAGTTCACAGTCATTAGGCGGAACGAATGTTTTGATTATTTTTGCTACGAAAATAATGTCTTTTTATATTGTATTACCATGTGTGGTATGTTCAAATTAGTAGTATGTGATATTATATTTTTTTCTTGCATTGAGTTATTATTTTGATATAACTTAAAAAAAAACATTGTAACAATCCTTCACCCGAAATATATACGTACGATGTATTCTATAATTATTTGTTCTAGGTCTAAAATCTTTCCTGAATATCTACATATGTATTGATTAAAACTTGAAAATATAAAGTTTACTTCGGGTTTATTGCTTTAAAAAAATGTAAATTTGTCGGATATTTAATATTTACTGTGTGTTGTTATGCTTGTCTTTATTTCTTTGACTGTGCCCCATTAATTTAATTTAATTTAATTTAGAATTTTTCATACATTGAGACACGTGGGGTATTAATTTTAATATGATTTTCCAGCGGTCAATACTTCCCCTCCACTCCCCCCCCTTCCTTTTCCCCTTCTCATTCTGTTTTTGAAATTGTTTAAATGTAATAAAATATAATAATATGTTGTACAACATAAATTTTAGAATACTTTACTTGGCACTATAAAATTTTCATTGTATTTTTTTTTAATTTTATTCTATATATATAAAAAATATATTTGTCTAGATTTTTTGAAAAGAATGTACGCGCATCATTATATACTTTTGCTAAACCATTTTTTTAAATATGGGTATTATTGTATGAAATCGGTTGATTCAGGATTGAATGCATGGTTTAAATATATATTTTTTCTTCTTCTTACAATTTCTGTTTGACACTTCTTTGATATGAGTAGTTTCATGCACATTCGACTTTTTGATCTACTAACCCATATTATGATTCTCGATAGTATAGCCAAGGTCGGAAGACTTAAAGCAGCGTCAGTCGTTTAAGGGAAATATAAGTTTGGGATGTGGGGTTAAACATTGAACACGCCCAAAGCTTTTCCCACCAAACGCGGAAGAACTTTTGATTGATCGCTGTTGTGAAAGACCAACTTAGAGGGGTGGTTGTCAAAAGGAAATGTGAACGCGATTTGAACTTTTATTTTTGATTCAGTTTCCGTGACATGGGAAATGACACACTTCAATGTTTTTTTTATCACACCGCAGTCAAGTGAGGTATTTTAGCTGTATTTAGTGGATTATTTTAATCAACCAAACTTTTACTCATAATTTAGCAGTAGTTCTAACAAATTACACCAACAAGTGTTTTTAAGGACAAAAAGAAACGATGAATAATCAAAAATATTACTTGTAAGATACTAAAAAAAATATATATACATTTTAGATTCTTTATTTATATAGTTGTTCAAGACCATTTATTTGTTGTTTGGGGGAAATTTTAAACACTAATATAAATGAAAAAGTATCTGTACTTTGGCATCAGTTCCATCACTACCATCTTTTAGATAATAAGATTTAAATGTGATTCATAATTAAAATAGGGTATAATTTAACTGTTTCATCTTTATATTCAAATTATAAAACTTTAATCTGTAACGCCATAATATTGAGAATGACATCAGCAGATAAAATGAATTTGGACATAAATATTTCATAAACATTAAATGTGAATCGAATATATGAACTATTATGTGTATTAAAAAAAATATCAAGCGCCATTTAGTGATACAAGAACACTCCAAGGGTGCTATAGTTTATATGTTGGCTCTACGAAACAAGGCTGTCTTAAGAAGTCTACCGAATGTGTCAACGCTCTGAGCTCCACGTATGTCAAGGGGCAATTCATTCCACTTTAAAGGCCCGCGCACACTGACACTGCGATCATAGCAAGCTTTATTGACTCTGTCCAATTCTTTGAAAAAATTGGTACACTGTGTTCCAGATGATTTTAATGTACATAAGAGGAGGAATTGCTCAGAAGAACTTGCATCTTTGGTCCCTCCTCCACCCACTCGCAACAGAGTCACTCGCTTCACTCAATCGCAGCATCCATTCACAGTGGACCTTCAACATATACGAACAAGTCGCTTCTCGAACTCCTTTATTAACACAGCAGCCCGACTGTGGAACGATCTTCCGAATTCTGTGTTTCCATCTTCGTACAACCCGGGTCTTTTTAAAATCCGAATTAATAAACTCTTTTCTAGATTGCAAACCCCTCCCAACGCTACGTAGTGCGCTTCTTCGGAAGAGTAAAATGGACCCAAATCCTAATAGCTGGCGTCCCCTACGTAGACATGTAAAAAAAAAAAAAATAAAAAAAAGTCTTCCTGATGGAACATTCTTTTGACACTTATCTTGACTGTAGTGTGGAGCCAAGTCGTTCAGAGTGTTGAACACCATCAGGCATACCTTATAGTATACTCGTTCTGGACATTTCAACCAGTGTGGTGTTTGTTCAAAAGAGATGTTATGTGACATCTTCTGTCAGTTCCATATATCAACCTCGCAGCTGCGTTGAATACTATTTGTGTGTATAATCATTTAATGAAGTATGTATGATCATTTAATAAGGGGTATATTCATTTAATGACGATGAATTTCATACATTTTGGAAATTTATATAGCCATTTTTGATGATCTCTATGTATGTTTGTACAAACAAATTTTGGTTAAGAAAGTTATTTCTTGTTGCCTTTTATATTCATATAATATATTATGTAAACATTTGTTTTATGACGATATTATCAATAAAAATAAGTAATGTACTCTCTATACGTTGTTTATCCACGTTAAAATATCTTCAAAATATCCTGTATAGGTATATTATTTAGGTATCTATATTAGAATTACTTTTCTAACAAAGATGATTTTGAAACTCGATACGAGATTATCTCTTTGCAAAGTGCACCCATAAAATCCATCAACGCTGACAATTTACAAACAAAGCGTCTTTTTATTTCTTCGAATAGACACTTCTTTGATTCCCCGCAAAAAAAGGAAATGGTTAGTTAACGTAGCGTGCCAATGTCTTTTTTTGACGATCACCTTTATTATATATTTTTTCTTTTTTGTTTGACACTTGAGATCATCCATTTCTTGCCATTATTAAAACCACAATCGCTTTCTTACTTACACAAGAGCGGGTCATTTCTCATAATTTATTGCACTCTGAAGAATAACAAAGATTTTCAATACAGGCGATAGTCACACGATCAATTTTTGTATTATTGCTGTTTTGCAGGAATATCACAAAAGTATTATTGTGAAGGGACCTGCCAAAGAGTCAAATTTAAAACTTATCCTTTGAAATGGCGATTTCAACAAACACGATTCATGTAATATTATTGAACGTTTTAAATACTCGGAAATTATTTAACATTCAAGGATAAGTACATTTTTGAAACTGTAAAGAAATTTTCATACCTGGGTTTACATAACTAGCAATAAAAATAATGAATATACTTTAGAAATAAAAAGGCGAATAGCGACAGGTACAAAGTATTATTTTCTCTATTACCATTGTTCAGCTAAAAGTGTCCACAGACAGACAAAAATAATTCTGTATAAAACAGACATCAGGACTGTTGTATCATATGAGTGCAAGGCTTGGACATTGACAGCAAAGTCTGCAGAGATTCTGGACATGTTTGAAAGAAGAGTGCTGCGTAATGTCCTGGGACCCATGAATGATGGACAAACGTGGAGGATTAGATTCAACGAGTTGTACAACATTTTATATAAAACTTCCAAACTTTGTGAACATATAAGACTATGCAGGCTGAGATGGGCCGGGCATGTTCAGAGAACATCATTACGGGTGCCAAAAAAAGTCTTGAAGGGGCACCCAGGTGACAAAAAAAAAGGTCTGGAGACCGAGGCTGCGATGGGAAGACGATATTGTGAGGGACGCGTCCCAATTTTGGAGTGTGCCAAAATGGAAGCTCGTAGCAAGTGGAAGGAGAGGTTGGAGGAGGAAGTTGCTGGAGGCCAAGGCTCGATATTGGTTGTAGAGCCATTGAAGAAGAAGAAAATACTCGGTGAATATTAAATAATGGAGATGTTTAAGAATAAATAAAAACACATAATATCCCAGTTTGTAACCTCTTAATTCTTTCGTTTAAATTTATGTATAACTTCTCTGTTCATATTTTCATGTTTCATTTGTTTCATCTTTAAATCTACAACTTTAAACTTACTATGTAACATCCACCCGCAACATAATAATTATAATACATCATGTAAAATAGACACTGCACCTTCCGTACACTGCATAGTGTAGTGTAGGTAGGAAATTTATAAACCTACAAACAATTCTTATTATGATATGTGTTGACGCCAATATGTCATTATAATTATTGTCGTATTTTTTATATCAAATGACATATAATATTGTTGCAACTGCTGTCCGCCCTACACCCAAAATCAGTCTCCTTTCAAACCGCGTCCTGTGATGACCATCCATATCATTCTCTTCCATTTAACCGCTCTTTAACACTCACTGAAATCGCCATAATTGTTTTTTCTTACCGCGCGTGTGTGGGATCTTAGTGAAAGTTGTGACCATCTAACAAGGCAGAGCACCAAGGAAAAATCAAGTAAGTGAGTGTTCCTTATATCCTTCCTTTCCCTTGCAGTGGTTTGCAACGAATCGCCCTTCAAAAATACAGTCCACTTTTCACTTCTACTTTTCACATATATTATTCGCGTCTTCAATATGTACTTACCATATAATATAAGCTATTATGCGCAGAAATATTTGGGCATTCATGCCTGTGTCTGTGTTTCATTAAATAAAATAAATAAATAAATAAAATAAAATAAATAAATGCGACCAAGACAAATGTATTGTTTATTTGTAAGAGTGAAAGATATGATCATTTATCATTTTACCGCAATCTTCTTTGTTGGTCCAAGATACATAAGCGGCGGAATATACACATTCTGTCACTATTGAACAATATTCTCTCAAATTCAAACCTGTCACAATACCACAAAAAACTAATTCACTTATTTATACAATCATGGACTTCCACTCCAATCTGATGAACCTACAACAATATCCATCACTATCCATAGTACAGGATTTCTCAACTCTATGTTTTCTTAAACTTAATTCCATTGTTTATTATTATTATATACAGTTATTACTATTAATAAACAGTGGAATTAATAGCAAAATATTTTAGTATTTTTTTACTAAAAATGAATAACAAAAAACTTCGTATTACACTTCATATTTATAAATGTGACTGATTCGACAAATGAAAAATCCAAAGTTTTTTGGTCTTCATTTTTAGTAAAAAAATACTTAAATAGTTTGCTATTAATATGGAAATCCACAAAGTTTGCAAAAATTATTTTAATAAATATTGTTTATTTTTTAACAGATTTTTAATTATCTCAATAGAGACGAAGTTGGAATATTTATTGTAGGAGAACCGGGAAATCAAGGCACCTACAGGGCTTACGACCTGTCATCGGCTCAAAACCAGCCGATGACAGGTCGTAAGCCCTGTTGGTGCCTTGATTTCCCGGTTCTCCTACAATAAATATTCCAACTTCGTCTCTATTGAGATAATTAAAAATCTGTTAAAAAATATCTTTGACTCCCGACAGGGAAAAAAATCCAATGTTTGCGCATATGCAATAATAAATATATTCGAATATTGTTTATATTGCAAATATTGCTTCTCTGGGCTGGTAACACTGGTTAGTTGGAAAATATTGCCATTCGGCAATAAACTCGCCACTTGCACAGGGTGCAAGGAAGTGTTTATTATTTATTTATTATTAATAAATTAGTGGAATTAAGTTATAAACGTTTTTTATTTTAATGTTTATTAAAATTTTTAGATATTTTAATGGAATTCCATGAAGACCGTTCGATCATAAAATTAAATCTAATTTCTCAGCTCGTCTTTCGAAGTACTATTAGCAAGACTATGGAATAGCCAAAGTCCGGATAATGCGTCCTGTAGCTCACTTTGTTTTTTCAAGATATAAATAGAGAAGGAATAGCTATCTGTAAACAATTGATCACGATTTCCTCTCTTTATCCTTTCCCAAGGATTTTTCTTTTATATAATACTTATCTAAGTGTAGTAATATATATATATATTTTCTTCGAATTTTTCGTGAGAAACTTTGTAGAAGTTCATTTTAAATAAAATAAAATAAATTAAAACAAATAACTTTGTTTACTTCTACTACTGTAAACACCTTTAATTTATGAAAGGGGTTATAACGTTTTCGAGCGTGTGCTCATCCTCAGTAACCACTTATTACTAATTTAAAACTAATGACAGACTACTTAACTATGTTGGCGGGCGGACGGAGGAAGAAGGGGGTGGTGGATGGGGGGGGGTGATAGTGGGTGTGGTTAATATTTTTATAAGGGGAGAATTTATTAGTGGGTGTTGTATATTTAAAATTTGGTTTTTGGGGGCTCTATTTATTTCGATTGATTCTAGAATATCTAATTTTTTCCCCTTATTACACCTATGTAAAATTTCTACGTCTCTGAAGTCGAATGTATGTCCTGTTAGTCTGGCGTGGTCCGCGATATCTGAGTTGATAGAAAAGTTTTTTATTGCCTTTATATGTTCAGAAATCCTGGTTTTTATTTTCCTTCCACTTTGTCCGATGTACTGGTTTTCACAATTGTGACAATTTAATTTATAGACCCCACTATTGTTCAGCACACTAATTTTTGTTTTATTGTTCAATATATATTTTTTGATACTATTATCCGTGTATAGTGCAGGTTTAATTTTCATATCTTTACATATGTTTAGTAAATTTGAAGTAAGTTTTCCTGTGTATAAAATTCTTCTCCAAGGTTTATCTTCTTGATGGTCAAATACTCGATAATACACAAATTTATTGATGGCCGACTCTTGTTCTTTTTTACGAATCTTTTTGACGATCAGTTTTTCATCAAAACCATTGTTTTTTGCGATTGTTTTGATCGTTTCTACTTCTGTGTTGTAATTTTTTGTTGTCAGGGGTAGCGATGTGAGTCTGTGGATCATCGAGTTAAACGCTGCCATTTTTTGGGATAATGGGTGGCAAGATTCTGCATGTATGATGTTGTCTGCATATGTTTCTTTTCTGTATATCTTAAATATGAATTTTCCATTTTCAATTGATATTGTTGTATCTAAGAAATTTAATGTGTTATTATCTCCTATTTCACAAGTAAATTCTATTTTGTGATGTTGGGCATTAAACAATTTTAACAAATTGGTTAATTGTCTTTTGGACCCTTTAAATGTAAAAAATACATCGTCGACATACCTCTGATAAAAATAAATGTTTTGTACCAATTGATTCGTTGATGATAGAATTTTGTTTTCAAGGTTATCCATAAATATGTCTGCGAGTAACGGGGATAATGGATTGCCCATGGGGAGTCCGTTAGTCTGTGTGTAGTATTCTTCTTTGAAGCAGAAATAATTTTGGTGAATGGATACATGTATCATAGTATATATATCGTTTTTAAGGATACTATCTTCACATTTTTCTTCTAAAATTTCTTTTAAGTATTGTAATGCTTCTTGAACTGGAACGTTTGTAAATAAACTTTTTACGTCGAACGATACAAGAGTGCTGTTTTCTGGAGGTATGTTATGTTGTAAATTGTTACAGAATTCTATTGAATTTTTAATTGCATACTTTGGTTTAAACTGAGTAACTTTTAAAAACAAATCGTTAACATATTTGGATACCAGGTATGACGGTGCATTTATGTAGGATACCACAGGTCTCATTGGATTATTTTCTTTTTTGCGCCAAAAAAAAATGCGCCAAATTCATTGAAAAACTAAATAAAAACCAAAAATATCTAAGTAACAATAATTACCAGAAGACAATGAAAGAGTTCGTACAAATAATAAAAGAAAAAGATTTAGTATGTACCAAAGCAGACAAAGGAAATTCAATCGTTATCCTTTACAAATCCGACTATAACAATAAAATTTACGACATAATCACCGACAATACAACATTTGAGAAAATACCCGAAGACCCCACCGAAAAATACCAAAAACAAATAAAAGAAACACTCAAGAAATCAAAAACAATAGACAAACATAGATCATATAAATATATAACAATGAACCCAAAATCCCCACAATTATATGGACTTTCCAAGATTCATAAAGAAAATAATCCAATGAGACCTGTGGTATCCTACATAAATGCACCGTCATACCTGGTATCCAAATATGTTAACGATTTGTTTTTAAAAGTTACTCAGTTTAAACCAAAGTATGCAATTAAAAATTCAATAGAATTCTGTAACAATTTACAACATAACATACCTCCAGAAAACAGCACTCTTGTATCGTTCGACGTAAAAAGTTTATTTACAAACGTTCCAGTTCAAGAAGCATTACAATACTTAAAAGAAATTTTAGAAGAAAAATGTGAAGATAGTATCCTTAAAAACGATATATATACTATGATACATGTATCCATTCACCAAAATTATTTCTGCTTCAAAGAAGAATACTACACACAGACTAACGGACTCCCCATGGGCAATCCATTATCCCCGTTACTCGCAGACATATTTATGGATAACCTTGAAAACAAAATTCTATCATCAACGAATCAATTGGTACAAAACATTTATTTTTATCAGAGGTATGTCGACGATGTATTTTTTACATTTAAAGGGTCCAAAAGACAATTAACCAATTTGTTAAAATTGTTTAATGCCCAACATCACAAAATAGAATTTACTTGTGAAATAGGAGATAATAACACATTAAATTTCTTAGATACAACAATATCAATTGAAAATGGAAAATTCATATTTAAGATATACAGAAAAGAAACATATGCAGACAACATCATACATGCAGAATCTTGCCACCCATTATCCCAAAAAATGGCAGCGTTTAACTCGATGATCCACAGACTCACATCGCTACCCCTGACAACAAAAAATTACAACACAGAAGTAGAAACGATCAAAACAATCGCAAAAAACAATGGTTTTGATGAAAAACTGATCGTCAAAAAGATTCGTAAAAAAGAACAAGAGTCGGCCATCAATAAATTTGTGTATTATCGAGTATTTGACCATCAAGAAGATAAACCTTGGAGAAGAATTTTATACACAGGAAAACTTACTTCAAATTTACTAAACATATGTAAAGATATGAAAATTAAACCTGCACTATACACGGATAATAGTATCAAAAAATATATATTGAACAATAAAACAAAAATTAGTGTGCTGAACAATAGTGGGGTCTATAAATTAAATTGTCACAATTGTGAAAACCAGTACATCGGACAAAGTGGAAGGAAAATAAAAACCAGGATTTCTGAACATATAAAGGCAATAAAAAACTTTTCTATCAACTCAGATATCGCGGACCACGCCAGACTAACAGGACATACATTCGACTTCAGAGACGTAGAAATTTTACATAGGTGTAATAAGGGGAAAAAATTAGATATTCTAGAATCAATCGAAATAAATAGAGCCCCCAAAAACCAAATTTTAAATATACAACACCCACTAATAAATTCTCCCCTTATAAAAATATTAACCACACCCACTATCACCCCCCCCCATCCACCACCCCCTTCTTCCTCCGTCCGCCCGCCAACATAGTTAAGTAGTCTGTCATTAGTTTTAAGTTAGTAATAAGTGGTTACTGAGGATGAGCACACGCTCGAAAACGTTATAACCCCTTTCATAAATTAAAGGTGTTTACAGTAGTAGAAGTAAACAAAGTTATTTGTTTTAATTTATTTTATTTTATTTATATATTTTCTTTGATTTTTCACTTTCATTCTTTTGTTTATGTACACACATAATTTTGTCATATATCGTAATCTGGATTACATTTTTTAGAGTTTGTAGATGCTCGTTTGTTCCGAAGCCTTTTCTGAATCCTGCCTGGGGGCCGATTTTTCACTTTCATTCTTTTGTTTATGTACACACATAATTTTGTCATATATCGTAATCTGGATTACATTTTTTAGAGTTTGTAGATGCTCGTTTGTTCCGAAGCCTTTTCTGAATCCTGCCTGGGGGCCTAGACAACGTGTCATTAAAGCTAAGCGTTATATCGCTAAGCGATAGTAAATGTATGAAATTGGTCGCTATGACAATACGTGACAGCCACAAATTTCATACATTTCTATCGCTTAGCGATGTAGAGGTAGAGGACACCACTTATTTAATTTACCTGCCGCTCGTACAGACGTGGTTGCTCGTAACACTCTCGTACGAATGTGTGTTCTATTAAATGATTTACCTGTTGAAGCTGACGTCTTCTTCTGGGGCGTTCAGCGATTTAAAAAATATATTAAATAAAATAACGAACAGGTGTCGCACTGTAACTGGCGTAAAGCTGTCGTGCGAGAAAAAAAAAAAAAAAAAAAAAAACGCTTAGCTTTAATGGCATGTTGTCTAGGGGGGCTGTTCTACAGGTTGGTATGAATCTAGTTTGTTTGAAAGTCTGCTGGTGAGGATTTTTGTAAATAGTTTATATAGGTGTGATAATAAGCTGATGGGTCTATAGTTCTCGAGGCGTTTTTGATTTCCTTTTTTATGTAGTAATGTAATATTCGCATTGTTCCATTCCTCTGGTATATTACATTCTTCCAGACATCTATTTAGAAGTTGCAGTACCACTATTATTGGTGAACGTTGCGCAAGCATATAAAATGGTCACGTAAACCAGGCGATGACAGGTCGTAAGCCCTGTAGGTGCCTTGATTTCCTGTTCCTGTCTCTATTGAGATGTTAAAAAAAAGTTTGTCAGTAAAAATATTTTTTCTTGTTTGGACATTATCAAAACTAAGACGGTTTGAGTTTCTGCTGTTGTACAAAAAATTATCTATCATTTATTCTTCCTTTACTCTCAACATCGTTTCATTACACGTAAGTTTAAGTGAACTAATTTCTACCATATTTAAGAAACATCATTCACGTTTGTATGTTTTATTTCTTAAAGGATAAGAAGAGTGTAAAATAAATCGCGTGTTCTTTCCTTTGGGTCAGTTTGGGGTAGAAGGAGGTTAGAAGTCAAGAAGGCTCCCAACGAGGTCATCTCGTTTTGAGATTGAAAAGGAGAAGAAGGTTAGACACATATTAGGGATAAATCAATCTTCCCTCTTTCTCTAAAAGGCAACAGGGGAGAAAAATACACGTTGAGTAATATGCTGATTTTAAAAAAAATGTACACACATACACTAACATCTTGTATTTCTTGTATTTATTTACTGCGGTGAAAATTAGATGACTGTGACATGTGTGAAAGAAAAAAATGTTACACTGAGTGAAGAGTAAAGAAAGGGGACGAATGTTTAAGGGAATTATGTCGGTGGCAGAGTGGTTCATTCATTCATTCATACCATCATGGCATGTATTCATTCATACCAACATGAATGAGATTGTTAAATAAGTAGATAATATTTTTTTTGGTAATATAAAAAAAATGTTCAACAATAAGGGTAGTGAACGTAGAATGGATGGCAGTGGGGTGCCTAAATGAAATTGTAAGGACTGTGATGCCATTCATGTTGGTCAGACTGGACGATCTATCAAACAGCGTTTCCTTGAGCATCATAAATAATTTAGGAAACTGTCTGCTTATTCGGAAATGGCCGACAACTGCATTGAACATAATCATTCAATTTTTTTGGGAAATTTATAAAAGAAATTTAAATTTATAATTTATTTTAAATTTATAAATTTATTCTAGTTATAAAAGTTCCGCATTCATAATGTAAAGGATGGATCTTGTGGACCTATACACAGTACACAGTTCGGACAGTATAAGTCTGGATGTCCAGGCTCAATTAAGACTTGGAAAAAAATGAACTTTAAATCAGATCTGCCCATGGAATTATGAGTATTCTATGATGTAACCATATTTTTAAAGCCTCCCAAGTCTCAAAGCCATAAAAAATACCGACTGAACATCTTCTTCTTCTGGTACTCTGTGTCAGGAACCGCTTACGTTGGCGATCACTCTGGTAAATCCCTCTCTGTCCTGTGCTGCCAGGAATATCTGCCCAACAGTTTTGAAGCCCGTACATTCTCTTATATTTGCTATATTGTCCTCCAGTATTAATTGGAGCAAGTGGAGTTTTTATCCCCTCACTATGTGACCTAGATATGCGATCTTGCGGAGTAGACTATACATAACATTAATTTTATCATCCTCAAAGGAAATATTATTAAATAAGCCATAGGATATTTATGATCCACGCCATGACTGACCCATTATCAGGAGACAAATAAAAAACACTGTCTGATTTAAGAGGATATATACCTACCTGATTTGAATTATTGGAAATCATTTTTTTTTTTACATTTTAAGAACAAACCTGACGAAATGAAAAATATATCACAAACGTTCAATTTCATTTTATGCACTTTAAGCACATAAAAGTTTTATTACTCTACGACACATATTATGAAGAAATTAAAAAAATAGTTAAATTTAATAAGATTTAATTTTTTGTTTGAAATTTCTTGATGGAATTCCATTAAATTTCTTAAAAATTTTTAATAAACATTAATTAAATATAAAAACCTAAAATAACATTATTTGTTCGGTAAATGAGGCAACACTCCAAACCTTTTCCTCTCCTAATATATTGCTACCTTCATGTGTAATCAGCTGTACAATACAAGCTAGTATACAATCGTCTACAACTCGTCGTCGTGTACGTCACAGTTGAAGTAAATTAGTTTCGATACAGTTCGTGTTGATCAACTAAAAACTACGCGCCGTACGCTCCTTTCATATACCCAAACTGATACCAGAGGACAGTGAGTGCCTTCCGTGAAGAACTCCCAGACGGAGGAAGAAATTCGCCATCAGGTAGGTGCAATATTCCCTTCTCTCTGTATCCAACATTAATGTTAATTACAAATTTAAGAAAAAAATAGTGTTTAAAGGAAATTTTTAATATTTTACGGTGTATTTATGCTGAATTTTAAAATGGTGTGAATAACCTGCACTAGAGAAATGTTGAAAATATTGATGGTAATTTATTTATAAAACACACTTTGAATATGTTGAAGAAATTTGATTTTAAGGTTAAAATTGGAGTGTTAAGGTTTATATGTCCCTTAAATATATTATGTTTATCTAGTAAGTTATGATAAAATACCACTTTGTAAATGATATAACATAATATTTATGTTTAACTATGTTTTGTGAGTATTTATTATTATTAGGTATAACTTTATGATAAATCATGAGAAAATGAATCGAGTAAATCTTATATTCAATAAAACTAATAAAAGTTGGATCAATACTTTTTTCGTGTGGTTGATTTCAGGCGATTTGATACGAAAACAACATCAAATGATCGAATCTCAAAAAGAAATTCTAAGATTTGAATACGTTTAGATATTTGCACACACCCATACACCTAACCATAGACAGAAATCTATTATTACATTTTATCCGAGATAAACGTTTGGCGAGGCTCTAAAAGAATAGGAAATACCAGAAAATCTTTTGTGTGCCAGGACAAAGGTTTTCGTTAATAAACTGAAAAAAGCGTTGGCATATTATTTTGGTTTGGTACGATATTTTTTATTAAAAACGAACCCAGCGAAGGGTTTGTGTAGGAAAAGCGAGGATTACCTTGTACCTTCGAATTGTCGTAAGAGAGCACGTATCTACTTTTGTTTTTGGGATAGTTGAAAAATTTTGCAGTGTATTTGTTTGAATGTCATTAAAATGTCGCAATTAGTTGCTCAATTGCTTGAATATTTGACTCCTGAGCTAAAGGTCCTGGGTTCGATGCCCAGTGTTTCACTTGTTTCTTTACATTCTGAATTGCTTAAGCAACGTCAAACGAGTTCATTTTGTATCAAGTAGGTATCAAAGAAATAAACTAATCAGACCAACTAGAATACAAAACAGGAATTGAAGGAACACCGTTTTCTTTTGTTTTTTATCAAAAGTTATTTGTTTTTAAACCTACCCATTCAGTTACATTTTTTTGTGTGCATGTGCGTATTTTAATTCTAAATAGTTCGAGAGCTTAATTGAGATTCACATCCAAACATGGGGAGCACGGAAGGAACCTCCACGCGGTGCCCCCTGGTAACAGAAATTATCTGGCCAATCCTTCCACCACAGCAACGCAACAATGCGTTGCTGACACGAAAGAAGAAGAACATCCAAACCTTGGTGTCATCCATTATTATTTCTTTTCTATGGGTTAAATTAACTAAGATCATTGCTTTGTATTTCCATAAATATTTTTATTTACTTTGCTACTAATTATACTTGTAACCGAAAACTAAACTAAAATTAATTACAGCCTCAGAACACGCGTCTAGCGAGGCAGTGAATTTCCAAATTGAAACTCAAAACATGTAAATTATTTTTTTTTTATTATAACTCGTAATTAATGGAATTAAATCATTTCATTTTTTGTTTTGTCATTATAACATGTAAACAATGGATAAAATCATTTCATTTTCATTTCAATTAAAAAATATATTCTTGTTTTTTGACAGATCTCAACGATCAAATTGATTTTTCTCGTTCTGCTTTCATATCAGTATATAAGTTATAACTATCTTTCAATTCAAAGTAAAGCTGAAATTTCAAAAGGCGTTTATAAGGATTAATAAAATAATCCTCTTATGGATTATTATTATTAAATGACATTCATTGTTTCAGGTCTAAGATATTCCATTTAGATTAGTTGACTAGAAATTATCATAAAAGGAAATGATATGTGTTTGTAGGTATGTTATTTCAATAGACTTTGATCGCAATAAAAAGCGATCTGGATATTTCGTACGACTATTTGAAAAATAAATTCATCTTCTTCTTCTTGTGCCGCTACTAACGGAGGTTGGCGACCATCACACCAAACTCATCCCGATCTTGCGCCAACCTATTTAGTAAATATATATCTTCTTCTTCTTCTTGTGCCGCTCCTAACGGAGGTTGGCGATCATCACACCAAATTCATCCCGATCTTGCGCCAACCTAATTAGTAAATATATCTTCTTCTTCTTCTTGTGCCGCTCCTAACGGAGGTTGCCGACCATCACACCAAACTCATCCCGATCTTGCGCCAACCTAATTAGTAAATATATCTTCTTCTTCTTCTTGTGCCGCTCCTAACGGAGGTTGGCGATCATCACACCAAATTCATCCCGATTTTGCGCCAACCTAATTAGTAAATATATCTTCTTCTTCTTCTTGTGCCGCTCCTAACGGAGGTTGCCGACCATCACACCAAACTCATCCCGATCTTGCGCCAACCTAATTAGTAAATATATCTTCTTCTTCTTCTTGTGCCGCTCCTAACGGAGGTTGCCGGCCATCACACCAAACTCATCCCGATCTTGCGCCAACCTAATTAGTAAATATATCTTCTTCTTCTTCTTGTGCCGCTCCTAACGGAGGTTGGCGATCATCACACCAAATTCATCCCGATCTTGCGCCAACCTAATTAGTAAATATATCATCTTCTTCTTCTTGTGCCGCTCCTAACGGAGGTTGGCGATCATCACACCAAATTCATCCCGATCTTGCGCCAACCTAATTAGTAAATATATCTTCTTCTTCTTCTTGTGCCGCTCCTAACGGAGGTTGCCGACCATCACACCAAACTCATCCCGATCTTGCGCCAACCTAATTAGTAAATATATCTTCTTCTTCTTCTTGTGCCGCTCCTAACGGAGGTTGGCGATCATCACACCAAATTCATCCCGATCTTGCGCCAACCTAATTAGTAAATATATCATCTTCTTCTTCTTGTGCCGCTCCTAACGGAGGTTGGCGATCATCACACCAAATTCATCCCGATCTTGCGCCAACCTAATGAGTAAATATATCTTCTTCTTCTTCTTGTGCCGCTCCTAACGGAGGTTGCCGACCATCACACCAAACTCATCCCGATCTTGCGCCAAACTAATTAGTAAATATATCATCTTCTTCTTCTTGTGCCGCTCCTAACGGAGGTTGCAGACCATCACACCAAACTCATCCCGATCTTGCGCCAACCTAATTAGTAAATATATCATCTTCTTCTTCTTGTGCCGCTCCTAACGGAGGTTGGCGATCATCACACCAAATTCATCCCGATCTTGCGCCAACCTAATTAGTAAATATATCTTCTTCTTCTTGTGCCGCTCCTAACGGAGGTTGGCGACCATCACACCAAACTCATCCCGATCTTGCGCCAACCTAATTAGTAAATATATCTTCTTCTTCTTCTTGTGCCGCTCCTAACGGAGGTTGGCGATCATCACACCAAATTCATCCCGATCTTGCGCCAACCTAATTAGTAAATATATCATCTTCTTCTTCTTGTGCCGCTCCTAACGGAGGTTGGCATTCATCACACCAAATTCATCCCGATCTTGCGCCAACCTAATTAGTAAATATATCATCTTCTTCTTCTTGTGCCGCTCCTAACGGAGGTTGGCGATCATCACACCAAATTCATCCCGATCTTGCGCCAACCTAATTAGTAAATATATCTTCTTCTTCTTGTGCCGCTCCTAACGGAGGTTGGCGACCATCACACCAAACTCATCCCGATCTTGCGCCAACCTAATTAGTAAATATATCTTCTTCTTCTTCTTGTGCCGCTCCTACGACGCCATAATATTACCTTACAAATATTTAAGTAAAAATATTAATAAGTATAAACGAGAAAAATGATACAATAGGGAGCTTTATGAGGTCTATGGAGAGCCCGATGTGATCAGTTCCATCAAGATAGGGCGCTTAAGATGGACTGGTCACACAATTCGAATGGACGACGACAACTCCACAAAACGCCTTACACTCTCTGTGCCACAAGGTCGAAGGAGACCAGTGAGACCAAGGACTCGATGGATGGACAGTGTCGATGCGGATGCATCTGCAGCATATATTAGAAAGTGGAGAACGAAGGCAACGGGTGGACGGGAGTGGAGGAGACTCCGTCATGATGATGATGATTAATGCGTAAATTAAGCAGGAGCGTACCTAGAACCTTCGGACTAGGAAAACCCTGCACGAAAATTGGGAAATGTCGAAAATTTAATGTTTATTTAGCATCGTTGTTCATTTGAGTGGCCATGAAAATATTTTAAAATGACAAACCAAAAAAATATTTACATTTGTGGCCCTGTCAAGCCCTGTCGGGCCCTGTCGTATCTACATACGGTTCAATTTTTAATCTTGTAGTATGGTTTCAACAAAACAGTCAAAAATTATTAAGTCTTGAATTTCTTAACATAATATTCACAGGCAAGCCAAGATTTTCGGCTTCTATAAGCTATTCCGCTTCTGATATTTAGTAGGTACCTATTATTATATTATTATTGAGTATAAAAATAAAAATTTGCTTACCTGTGTATGTGAGTAAAACATGGAGAAGTTGGAGACAATGACAGGAACTGGCAGTGCGATGGTCAGCACACCCGCGAGGGCACAAAGGGCCCCCACAAACATCCCCACGTAGGTCTTGGGGGCCATATCCCCATATCCAACGGTTGTCATGGTAACGATGGCCCACCACAGTCCGAGAGGTATGCTCTTGAATTGGTTCTCTGGGTTGTCCTGGAAATAAGAGAAAATTTGAGTTTATTATACATATATACCAGGGGGAAATTACAGAAAGTCTTACAATTGAATTTTGCAGAAGAAACATAATTCTGATAAACTAAATATTATCAGGCTATACTTAAATTTCTTTAAATTTAAAAGAAATTATAATCGTCATTTTTTTTATATTCCAATATACATACACGTAAAACATGTTCTCGAAAATGAAATAAAATTATTTAAAAACAAATAAATGTAATGGAATTACAACAGTTTTTTGGTCAGGACTGTGAAAAGCTGGTCGTGACCGGAAGTGTGGAGGGGAGTAGAGGTAGAGGAAGATCCCCGACTAGATGGACTGACCAGATCAAAGCGGTTACTGGCCTAACAGTAGTAGGTGCATTGCGAACTGCGGAGTGTCGGGAGAGATGGAGGAGTGCTGTCCACCAGGTGATGATGGCGAAGAGAAGAGAGGATCACGACCCACAGTGATGAGGAAAGCGACTCAAAAGAAGAAGAAAAAGAAGATTTGACAGGCCTGTGAGCGGCCCGTAACGTGGGTGCGCAGAGAGCCAATTTGTAGATTTTTGATTGGTTGATATACATCACGACTCAAAAGCTCAAGAAGTTTGCCGGCATATATAACATGTGGTTATGCCTGGTAATAAATAATTATAGGCTACAGTAAGGTTTATCTCAATTTCATGATTTTTGGACTTTTATTTATTTATTTTATTCAGAGGACAACATACAGCATATAATAAATTATATAAAATAAAGATGATTTGATTAATAACAAAGCCAATTACAGGTTGTCGCTGAAGTTATTGTAGTATATTAAGATACATTAGGAATGCTTACATATTATTACTTATCCAAGGCTTTGGAATAGTAAGTAGTATATTTCAACAGTCAGTAGTATATTTCAGTTTGTGGTTCATTTTCATTTTTTAATGTGTTGTTAATTTTGTACTATGGTTTTGATGATGTTTTGATTTTTTTTTTCATTAATTTGAAATGTATATTTCAGATTCTTTTTGTATTGCTTTTGGTTTTGAAATGTGTTTTTTATTAATAATACAAACAATTTAATTGTTTATGTAGCTCAATTATGCGTGTAGATATCTGACTAGATTCGATTCCCAGTAGATATACTCTGTTCATTGTTATTTTACTATGGATTTATGGGAAAATAATTAAAATTTGTCATATTGTGATAAAGATGATATAAAACGCGTTCCTTGTTAGGCACACGGTATGAAAATTTATTTTATACATTGGCCCATAATAGTTGAACGTTTGGAAATATAATTAACTTATTCTGAATATGTGTGTTTTTCAAAGTATGTTAGTACTGTCGTAACGTTGAAATCTGTCTCATAAATTCTGATTTTGTAAAGTTCCATATTAAAAAAATCAAAATGACCATTCACATTCTGGGTTTATTCACCTTAGTTGCATTCAAACTCTCAACTTTGTGCAATATGAATGTTATGAATGTTCACGCCATGGAGTTGCAGAGTTAAATGATTTTCATGTATGCACTGGGATTGGTTTTATTGCTTTTTCAGTTTTACGAGTGCGATGGTATAACAACTGTTGTTTCATGAGTGCAGTTTATTATTTATGTCAACACTAGGATAAGCCGTTAACTGGTAATTATGAACTCTGTTAACCTGCAAAGCGTACACTGGTGACATACTAGGTAAAGAATATAATATGAAATATGAGTTATTTTTTAATGTGTAGATGAAATTCGACATAAATTAATGTAATCTATGACCTTCTTCACGTTACTTACCTATTAGATGGAATTTATTTCATTTATTGTACGAGGGGTATTCATTAAAATGTGAGTATGAGTATTTTGTCCGTAACTTTTACTAAATATTATTTTATTTTTCGATTAAGTCGCCTTTTAGCATAGTACACTTGAAATATCTTTTCTCTAATTTTAGACTTAATTTCTTTAAAAGCTCCTCATCCTGTGCCCCTAAAAATTCATCTACTGCAGTGACTACTGCTTCATCATCTTCGAATATCTGTCCTCTCAGATACTTTTTCTACATTTAAAATAGAAATCACAAGGGGCAAGCTCGGGTGAATATGGAGAATGCTCAAGTATTTCGAAGCCAGCATTTTGAGTTGCAGCCATAACAACGTCGGACCTGTGAGCCGGGACATTATTCTGATGAAACAAAACAATTTTCGCTAGTTTGCCTCGCAATTTACGCATTTTTTTGTTCTGCATACAAAGATGGGTCGATGGCAGAGCGGTTAGCGCACTGGGCTCATAATTGCGTAGGAAGATGTAATGTGCTTGTTTAACAAGGATATATTCATTAAAAAAAAGAACCCGTAAAAGTAGCTCCATGGCGGAGATACTTTATCATAACCACACCTTTTCTATCCCAGAAAAGAGAGTCCATGATCTTTCCGGCGGAAGGATTCGCTTTAAATTTCTAAGAAGTTGAAGATGATGGTCTTTTCTAATTCATAGACTGCAATTATGTTTCTAATCGTAATCATGAAGCCACGTTTCATCCATAATTGTAAATCAAGCTAAAAAATGATCAAGATCTTCCAAAGAAGCTCGAGAAATGTTCAGCCTGGCTTGTTTTTGTACATCGGCTTTTTATTATAAGAATGAATATGTCCTTGTATGTAGTTACTTGTACTTGAATGCTTTATTTTATTCTAATAGTGCAAGGACAGCACACGGTACTTGCGAACAAAATAATAATGATAGAACAACAATCATGAATACACATAAAGCCTTTCTTACGTGCTTTATCTATGTAATATCAAAACATTATAATATAATATGGTTGTGTGAACTTATATTGGTGGTTATTCTGAAACGACAAAGCCGATTGACATCTGGGATTATCACAATACAAAAATGGCGGCTATCGACTTTTTTGACAGTGGGTTATTCTGAACGCACATCTGTTGGAATTGTTGACTGAATTTCATAAACAACTGTTGATATTGAAACAAGCGGTCAAAGCCTGTTGTTTAGATTACAGATTGACTCGGTTTGAATTTTTCTTCGACAAATTTTAGATATTCGCTTAAAATGGCACAAGAAAATGCAGCTTTTTTATATTCAATCTTTACTATTTATATAAAAGAGTAAAGATTGAAGTGCGTTAACAACGGTATTCGCAGGTGTTCGAATGTTCTGAAGTGTGAAGCACAGATAAAATAGAAGTGCCTGAAGACATAATCTGTGGTCTGAAGTGAGTTACGATTGTTTTTGACCATGGACAAGGCAATTGCATGTTCAGAATTACCAAAACGTGTACTATTGCGAGACGATTGATTTGACAAACAAAAACAACTATTATGATTGGATTCATGTCGATACAATCGTAGTAATTTCAGAATAACCACCATTATCAAATTCGATAGAGGAAAAGAAGGAAAATATTAAATATAGCGGAAGGCGGCGAGAAAATGCATATAAATAGAAAATGCATATAAATGTTGTGATTATTATCACAATGTTAGAAATTAGGTTTTTTTGTCAGTCAAAAAATATGTCTAGATATATAAATTTTAACACAAATGACCCGTCATTGAACAAATAACGCGTGAAGCAGTCATTGAGTTCTACTTTTTCCTTAGAGAACCTAAGCTTTTTTGACACCACTCAGCGTAGTATCTGCAAGACATTAAATTTCGAATCATCTTATGTTCTTTTAAAGTTCTAGAAGAGGACGCTATCAGTTTCCAAAAGCAGAGTGGAATGAACAAACATGAAGTATAAAAAAGATTATTTTTCAATGAAAAAAAAAACATAAAAATCTCACATATTTTTTTTTTATTTGTGTACACGTTTATGTGATGATTCAAACATTGTTTACCATATTTATTTTTTGGCCTTCACTGTTTTTGTTTTTAATTCTGCTTCACCTTTTAATACAGAGGATTGTAATTTTTTAAAAGCATTTTGACAAGAATGGCGAGAGAATAATGAAACACCCATAATAATCTATTTCAGTTTTAAGTAAATTTTTGCTCAAAACATTATTTTAACAGAAAATTTCTCGCCAAATATTCAGGCAGCAAATTAAAATGAATTTTTAATAATTTTTCTAAAATATTTACAGCATCTTATATATTTTTTAAAGAATGTTTGATATTCCTATTCATTGTCTACCAACATGATTATCATTGATAAATAGGTGTAAAAAATATGTCAATTGATATTTGACATAGTAAATGGTCAAATTTTAATTTGATATTTCTTTATTCATACCATTACGGCATATCCAACAATGTTGGGTCACCAGCAATAAGTTTGCATTACATTGTAAAAGTAAGTACGACACATGAGTGTATCTCAATATACCAGTCTTGTCTCACTTATAAATGAACAATCAGAATGGGTGGTGAACCTCATTGTTGAACTATGTTATTCTTCCTCATGTATTTTTGAGAACTTGACCGGAAAACAATGTTTTTATAAATAAGTGGAAGCACTATTAAACCGGGGGCTCTTATGATAAATATAGAAAATTATACATCATATTCTTTTTATACTTAGTTATGAAATGAGATTTTGACAGACATCAATGGCTTCATTTACAACCATGCACTGTTTCATGCTTTTTCATGTGTCATCAAACTATAAACATGATGGGAATGGTGGTGGCAGGGCGGATAGGGTGCTGGGTTTGTAATCCAGTGGTCGCAAGTTCAAATCCTGTCACGACCAATTTCGTTCACCTTCCTATAGCACAAGCATTTATGCGTTATTATGGGGATGTATAAGGATGCATACCTACGTACTTGTTAAAAAACTTATTCGTTCATTTTTAAAAGAAAAAATAAATTATTCAAATTAATTAGATTTTTCAAAAAAGTATAGGTAATAAAGATGAAAAATCGACTATTTAAAATATATATTTGTAGAATAAGATTTTTAAATAAAAATATTAAATTTTGAAATAGTTAGTGTTGATAGGTAGTATATTTTATTTAGTTATTAAATTTATATATTTTTCTTTTTGTACATGATATAAACAATATATTGCATACTAGCTGAATTGTTGCCATTAGGTAATTTCTTCCAACCTACCAGATTACATAATACTAACCTATGAAAAGAATGTCTGGGTACATCAACAAAACAATTATCAGGACGCACTTATCAATGTTGAATTCACACTGCCAACACATTTTCTAAAACGCAGTTGTTTTAAAAAGCAAAAAAATCAAAACATCCATTATCTATTGTGAAATGAAATAAATGGTACTTAATCGATTATACTAATTTTGTATGAAATACAAAATAGGTTATTTTTTTTATATCATATGAATTTTTACATGCACTGTCATCGGTAATACACAAATTGTGAAAGTTTCATAACTTCAAAAAAGGTTGGGAAGTTAATTAAAATCAATTGCGGAATCCCAGTACGGACAGACAGGTTTAAACAATAAAAGTGTGTAAAAAAAAATAAGGTAAAAATTTAGAAAAAAACAAAATTATTTCATAGCGATAAATCAATTGATAAGACGATGAGATCTGGGGGGCAAGTCTGGTCCGATCGGCGAAATCAAAACCCTAGTGATTGCCCATATCATGGATATAATTATCATATGGAGTTCTATGACATTTAATGATATTATACATAGAACTCCATAATAATATGATAATTATATCCATGATATGGGTAAACGTGAGGGTTATGATTTCGCCGGTTGGACCAGACTTGCCCCCCAGGTGTTAACAATTTATTTTTTCAATGATCATTACTCAGTCTTTTGAAGTACCTAAGTTCGACTTTTAAATAATTTACGATTTCCGCATTAATCCAACATAAATTATTAATTTATGAAATGTATAAGTTGGCAAACTGTTGTAAAATATATGAAATTAACGTATATCTATTTATTTATTTACTTATAATTTACATTGATAGGCATTACAAGAATTGAATCTATATTGTCTAATGCATCTTGAAACAGTGACTCTGTGTAATTGTGAATGCCAACATCAATCGAACATCAAATTTCATCTCTTTATTACAAATCAACAAACAAAAAGAATACGTGAAAAAATGTGACATAAAATGGAATTGACCTTCTGGAAGAATACAAAAATGAATACATGAAAATGGAACAAACAATGCAAAATAATTAAGAACACATCAGAATAACTTTAGCACACATCACAGGATACAAATATTTTTTAACAAATCAGAACAAAGAAAAGGATGTATTTACTTATTGGTAAAATAACTCTGATACTTTTGTATATAAATACAACAAATTCATTAGTATTGGATTCAATTACAGGATTAATTCGGTCGGTAATGTCGGTAGTCACACCGAAGAATGCTTCATTACAGGAAAAGAGTAATTATTTTGTTTGTACCTGGAAATATCCTCTTTGAGATGGACGTAATGTTGTTAATGGTTCTCCGGAGATATAATAATCACAAACATAAAAACTAAATACCATTTGAGCCATTAGAGAGGATATTAACGTGTAGACCGACTTAGCGATACAAGATAATTATCCTATCAGGATAGGTACAACAGCTCGCATCCATTAGAGCTAGCCGAAGTTCATTGGATCATTTGACGTGGTATGTGGTGCATAATATGTGATTGTCTATTAGAACTGAAATAAATATCAGTTTGATTCATAAAAATATTGTGTTAAAGACCTCATCATTCATTCATAGCATCACGGCATATTTCACGATGTTATGCAACCAGCGACAGAGATGTATGCGAGGTGTGAATTACCTTATAAAAGGAAAAACTACATTATGCTTGTATCTCCACACAGGTCCTGAATTTAACATAAAAAGTATAATCTAATTATAAACGAAAAATATCAGCCGCATAGAATGAAAACCACACAAGAACAAAAAAATATCTATTCCTAGCACATAAACTACATAAGTTAAAACGAGACATATCAAAAATCTTAAGTCTTTCACCAACTTAAACAGAAAATAAAATCATTTGGGTATTTAACAAAAGTAGAGAAAAAAAGTGACATTTAATGAACTGAACAAATACCTATTACAATTATGAATGACAAGCAATAAACTGAAAACAACTAAAAATATAATGCCACTCCGACACAGGAATTGGCTTTGTGATGTGATTTATTCTGAAATCAGCAGTGGAAACATATCAGTCTCGTCTTACCTAAAATGTAACATTCAGAATGGGTGGTGAATCACATTGCGGAAATTTTCCGGATGTTATTTTGACTCTTGTTTTTTCGAATACCCGGCTCTTACGGGACGTAATAAAGGGCCTCCGAAATGAAAATTCAGAGATCCATTAATGGAAACAGTCAAACAAAAACGAAACTCTGAAACAAAGAATAAGTACAATAGGTACAGAAGATATCGTACGGTGAAGATTGATTGTAATAAGCTTGTGCGTTCTGAGACCAATGCAACTCCTTCCGTCCAACGTTCTCCTGACCAACCAAAAGCTGGAAGGACTGCTGGAACTCACCGAATTAAAACCTTTCTCTTACAAGACGAAGAAAAATAAAAATATAATATAATCTAAAGTGGCCCATAGATGGAAATATTCTTGAAAACAGGCTCAGGCGCATTGTGTGGTCACATTTTGGGACAACCGACGGACATTTTATTTTTTTTCATATACGCTCTTCTGTTATTCCTACTTTTAACGTCTCCATCTTTCAAAATTTCATTTATGTGATCATGCCAACCTTTCCTCGGTCGTTTTCTATTTTTAACTCCTCTTTTATCAGCCATATAATATACTTCTTTTTCAGACGGTCATCACTCATTCTTTATATGTGGCCAAACTACCTTAGGCCATTTATTGTCATCTCACTAACGATTGCTCTTTCAGTCATACATTCTCATCAAATATCTCATTCTATCATACAAAGTTTTACCACACATTCGTCTAAGTGACCTCATTTCAACCGCTTTTGCTTCTCTTTCATGCATCTTCTGCCATGTACATGTTTCACTAGCATACATTAGAGTCGGTACGACGATACCATTGTGTACCGCGAGTTTTGTTTGCCTTTAAATAATTGGTTCAGCCATTATATATCATATTGCACTAATCTCTATTACCTAGCGTAACTCTTCTTTCAACATCTTTTTATAGTCTTCCATCACGCTGTAACATACTTCCTAAGTATAAATATTCATCAACTTGTTCTAATTGTACTTTCTCCACTCTAATCTCGCATTTCGTTCGACTTTCGCTCTTCTCAAATACTCACTTTAGATATAGTTGCTTTCATTCTCAGTCCATTTGCATGCATCTATCGAATATCATTTTAACCAAACATTAAAAGTCTTCCACATTTTTTTGTCATTAATAATTTGTCATCTGCATACAATAGACCACATACAGTCACACCTTCCAGTTTCAACCCAATGTTCTAATTTTTTTGTTCTCACACAGAAGTCAATATATATTGAATTAAATTACAGTTTCTGAATAAGAAGCAGGTGATGGGGGATTAGCAAACAATAAAGTCGAGGTTAATTGATCATTTCAATATTTCGAAATATAATTAAACCGTTATCACTTTACAACATCAATAACTATCGATATTTAATATAGAGAATTTTAGATTTTCACAGTGTGATGGTGTTTAACTATGCCATAAAACTATCAGCCAAATATGTACGAATGTCTTTAAACTTAATTTTATTGTTAACAGATGGCACCAAAATTTTATTGAATACATTTCACTCGAATACCATTTGAATTCATCGGTTTTCTCCTTTTCGGAAATTATACTTCAACCACTGTAGATTTGATATTACTACGACTTGAAATTTTGCCCAGAACTTCTCTTTCTTATTCCCAGTCGAATATTTTACTGTGTACGTGTTCGTTAAGATTAAGTCGGGGATTTAATTTATCTTAATTCAAAGCGGTTTACTTTTTCCATTAAAAGTTAACTGTATTTTTGAACAAAAAATGAGTTGAGATTTCTCATTTCGTAGTTGAAACGTTCAAAAGTGTTGGTCTAAATAATTTCATAAACTTATAAAATTATTGAAATAACTTTATTTTCATTTTGATTTGATATCATCTATCTGTTTCTCATTCACCAATGTTTCCTTCTAGAAAAAACAAACTTTCTCTTATCTTTGAATAAAATACATGAAGAACAAAGTAAGATTCCAGTCCAGAAAAGTCTGAAAATCTGTCTTAATGAAATCTGTCGAAATAGTTAGTAAAAAGTCAATTTTATTATAATGTATATAATGTCTGGTACCTATCTGCTGAGCCAAAGATCCCGGGTTAAATTACCGGTGGAGACACAGTTTTGAATTGTTTTTCTTATGGATTTTTGAGAGGATATTACTCCTAAGTCTCCAGAATGTGGTTACTTATTTTTGGGTGCGGTTTAATTGATATTGGACTATTAATTGCCCGAGAGACAACACACAAATAAAACTTTTTTAACTCACAAAGCATTAATTTTAAAAAAATAAAAATGTGATATTATGATGTTTTTGTGGAATATTACTTCTCAGGCATCTTATTTAATCTCCCGATAGTAAATATTTTTTTTCAGTTGGAGTAGTATTTATAAAAATATTACATCGTACTTTGTTTTATCATGCATTATTTTATCAATTTTTATCAATGCTATCTATTATTGCAAAATCATTAAAATAAATTGAAGAATGCATTTTCGGCTCGACTTTCTTTTTTAAAGAATGAAATGTAAAATACAATACTTCAAGCTACTGCTTTCTAGAACTTATATTCGGTTTAATCCGTTGATTTAACGAAAATAAATAATATTTAAACACTAAAATACCAAAAGTTTATACATCTATATGTTTAATTGTTTTTATAATGTACCTCGTATTGGTTTCATAATAAAATTTACATATCATTTGGAAACCAGCTGTCAGTCTTTTACTCACGTGGTACAAATTCTGACATAGAAGCTGATCGGATATACTCGTACGATAAGTAATGTATTTCGGAGGCATCGTACCAATTTAATTAAGAATTTTTACCTCTTTTAGGTGTACTCTCGTCACCTGTTTGGCTTTGGGCCCTCGGGATACCAAGTTACCTGATCTTGGTTACCGAGGACTGGGTTGTGCTGCCGATCAAGTTAGATAACCTGTCGGTGGTCACCCAGGATAGGCTATGCCGGTCTATATAGGCTTTAGGTATTTCAACCTGTTTGCCTATCCCCAAGCGAAGGTATTGTAATGACTGTGTAGGTACTTACCTAACACAGCACTACGTACATATAGATATTTAATATTACAGTAAAACACAGGTAATTAGATGGCAGAAATCAAAAGATAATTGGTGCAATTACTTACATGAATTTATTTGGATAAGTGACTCTAATACATTGAATTATAACTCTAATATATAATTATATTTTAAATTAGAATAATATACGATGATTACGCGGATTGAAAACTATGGGGTCGCAAGGACAGCGCGACCGCGATAACTGGAACAGGGTAGATCGAATGGCCGCTCCCGGTCTGAGGCGTCTTTATATAGGGCTGAATCGTCCGGATTCAGACACTAGCGCGCGCCATAAATTCATTTGTCTCAAAACGAAAATATCTTTGTATTTATCTTGGTATTTAATTTGAATATAAGAGAAATTACTTTGTTAGTACAACATCAAGTGAAGACATGTACATGTACCAGTTAATTGGTTATGTTTACGAAACAACATAATATGCCTTTGTACAGTTCCCCTCAAGGCTTTAATTCAGACGAACAAACTAAATGTTTTATCTTCAAATGGAAAATATTTTTTACTGAAAAATTAATGAAATATAAAAATAAAACTATAGAAATATGTTTCATGTTAAATATAATTATTTATTTATTTACTTCATGTCTATTATTATGTGAATGATATTTTCATGACCATGTGAATGATATTTTGATAGAAGGAAACATTGTTGTTATTATTTTCGAGTGTCCCGTAAAAGCCGGGTAATCGAAAATACAACAGGCAACTATAAAATCTTACATAGTTCAGCAATGAGGTTCACCACCCATTCTGAATATAGTGCCTTTTTAGGTGAGACGAGACTGGTGTGTGGGTATACACAGATATGTTGTGCTCCCTTTTATAAGGCAATGCACACCCGCACACCTTTCGCTGGTTACCCCACATTGTGGGATATGCCGTGATGGTATGAATGAATGAATGAAACATAAAAAGTTTGAACAATCGACGAGCATGTATGAGACGATGCATGGATGTAAAGGAAGCCAGAAATGTGTGCAAAAATACAGAAGTATGGTGCTCGATTCTCTCTGCTTATCCCGTAAGGGACATGGCGTGATGGTATGTATGTATTATTATGCGTACAATGGCGGGTTTACCACCATAAGACAATTTCTTGCAACCACCCAAAGCAACGTGAAGCCATAAATCATGTAGTGGTAAGTACATTTAATTTACATAAAAAACAAACAGAAAGATAAACACGTAATATAATTCAATGTTAAATTATAGCAACAAAGAAAGGAGGTAATAGAGGTTATGGGATGCGAGAGAGGATGAAGTAGGAGTGTCACTTAAGAGTTATTAGACAGGTCATCCTGGTTGTTTCATCCTGGTTGTTTGATGTTCTAAGTGAATGGAATATGTGAAGAAAAAAAAAAAGAAAACAAATCATATGATCGCAGAGTAGCCATAGCAATTTTAAACTAGTACTGCCTCAGAACAGACTATGTCTAGCGAGGCAGTAAAATTTCCAAATGTGTGAAAAAAAAATTATTGTGAAATAATTAGGTATAAATTAAATTGTATTTTGTTGTAATTAGGTATAAATTAAATGGTATTTTGTTCCTTTGTAATATTTATACTGTTGGAAATATATTATTCATTCATTCATTCATTCAGGTATATATTAGCTCGGGTCTTTTTTTAGAAAATTGAATCGATTGAGTATGAAATATATCGATAAAGCTAAAATCTATCGGATGCTATGTCAAGAATAGATTAAACACGTACCTAATAACAAGTTACCGCATTCACGAGACTTTAAATAATATTCTCATCACAAATCCTGAAAAATAACTGCACCACAAAGACTGACAGTAGTTGCAGATTATCCTGACAATACCGAACAAATATCAAGACCTATTAAAGGTAAGAAAGAAAAAATGAATTATAATCCTTGATAAAAACGTATTAAATACTAGTTGCATGTAACACATGAGATCCAACTGACGATAGCGATAGTATGTATAGTTGATGAATAAGAATCAAACTATAAACCCATAAGTCCAAATTATTGAAAATTTTAACACATGTTGGTATGTATGTCAAGATAGGACAGTATGGAGGTCAGTCCTGTTTTCCTACCCGGAATATGAAAACAGCATGATGGTTCTGTATGTATGTTTGGAGATTAAGTACCTATCAAACTATTAAGTCTTCTTACATATTGTGTATAAGCGACTGCCATACAAATTGTATGAAGCAATGTCGTCACTAAATTCAATTTTTATAAAAATTGTTAAAAAAAGTTTGAGATGTGCTAATATTTTTTATAGAAAATTAAATTATCTAGTTGGGGTGTTTCGGCTTATTTCGATATTTTTGAAAAATTTGGAAATATAGGCAGTTAAACTCATAAATTTACCATAGAAAAAAATATTTTTCTTAATAAAAAATGTTTGAGAAACCCTGGAATTTTTTTGAAAAAACTTATTTGAGATTTTGTATTTTTCTATATTTTTGTACCAATTTTCAGCGTTCTAGCTTTTATGGTTTCTGAGATATATGGAAAAATAAAGTAAAAATTCAAAAGTTGATAACCCCTGACTGAAACAAAAATTCAAAATTATGAGTATAAAATTTTTGTAAGCCTATAACAATTTATATATTCTGAAATTTTGGGCTCTGTAAATTGAGCAGATCAAAAGTTATAAGGGACACACACACACACACACACACACACACTCACACACACACACACACACACACCCTCACACACACCCTCACACACACCCTCACACACACAGACACACACACACACAGACACACGAAATGCTCTACTCCAAATTCTGAGTAAATCCGTGTATGGAACATATATGCTGCGAAGCCTCTAAGTTGGTGTTTTGTGACTTCAAAGTTGGAAAAGCCGTGAAGAAAGTAGACCTCTGCATACAATTCTCGCGTATCCTGGCTTGAAACATTTTCGATATGTTAAGAGAACAAAGTTCTCCTGAACAAATCGACAGTTTGATAATGTCGATTCATTCAGAGAATTGAATTCTCATGAACGAATCGACAGTTGGAATACACTTTGTAAACTATTTTTTGTTTAGCTATTTGAAATGTGAATATTTAAAGAAACGTTTATAAATTTCTTGCATATTTGTAGATCTTTGATGTCGACCTCAAATAATGCGGTTGGTTCCTACACAAAAGTCTTTCCATACAATTTTCAATATATAGATCTTTTAATGCTACCCGAAATTTCACATTCAATTTACATGTGGTATGTGGTTTTAAAAGGAAAATAAATTTATATCAATGTTTTTATTGTCAAAGAGCAAAGATACAAGTACTATATGGATTCTTATGGTATTTCAAATATTTTATCAATTGAAAGAGAAATAATTTTTCTAAAAAGGAATATTTACAATTTAAACTTTTTCAGGGGACAAAATTTATGTTTTATAAATATAATAGAAAGAGTGGATGAGTTTATTTCATTAGAAATGCGTGTATAGCTATCGTAAAACAACTTGAGCCCTTTAAGTGGGTGCGTAGATTGTAAATTTGTGTCCTTTTGCTTGATTGGTTGGTATATGTACAAATCGCCCTCCTCTACGCCGAAAATGCTAAATTAGTTTGGTGGCATCTACAGAATATATAATATTGCATTTAGGTACCGCTAGTCTTTGGCTCGTTAGTAAATGTGCAACGTAATCGTTTAATCATTTTATATTTGTTTTTATGTATATTGATGTGTTCTTATTTTTTTCTGTTGTTCTTTTTATTTAAATGAATATTTTTTCTTATTACGGGTAGGTATATCTGTTTATATTTATTTAAGATGTGTTATTCTTTTCTTTTTGTTTGTTCTTTATGCTTACTTTTCTCACTGTTATTCTTTTTATTTGTATGTAAACCTAATTTTTAAATGATTTATATATGATATCGTTTGTGTTGTATTGCACCCCCCTGCTCACGAACTGAAATAAAATCTTATTATTATTATTAATATTTTTATAGTACTTCCTAATTCTTTTTCTTAAACCATATTATGAAATAAATTGATTTTTTTCGCGAAGTGATGAAAGGCTAGAAAACAAGTAATAATTTAATCAGTTGAATATTTTTAAACCATTGAATAAATCGACTATTAACCTCAGAATGCTATAGGAACCAATGTGTCTACATTGAATGATCTACTGGCAATATGTTTACTGAGCGTCCTTTAGTAATTTATCATTGCTAGAAGGACCCACGATTACGTCGAGAAACTCGTTGTTATAGGAATAGAGTTAAGATTCAATGTCCACTCACCGCCTGGTTGAAGTGACCTTGTGAATTTCACTGCAGGATCATCTATTTCCAAAGTCTTTGGATCTTCCCAAGAACGTTTCATATGGAAGCAGATTGTTTGTCAAGTGATGATGTCCACTCAATATTCTTAGTATTAAAGACAAGGAGAAATAAAAAGAATAATTCAACCGTAAATGTGCAATATTTAGCATAATCTTGTATCTTAAATAAAAATTGTTCATTAGGTATATTCACTAAATTCAAGGCAAAAATGTTGGTGAGTCCAAAAACAAGTTGAGAAATATAAATGTGCGCTTGTGGTGTGCTTAAATAAGATAACACTGAGCACACCACTTGTTCATCAGACAAACATACACTTTCACCCATAATGTGTGTGAAAATCGCGTCTAATCAAATCAAAGCTCTCCTATATCACTACTCATTGCTTCTTTATGATTCATTTCATTGGCCAGAATAGTTTTCGCTGCCAATTTTCTCCGCTGAAATTCTCCATGAAAGATATGTATAATTTAGTGATGACCAACGTTTGATGTGCATTCGACGCAAGACCAAGAACTATGTACATCTAGACCTCTTAGATAAATTTCGGATTGAAAACAATCTAATAAAAAAAACAAGTGGTTTGTAGACATTACTTACTTCGCTTTCAGGGGAATTATGACGAGTTATGGGATATCACTACTTTTTGACATGTGAAATGATATCTCTGTGAAATACGTACAGTAGTAAAGATAAATGTTTTGTAATACAGAGACATCGCAGGCCAACAGTGATTTTGGTGTCGGGTGTGGAATCTCTCTATATTTCTAAAGAGAGAGTTCTTTTGTTTGAATCGTGGAATCTGGGAGTTTTCAAATGAAGAAGACTTGCTCTTGTAATTTACTTAATAACAATATATTTACAATTAAATCGTTATAAAACTTACAAGCTTGAGATTCAGATTAGATACTATCTATTAGAGGTACGTTCCTAGAATGAACCTATGTTAATTTTCATTAATAACATATACTTTTTATTGTTACAATCCAACAGAGAACAATAATAAGTTTTCAATAATTAATAAATTATTACACCTAATTATTTTCCTAGCAACATATCAATCATGAAATGATTTACTGACATCTATATATAACTTTATTAAAGTTTTTATACTTTAAGAAAGACCACAATGAAAGGTTCTGAACCTAGCTATGAAGCCATTTACCAACTTCCATAGATGTCACTGCTATACTTTTCATTGTGTTTAATTTTTATAAATAAATATATTTAACATATTTTACATACGGGGTATACGGAGTTAATTTGAAATGAATTTGATGCCCTGAATTAAAACATGGCAATAGTTTTTTTCCGTAGCAGATCTATATTTTTAAAGATATATAACATTTCACTGAACAAAAGACGATCTTTTAAAAATTATTACATATATAAAAAAATATAGAGAATATTGCAGTAGTACTTTTTTTTTTATTAATTAGGCAACCCACCCAAATTGAGGGTGATTTGTGCCATTCTAGTGTCTATGAGACACACAAATTATTATTTATACTTATTTGAAGAATTAATTTAAGTTGAAGATTTATAGGTTAATTTGATTAGAGAAAAGAAACTTAGAAACTTGGCAATAAATGCGTTTTTTGTTGAGTGATAATAGGTGGGCGATATTAAAGGGACGAGGAACATTAACAATAGAATCATAAAGATCAAATGCAGATCTATTTGGGCAACAAAAGAACACATGGTCGGGCGACTCAACATCCAATCCACATTGGCAGAATGGACTATCCACAACACAAATCTTATATAAGTGAGAAGCCAATATACAATGACCAATTCGGAGTCGGCAAATATTGGAAATTTCTCTTTTTGATATCTTCATCGCTTGAAACCAGGGATGTTTTGGAATGGTGTTTTGAATCGATTTATAGTAAGATCCTTTTCCCTTACTAGTATATTCCCATTCGTCAGACCAACGCTTCCACGAATCACGCCTTAAACAAGCTATAAGATCGGTCAATGGCAGAGAAAAATTTGGAACAGGAGAACCATCGCAAACTGCTGATTTGGCTAGCTGGTCCACAGTTTCATTTCCTTTGATACCCAAATGAGCTGGGATCCAAGCAAATTCAATTTTTATATTTTGATGGCTGCATATCAATAGATTAGATCTCACTGTGCAAATTAAATCATTGTCTGGGGTTTTATATAAATTGTTTGTAAGCAGTTTGGTAGCGCTTAGAGAATCAGTAAAAATAATGTATTTAGAGTGATTGAGGTTTTTTATATAGCTAATTGCTTCGTTAATTGCTATGCATTCTGCAGTGAAAACGGAAGAATTAGGAGGGAGTTTGAATTTCATCTGAACGGTCAAAGAGGGAATATGGAAAGCAGCGCCACAACTACTGTCAGTACTGAGTTTTGAGCCATCGGTATATATATAGGTATAGTCTGGCCATTTATCAGATGTAGCATTGTTAAATACAATATTAATTTGATTTTCGGACAAGGTGAGAGATTTATTAAGACCAATATTTTCAAAAACAGAAGGTTCAAGTGTCGTAGCATCATAAGGAATGCGATAATATGGAAGTATTAGTTGTGAAGATATAGGGTACTGAGCTGAAATGGTTGACAGACTGCAACAAAGATATGGCATTGGTTTATTTGACAAGGGTTCTTTAGAAGACCAGACAGATGATAAGGTTCTTAAACGATTTAAAAGAGGGTGCGTATAAATCATTAATCTTTTGGATAAAAATTTATCGGATAGGTATTGTCTTCTAAGTTGAAGGGGCATTTCAGTACATTCGACTTGTAGAGCATTTATCGGAGAGGATTTCATCGCACCAAGAATAAGTCTAAGACATTTTGATTGTATTCTATCAATTTTGATTTGTAAGTATTTGGGAAGAGGAGCCCACAAGAAACAACCGTAATCTAAGTGACTTCGAACTAAGGAGTTGTACAGCAGTTTCATGGTTGCAGGATGAGCTCCCCACCATACTCGTGAAACTGCTCGAAGTGGGTTGATACTATGTTCGCATTTAGCTACAACATGCTCGATGTGCTGTTTCCAAGATAGTTTACGATGTAGTAGTATGCCTAAGAATTTAACTGACTCAACTTTAGGTATTTCGACAGTATCAATTTTAACAGAAATATGAGGCACATGATGTTTTCTTGAGAATACCATGATTTGACTTTTCTGAGGGGCCAACATAAGACCATTTGAGTGTAGCCATTTATTTAAAAGATTTAGAGCTTTACTTATTGATTTCAATGCAGAATGTATATATTTATTAGCTAAGTACAAAACTATGTCATCTGCATATATGAGAGTAGAGCATATACCTTGAAGAGATATATCCAGGTCGAAGCAATAAATATTAAAGAGCAGGGGACTTAACACCGATCCCTGGGGTAAACCTTTCCAGATGGTTCGAGAAAAGGTTTTGTCACAACCAAGTATCTCGATGCATCTTTGTGCAAATATATTGTGTATAAGATTACAGAGTTTAACTGGGACTTCTAATGACATCAGTTTATTTTTAAGTATTGGAAGATTGACATCATCGAATGCACCAGTTACATCAAGAAAAGCTGTTATCATGTCTTGCTGCTGTGATATGGCAATTTGGGCATCGGTTGTTAGTATACTTAAGTTGTCCATAACTGATTTCGATTTTCTGAATCCGAATTGTATAGAGGAAAGAATTTGGTGGTGTTCCACGAACCAATCGACTCGATTTTTTACCATGTGCTCAAACAATTTGAGAAAGCAAGAGGATAAGGTGATAGGTCGGTATGATGATCCAATATTAGGGTCTTTGCCAGGTTTAGGAATGGGAATAATAAGCTGAGTTTTCCAGCTTCTTGGAACATAACCAGAGTCCAGAATGAAGTTGAACATTTTTAAAATATAAAGTAGAAGATCTGTTGGGAGTTTCTGTATAATTATATAAGGGATACCATCATTTCCTGGAGCGGAGTGGCGTAAAGATTTGAGAGGGTTCATTAATTCTTGAATATGGAAAGGGGAGGTTAGCCAATTATTATTTGGAGGAGAGGTTTTGAGGATAGGGCTATGTTGTTCTAATTCCGAGAGATGCGGAACATACGATGGAGCTATTTTATCTAGGAAGCATTCCTTCCATTGGTTACCGGGAGCGTATTGTTTTGGGGGATTATAAACAGAACGAAATTGTCGGATTTTTTCCCACACATATGTAATAGGAGAGTTTGGAGAAAGAGATGAACAAAAATTCACCGAACCTTGTCGTTTCTTCTTTCGTAAGGTTTTTTTGGCTTTTGCCTGAGCTCTTTTAGCGTTAAAGAAATTGTCACTTGTCATATTATTTCTGTAAATTCTCATGGCCAATTTCCTTGATTTTACTATTTCAGAACAATCTTCATCCCACCATGGAGCATGTGGGGAAGGTTTTGTGTGAGTGCGTTGTGTTTTGACGTGCATTGAACTTTCTGCTGCTGAGTGAATAATTGAAAGAATATCAGAAAATGTGTTATCTATTTGTGTATTATAGGAAATTGACGACAAAGTGTTTATTTTGGACTCAATAATTTCACGGAATTTATGCCTGTCGGCATTTTTTGTATTATATTTATGAGAACTATATTTTTCATGTGAAGACGTATGATAATTATTATTGTATCTGTGATTAATATTTATTAGAATGGGAAAGTGGTCGCTAGATTGAGCATAAGGAGTGACACTCCAGGTTGAGCCCGAGGCAAGGTTAAGAGAACAAATGGAAATATCTACTGCACTGGGGTTTTGATTTGGGTGGTGCAGTCGAGTTTCACTGCCATCATTCAGTATGCACAGATTGTTGTCGTCAATGAATGTTAGTAAAGAATTACCAGCATTGTCGTTGATTCCGCAGCCCCAAGAAGTGGAGTGTGCATTAAAATCACCGAGAATGAGGAAGGAAGGGCTTAAAAGTGGTAAAACTGAATTCCAATAACTAGTATCAAAAGCAGTTTTGGGAGGGGCATAAACTGAAACAAAAGATATAGAGTTGATAGTGGCTGCCACAACTTGAATGACAGGATGGGGAGGGAGATCGATTTTTGTGAAGGAAAAGTGGGTTTTGACGAGAAGAGCTGTACCACCTCTGAGTCCGTCGGGGCGATCTGAACGTAAAATGGAATATCCTGGGATGGAATAATTTATTCCTGGACGCAACCAGGTTTCCGATATTGCGGCAAGGCAAATAGAATGTTTATGGAGAGTAGTAATTATTTCTTGTTTATTGGATACTGCGCTTCTGCAGTTCCATTGAAGAATACATAATGGATTATTAATCAGACGTCGATTGTCCATTATAAGAATTTAGAATAGATTTAAGAAGAGGCAGGGCATTGGCAACGATGGACGGTAAATTATCTGTGTTACTTAAAATTGATAGTAAGATCTGAGCAATTATTGGAATAATGTTAGAAATAGATGTATTTACAGTATTTTCTTCATTATTTGATTCAGGCATGTTGGATAAATTTGTAGACCTTGAAGAGGAGACACAGCCCGTTGATGGATTAGTGGCTTCTCCATTTAAATAGGACAACAAAGATTCATGTGATTTTCTATCAAAGTTCTGTGGTTTTTTTGGATTATCAACATTATTGACTGGTTTGTATTTAAATATTGTTTTAGTAATATTGGAACTAGTATTGTTTGATGACGTTATTTCGGAAAAGCTTTTGGTCGAAGAAGGGAATAATTTAGAGGCTTGAACGTAAGAAATATTTTTTTCGGCCATTGTTTGTTTTATATTTTTTTGTCGGGACAATTCGGGGCACATCATACTTGCGGCAGAGTGCTTCCCTGTACAATTTAGACACTTTAAATCGTTCATTTTCGTACAACTTTCACCCAAATGTGCTTCACCACATTTGTAGCATCTGGGAGGGGAACGACATTGTACTTTTGTGTGGCCATAGCGGCAACACCGATAACATAGAATAGTTGGAAACGCATAGAGTTCTACCGGCAAAGAGTTGTGAAATAAGTAAATATGATTTGGGAGATTTTGTCCCTCAAAAGTTAAAACGACAGTCTGTGAAGGCTTCCATGATATAGAGTCTCCAGTTTTGTCTTTATAATTCAGTCTTCTTGCTTTTAATACCTTTCCAAATTGGGAAGGTACCGAAGCAAGCTCTATTATTTCGTCTATGGATACGTCTGTCGAAATGCTTCGAACAAGGCCCATCTTTGACACCTTGAACCTAGGAATATAAGCTTTGAGTTCATTGTTTCGTACAAATGACGATTCAATGAACGTATTTGCGGCTGTGGGATTTGTAAATGTACATAAGTGATATTTTATTACGCCCTTCAGATTTTACTCCTCCGGGTGAAATATTGGTGATTTTATTTTTGAAAAGAAGGTTGCCGAATCTCATCGGGTGGAGAGACTTGGAAGCATCCCTATCTTGTACGTACACGAGAAAGGGACCAGACGAGAATAAAGAGTATTTTAATATTTCTTGCGAAGCATTTTTAGGTGTTAATGATGGAGAAGGGAGAGCCGATTCAACTGGAGATGGAAGATCAGTATTTTCGCGGCGTCTTTTGTACTGATTAATGTCTGGCGGATCTGGAGGTTTATCCTCTGATTCCATGTTGAATATTTCTTATAGAATGTAGTAGGTATAAAATGAAATATTAAAAATAAAAAATAGCTAGAAAAAAAATATGTAACTACTTATATTAAAAGAAATAAAATAATAGTTTGTATACACCGATATTAACTTGAATTAGAAAGAAATAAACTATATTAGAAAACAAGAGAAAATAATAAATATTCGTATACACCGATACGAACTTAAGTCAAAGAAAATAACATATAAATATATTGTAAATCGAAACAAAGAGAAAAGAAAAAAATAATAACGAAAAGTTTAACGATACTGATTGTGGTGGCAATAATCGTAATGACGCTTCAACAAGGTGAGTGGTCGCAGGTCTCACTCAACACAACACAAACAATCTCACACAAGCGAGCGAGCGTCCGTACTCATCAACGTCGCAACGTAAACTCCGCAGTAGTACTTATCTTATTATATTATTATAAAAAGCAAGAAAGAGGAAAAGTTATAAAATACGAGTGGGCTGTGGCCAACGCTAAACTCCTCACTAACAAGTCACTCCATAAATTTTTCAAAGTTTGTATGTAAAATTATCAATATTTTCATGAAATTAGTTTGTTCAATTATTTTTGTATTTAAATATTTTATTATGAAAACTTGATAATTATTCAATGCCATTTATGAAATAGATGTGTTTTTTTTTACCAATATGAAAATAAAAATATCAAATTTTAAAACGTGAATAAAATATTTCATTGGTTAAGTAAGTATATTGATAATATTTATTGATAAAGAAGCTAAAAGCCACATAATATTCGCCAAGGATTCTGTCAAATTTATTTCTTTGCCGGAATTTACTCGTGAATTATATCAAATTTATTTACAGTCTTATGATGAGATCAAGTCTTGTTTAATAATATGCGACATATTCGAGATAATAAGTATTTCTGCGAGTACGAGACCGACCCATGACCAAGTAGGTATATAGTTTGCCCATCACTAGATTTAAGTTTGCACGGTTAGAGGCGTTATTTGCCGAGCAGAAAATCAAATTACCAACTTACGGAAGACTTGCCATTATCTGATTCTGAACGGATGTAATGTGATCAGTTCAAATAATAAGATTGGATTGGAAAAGTCATAATTAGGCTTCGGTATATTGGATCATCATGGAGTCTTATCAGACTTAACAATAAACGTAATGGTTTATTTTTTATTAAAATTCACGTGCTGGAATTCCCGTACTGGAATTTTGCAATCGATTTTCACTAACTTGACGATCAGTTAGAGATCTGAATTTGTGTATTCCCGAATGCATTTAAAAAAAACGGTTTCCAGCTTGATGCATTTATTTTTTTGATAAAATTGAACTACCTATTTTGTATTTCAAACAAAATACACTATACCTAATGTTATACATACAATTCACAGTGGACCTTCAACATATACGAACAAGTCGCTTCTCGAACTCCTTTATTAATACAGCAGCCCGACTGTGGAACGATCTTCCGAATTCTGTGTCTCTGTTCGTACAACCCGGGTCTTTTTAAAATCCGAATTAATAAACTCTTTTCTAGATTGCAAACCCCTCCCAACGCTACGTAGTGCGCTTCTTCGGAAGAGTAAAATGGACCCAAATCCTAATAGCTGGCGTCCCCTACGTAGACATGTTAAAAAAAAAAAATCTTTTGCATAAAACCAGGGGTATTTTAGTGAATTTCTTTACACAATGACATTTTAACGTGAAGAAATAATTAAAAAGGTCCTCATTTTTATACTTATTGAAATTATTTTTCCCTGTATCTTCCTAATTTCTATGTATATTTTAAAAGACATTATTTTTTTTGGTACATAGATAATAAAATAAATATATCTTATAAAATTCTAGAATATAGAGATTATTCGCCAAATTGCAATTCCTTCCAATAAACTAGTCAGTTTGTTTAGTATTCAGCTCAATGAATCATTAATTACGCGAGAAATTTCACACAAAAGTGAAACTCAATGCATAGATATTTTATATTTTGGGAGTTAAATCAAGACATGTTTCGGGAGAACAATTTCTCCTTCAACCGAGTATTTTTTTCATTTATCAAGGAAACATAAAGTTGTGTAAATATTCATAGTTATGGTATTGTAAACAATCAAATATAATAGCAAAGTTTCCATAAATGGTTGGCAATGAGTTACTTCATAACAAAACATTAGGTATGTATAACAAAAAGAAGAATAAACAAAAGTGAAATATGAAAAAAAATAGCAGTAATAAAATAAAAATAAAAAAAAACTGTTAATACGTACTCATATATAGGTTCAAACAACACAAAAATTTTTCTATAAAAAGCTGCAAGATTGTATCTAGTATCTACAGAATTGTGAAATAAAGATTATTGAACAGATTCCTAAATGAAGTTTTGTATATATCAGACATGAAGTTGATAAGTACATCGGAGGATTAGAATGCTTATATGTTTAATTAATTTATTTTCAAACAAATGCAAAAGGTGGGTTTATTACTATAGAGCAATCTATTCCAACCATCCAAAACAACACAAATACCTTTAATAAATTTGGCTTAACAGAGTATTGATTATTTAAAAAAAGGTTTTAATTTCTACGTTCATAAATATCAAACCACGTTCATAAATGAATCCATATTTTAAGGTAGTTGACGTCTGTGTTAATAAATGGTATTTTATTGCACGCACATCAATTGTATTTTCCAAAGCATTGTTTATGTGAAAATTTATTAAATATTACCGGCACCTTGGGATTAAACCAATTTCAGAGGATTCTCGTATAATGAATAAAATTTTACCGGCCACAACAATGACCGATGTAAAAGAATATAAGGATTTAGCGTCTGTAATAAATATTCGAAATATTTGCCGTTAAATAAGGTTTTGACATTGTTTATCTCCACTATTTTAGTGTTGAATTCGAGTTGAAATTTCTTTGAATAACTACATATCAATTGATATATTGTTATTAGAGATTGGCATGCGCAGCGTTTTGTAGATTGTAGCTAAATAAATAAATAAATAAATTAAAAAAAAAATTAATTAATAAATAAATTAATAAATAAATAAAAAAAAAAAAAAAACAAATAAATAAATAAATAAAAAAAAATAAAAAAAATAATAATTAAGTAATATTTAAATAAATAAATATAAATAAATAAATAAATAAATTAATAAATAAATAAATAAATAAATAAATAAATAAATAAATAAATAAATAAATAAATAAATAAATAAATAAATAAATAAATAAATAAATAAATAAATAAATAAATAAATAAATAAATAAATAAATAAATAAATAAATAAATAAATAAATAAATAAATACATAAATAAATAAACTTTATCAGATTTGCGTTTGGTTTTCGAGGTTTTCGTATCTAACCTCGATAGCTATACAGTTTCTTCCATTTTTGGAGCCCGAATACATAAATTAATACTCTTCACCATTGTTCCGTGGTGTAGAAATAGCTAATCTAGACGACTCCATTGTCTACTCTTCGTTCTATATATTAGCTAACAGCTAATCTAGAAGACTCCATTGTCTACTCTTCGTTCTATATATTAGCTAACAGCTAATCTAGACGACTCCATGGTCTATTCTTCGTGCTATGTATTAGCTAATAGCTAATCTAGGCGACTCCATGGTCTACTCTTCGTTCTATGTATTAGCTAATAGCTAATCTAGACGACTCCATGGTCTACTCTTCGTTCTATGTATTAGCTAATAGCTAATCTAGACTACTCCATGGTCTCCTCACGTGCTATGTGTTTACTGTCGCACATTTAGCATTCAGAGGTCGTATGCAGAGGTGGTGGTAGTGAATGTTTTTCATGTGTCCTTTCAGAATTTTAAACCGGGTTTTTTAGATCCCATATATGTATATAGCACGATTGGTGGTAGAGAACAACAGTCACTAATAAACAAGTACCTATATAACCTCAAAATGTATTTTTTTACCCAGGCCATAAACTAAAAGGCTTTTTTGCACCATCATAAATATTTGTAAATTATTTCAAAGCATCGTAATTAGTCGGGGTTGGTGTTATGACGTGTTTATTCATTAAATGATTAAAGTTTAGCGGGCAGAAATTTCCCACAAATTGTGGAACAGATTTGCTGAATCGGTAAATACGGCCAACCCTCATTATGTTCATAAGGGGTTACACGTGAAAAAGAAAAGATAAACATAGACACGAACTGTGTTTAACAAAAAAATAAAAATTAAATCAAATTAGATGCATGTATAAATATTATTGAATTATTTATCTGTACAATACAAAGTCGTTTACAATCTTCGTCGGTTACAGTCAAAATACAATCCAAAGTTTATTTTAATTTTAAGAAACAATTAATTGAGTCTATATAAATGCTGTTTTTTTACGATAGCCACTGTATTATGTCAATAGAATTTGGTTATCAAAAACCTATTTGGAACTTGGTATCGGCGTATGGAGCGGAGAGCAATTTATTTTATGGTTTAAAGAGTTTCTATATGAGGAAAGTTAGGTCCGCGTTATCATTGAAAACTCTTTCAGAAAATGATTTTACATCGACATGGGAGTAAAACTAGATTGCGTATTATCACAAATTGTATTAAGTTAGTGTGGAAGACACGATATTTTCGGTTTATAATATGGTATTCGATGGACGCATGCAAAGTGGGTTGAGATAGAATGCAAGTTAATCTAAAGTGAGATAATGAGAGAAAAAAAAACATTTTGTAGAAATAGTTTTTATTTCGATACGAACGATCTGAGCGCATAGGAAATAAAATTTTAAACACTAGGTATAGATAAATGATTATTGTATGATTATTTAAATAAAATTCTTTATTTTTTAAAATACGGGTTTCGCTGTTAAATCTAGTGACTGAGAGAAGCGTCCATTGCAAACCCTTGATGCCGAATTAAATAAAACAATGAGAATAATCACCGGATGCGTAAAGTCAACTGCACTCCCGCGGCTCCCTGTGCTTTCGCAGGAGCATTTGCGCAGAAGCCAGGCTACAGCTAGATAACTCGCCAAGATTGAAAAGAATCCCGCAATTCCCGCATTTGAAGATATATTCCGTCCACCAATACTGAAGCCAATGACAACAATGACTGAAGTCTAGAAAGCCTGTTTGGTTGAAGCAACTCGGCGAATTCAACTTGCATGGAAAGAGAGGTACAATGATGCAGACCTGGTATTAAATAAACACTTTATATAAGACCCAAGTTATAACCTTCCCCGAAAAGTTTGGATTCAGCAAAACAGAATTCGTACAGGTCAAGGACGATGTAACTACCAAATGTGGAAATGGGGAAAAAGGAATTCTCCGGAATGAGACTGAGGAGCAAGAAGCCAAACTATCCAGCATCTAGTGGAGGAGTGCCAGAGGCTGTGAATTATCTGGCCAAACGGGAGCCAAGAGTGTAGAAGAACAATACTTGATGACGCAGCCAAAGGAGCAGGAAAAGCCAAAAAGGAAAGTAAGTACTGAATACATTAAAATCGTCTAATGCGCTATATAGTTAAGTGTTAGTGAGAGTAACTATTGCGTGCGTTAAAAAGGGTTTATACGCAAAATTTGTTGATTTCTTGCATTTTAAGAAAAAAACCTGAATCGAAATGAGAAAACCATCACGAACTTTCTTTTTGATTTCGTGCACTTTTTAAGCACATTTTATGCACTCTTTAAGAATTTATTTCTCCACGACACATATGTAGTTGTTATGGAGTAACTTTAAAAATGCTATAAAAACGGATATTTTGAATAAGGTTTTAAGTGGTATTAATGCTGAATATTTAAAATTGTGTGACGACCATTCAATAGATAAATGTTGAATATAATTACGGTATTTTTTCAGAAACACCCTGTTTATCATATTTGATAAATTCAATTTAAAATTTGGGTGTTTAGGTTTATATGGCCTGTTGGGATATTGTCACGTAATTAGATTAATTTATTTGTCAGTGAAAATATTATTTCTTTCTTTGGTTGAATTATGTCAGAAATTGATGATCTCACAAAAAAAAACCGAGACAATGACATATTTCGTTTTCACAACAAATGAGGGTCAAAGGAGTAGAGGGCGTTGAGTTCAAATTAACGCAGGTACAAAATTTATGATCAGCTCAGGAGCTGACCCGCGTTAATGTCAAAAAAAGTTACAGCTTTGGATGTTAAGATCGTAGCAATAAGTGGATGAATTATGGTCATGATACCTACCACAGTACCTAACCAAAACCAATAGAGTCCAGGTCAGATTTTGGTTGAAGCCGAATGTTCGGTTCTAGCTGTAATCTTCCACTGAAGTCTTACAATACTAGTTGAATGTAACAAATGAGATTCAACTGTCGATGGGGATAGTATGTATAGTTGAAGAGGTCAAACGTTTTTACCGACCCCGAATATGAAAACAGTTCGATGATATGTAAATTTTTAATCTTCTTCTTCTTCTATCGTGTCAGCAACGCATTTAAATAATTTTCTGCCAATGCTGAGCAACGTCAATAGCACAATCATTGCCCACCATATGATCGTGTAAGTTTTTATTGATATAAAGTATCCAACTATTGCGAGTCTCCTTAGATATTGTGCATGGGTTGACGTGAAATATTTTTTTATTTAATTTTATATCTTTGTAATACGTAAATTTACACCTTTATACTCTTTCTCCATTTGAAATTTAATTATGGTAAATCTCACAATCCTCCGTGCGCGCAGATTGCTTTAAGAGGGGTTCGAAGTTTTCGCTTACGTATTTATATTATAAGTATATTACTTAACACTACAGTCAGGATTGATTGTTTAAACAATTTAACTGAGCCAAAATCACGGGCGTTTGAAAAAGCTTTTTGCCGTTATAATTTTTATAAACTCTCTGCTTAATTTTGGTGAAACCGATGTTTTTTTTTTGGCTGAAGGTGGCCGAATTCAAAGCGGAAGCCGAATGCTTGGTAGGACACTAAAAATCACAAGGTTTTTTATATGCATTCCTTTGTGTCCATTAGACAGTGTAAAGGGACCAGGTTGGGCAGGACGATGCGAAGGACGGACGTAAATTGGCCGAAGTATCGATTATCGTAAATTACTCTGTCCGTAAAATGTCTCGACGTTCGTCTTAAGGTGAAAATTTTATTTACGCCTGGTGGATAATATCACGCGTCTTATATATCAAAAATGACGTTTATCTATTATACTATAACGGAGATATTTCATACGGTATGTGGTTTTAACGCGATAAGTTAGCCACATTACAACAATTCCAACGAACTAGATTATCGTCATTCATGTTATACTGGAAATATTTCATACGGTATGTGGTTTTAACGCGATTAGTTACCTACATATTAGCAATTTCAACGAACTAGAGTATCGTCACTCATATTATACTGGAAATATTTCATAGGGTATGTGGTTTTAACGCGTTTAGTTACCTACATTATAGCAATTTCAACGAACTAGAGTATCGTCACTCGTATTATACTGGAAATATTTCATACGGTATGTGGTTTTAACGCGTTTAGTTACCTATATTATAGCAATTTCAACGAACTAGGAGTACTGTCACTCATATTATACTGGAAATATTTCATACGGTATGTGGTTTTAACGCGTTTAGTTACCTACATTATAGCAATTTCAACGAACTAGAGTATCGTCACTCGTATTATACTGGAAATATTTCATAAGGTTAAGTTACCGACATTATAACAATTTTAACGAACTCGATTAACGCCACTCGTTTTATAATTTAAATATTTCATATGGTATGCCTTGAAGCATTTGAAATGTGGATCCACCGCAGAATGCTTAGAATATCGTGGACTGACATGGTCAGTAATACTGAAGAGGACATATAACGCTAAATCTAGTGACTGAAAACATAATATATTAAAACCGCCTAACGCACTATGAAGTTACGCGTTAGTAAGGGTAACTATCGCGTGCATTAAAAAAGGTTTATACGTGATTTAAATTATCGGAAACCCAAAATTTGTAGATTTTTTGCATTTTACAATCAAACCTTAGTTGAAATGAAAAATTGCGGAAAAATCAAGTCAATTTCATAAAATGGCATTAAAGAATTATCAAATTTTCATAATAAAATATTTAAATTAGAAATAATTTAACAAACTCATTTAATGAAAATGATTTCATGAAAATGATCATACAAAATTTTGAAAATGATCATACAAAATTCGAATACTTTGTGAAACAACTTGGAAGTGAAGAGTAAAGCGTTGGCTACAACCCACTAGTTTTATCATTCACAAAAATAATTTTTGTAAATTCAATTTGTTTTTTTGTAAATTTGGTTCAATCGTTTTCACAAAAGTTCATAAAGACCTCTTCTGGATTTTCTGGTCAACATTTTGTGTTCTGAGTAGAGGTAATATTAATGTTGAAGTAATTTATTTAAATAAGAGAGAGACGCGTGCTAGATGAGGAAGATTTATCAGGAAGTGGACAGAGGATATAGGAAAGAGAATGAAAGGGCATGAGGAGAGGGGATTAAGCACCTGTGTCCGGGTAACGGCTCATTTGTCTTCTTAACTGTGTGAGTTAATCATTTCGAGATATACAAAAATGAATATTTTGACAAGATTAAATTTGAGGGACCCTACGTAATCTTGTTAAGATAAAAATCTTCTACATATATGCTGGTTTTTCGTATAATTGTAGATATATTTTTTTATTTTATTTTGCTTTTCAGGCAACAAACAGATACTATGTCAAATATTAATTTAACATGCACCCAATAAGAAGTTGTGACATTCTGGAGACTTACGATATTTATCGTCTCACAGTTCCACACTGAAAAACATAATTGAAAATTGTGTCTACACCTGGAATCGAACCCGGTCACATTACCTACCTTAGCAAGCTAGCCGACTATAAATATTGTGACTATATTATGTTGCCATAAATAAAATTGAAAAAAAAAAGCCTATAGCTTGTAGGCCATTTTCAAAATCTTTTTTTTCGTAATCCTGTTCATCTCATATTATATTCTTCCCCTCTGTCTACTCCCCACTGCTGGATATATGTATTTTCCATGCTTCTCCATATTTCTCTGAATCCACTTTTTCCGGGCCATTTTTTGTGGTTTACCGATATCTTTTCATATCCCAAGGTCGACGTTTGAGGATTTTGGGTGTCCATATCTCAGAGAACTGTGTCGCAACGTGTCCTGTACATTGCTACTTTAGTAACAAGAGTAAATTTATCTCATTATATGTATTCAACTTAAAAAAAAATGTATTTATTATGCTCATACAGTGTAGAAAGACAGATGTGAGATTATATGCATATTAAACATGTTTACTCCCTATGTATAAATATGGACGTGAAATGAGAGAGCACTGCGAGAGGGTTTCATTGGCCTTGAAAGAGCTGCAAGGGAGGTTGGACTGATTATTAACGAAAAAAAGACAAAATATTTACTGTCCAACCCATTGATTACGAGCCCACCTCTAGTGCCCTTTGATGTTGGAAACTATAGTTTCGAAGCGGTGGACAGGTTTACCTATCTTGGCTCACTCATTATCAACAACAATGAAGTTGGGGATGAAATAAAAAGAAGAGTAACAGCAGCAAACAAATATTATTTTGGGTTGCAAAACCAATTAAAGTCTGGTATAGTATCAAAGAGAACAAAAGTCCAACTGTACAAGACTCTCATACAACCAGTCTTAACATATGCTGCTGAAACGTGGACCCTAACAAAGGCCGATGAAACAAGGTTAAACACCTTTGAAAGAAAAATATTGAGACGCATTTATGGCCCCGTATGCGAAAATGGAGCCTGGCGTATCAGGTACAACCACGAACTGTACCAGTTGTAGTACTCAGATGTACATGTCACCCAGTACATCAAAATATGTCGGCTCCGATGGCTGGGTCACGTAGCGAGAATGGACGAAACCTGTCCACTAAAAAGGATATTCGCTACAAGACCAATGGGCAGAAGAATCGTTGGTAGGCCAAAACTGAGATGGTTAGATGGAGCAGAGAGGGACTTGCGGACGATGGGCATCGAGGGAGATCGCGATCCACTTCCACGCCGGCGACGCTATAGAGCCCATTAGCCCTGTTCACCACCGGACGCAGCCGCAACATCGGACAAACACAAAATATCCACCATCCATCGGGTTCAACCACTGCCCCTGAGAGTCCAACCTCAAACGGCGGGGCAATCGCTCAAGATCGGCAGCCGGGGCAAGCCCCTAGCACAACCGATCGAACGGAAGGGCTTGCCCCCGCACCCCTAGGTTCTCGTGCTGGCGTCCGAAAGCTTGGCGGGCTAACACCGGGGGCATCCGACGCAATCATCACCTGTCAGATTTGACGTCACTGATGTCAACACAGGATGTCTGACCCGACGTCTGCGCCGGCGGTGTGCCCGGACCTAACAACATTCGCCACAGTTGACGAGTCACTGCCGAGCGAGACTAGAGGCGTCCGTCCTGCTCTTCTCTAAGTACAGAATTGACGAGGGCACAACAGCGTCGGCCGCCAACCACCGCTTTTACTGCCTAGGCCCTTAGAGCCGCAACCTAGGCCCATAGTTGTAAATTGGCGGCAGGAAGCGATGGTCAGGGAGGGGTGGAGGGAGCTTCTGGAGGAGGCCAGGACCCACGATGGGTTGTAGCGCCACTGATTATTATTATAAATATGGACTCCCAAAGTAGTAAAGTGGAGGCCATGGGAAAACAAAGGGGTGTTGGTCGGCCACAGAAGAGATGGGCCGTAGATATTGATGTGGTCGCCGGGAAAAATGGATTGAAGCGGCACAGGATAGAGAAAAATGGAGACAGTTAGAAGAGGCCTACACCCAGCAGTGAGAGGCTAGAAACAAGAAGAAGAAGAAATATGTATACCAGGTTAAGAATGTAATTAATAAAAAATACCTGAAATGAAATGAAAATGAAATCATTATATTTCCATTATTTACAAATATATATTGTGGCAGGCCACATCTCGAAATTTCTTTCGAGCGCGCGCCTAGCGACGGCAAGTACATTTGTTTATCGCTAGGCCGAGTTCATCGCCCGCAACGTCAAACAAGTGACAATACTCCTCAACTGGGTATGACACTTCAAATAAATAAGTCTAGAATGTTCGAGGACATTGAACTTGCTACCCCAGCGCAGCACTATTTAAGGGAGTCTACACCTCTACACGTCGTCACTTCATTTCCGTATTTCCGTCACTTCGATTCGTCACATCACGCCGCCGTTCTCGACCACGCCGTCTCGCCGACACTTCGTCACTCGACCACCGGTCATCTCTCGACCCTGCGAGCACGATCGTACTTCACCATGCAAAGATTCGGACACTTCGAACACACCCGCTAACTCGCTCGTTATACCTACTCATCGTGAGAAAAGTTCCTTTGTAAGTTATTTCATCAATTGTAAATTTACCCTTAAGCAAACTATTAATTGTGATCAATATACTCATTGTTACTTTTGACCATTCTTTCTTCTTCTCTCTCAACCACTGTCCTTGTGTTCTTATTTCAAATCATATCCACTTGGGATATAGTAAACTCTCTTTACTGGTAACCCCTCTGGTTACCACATATATTTAATAGTAACCACTCTGGTTACTAACTACTTTCGATTGGTAACCCCTTTGGTTACCAATCAGCTTTATTGGTGACCCTGTAACGTGAATATGAACACAATCGTTACCAAACAGCTAAACAGCTAAGCTACACAGCTACTGGTATTTACAAAACATCGGTATTTATCTAGTACCGGCCCGAGGCCGAAAAACGATAAATATGCATTCACAGCAGTGGTATTTTTTCCTTACAATAACATTAAACAACACTTACCGATTTTCCTCAGATCACTCCTTTTCTTTTCCTAGCTTAGAAAAAGAACGAATTGGTTTTTGAATCTCTCACGATGGGTACACTACACTACACCCGCGAAACAATCGCGCTTAATTCTATGCAATCGCGTTTAAAAATCACCCGCGTTTCTCGGTTTTTAGTTATTCTTTGTCATAAATGTTGCATTCAAATAATACATGCATAGTACACATTCATTTTATTCTGAGATTGTAAACAAAGGTATATTATATTGGTACCCACTTTATAATTTCACATAAACAAACACAGTTAAATTTTTCTGTACGGCACTGCTTGAAGTAAAAAAAAAGAAATACTCCGACAATCGCGAAATAAACAAAACCGCACTTCCGAATTTAGTTATATTCTTTTCACATAATTCACGGAACTAAAAATATTTTTCACATACTTCGCGACAAAAAAAATTCTCACGCACAACAATAATACTGAAGTGACAAAAATTAATAATTTTATATTTTACATACAGATTTACGCGTGATACAGAACATTTAATTGAACTTGATATATTAATTTCACTGTTAAAACAAATATCGATCGAAAATTTTCGGTTTTAAACGATAAAACTTCAATTTTGTTATTTTTAATAAGTAAACAACGCGAATACGGGTCGTGACTAATCTTTCAAAATTCCAACTAGCGGTAGAAAAATTAAGTTTTAATAAAACACCATCTATCGAATGACAATCTAAGTTTTTGCTAACAAGATATTTACGTACGTTATTTAAATTCATTGCAATCAGAAATATGTTTTTATATCAAAGGAGCTCGCAAATAATTAATTAAATTATCACTATTTAATATATCAAATAGGTACTAATTTCGTAAAATACTTAACTTACCTATTTCATACTTTGTAATTTTGCTTTAAATACCTTTTATACTTTGAAACTTGCAAAGCATTTTTGTACTTAGACACATTTCAATATTTACCTATTACAAATAGAATATTTTAAACATTTTTGGACTTTGTTGAAATTCATATTATTTTTTTTTGTTGCATTGTATAGGTACCTAATTAGATACTTGAATTTATTTTCACTTCTAAAATATATTGTAATCAACTTAATTATTATTGACAAATACTTATCATTGTACATATTATATTTTTGCAACATGCAACCAACAATATTTTATTTATTCGCTTGCTACAATTGTAAATGTTTATATTATGAAAATTTAAAATTTACAACTGTCAACTGCTGTTACTGTGTACAACTATAGAAGCAAGATGATCAACGTTATCATCATCATCAGCATCAAACCAAGATGGAAAGCGACATTATCAACATCGATAAATCAAGATGGCAAACATTGTCAACGGCACCAAATCAAGATGAACAACATTGGCAACGGCACCAAATCAAAATGGACAACTTCAGCAACAAATGGTTTTCATTAGCAACCAAGAGCAACACCGACACGCTACAACTCGCTATACTGGCACGTATTCCCAAAGACATCAGACTCACTTGATGCGCGGCAAAGAATGCACAAGCACTCGCTATACTGGCACGTATTCCCAAAGACATCAGACTCACTTGATGCGCAGCAAAGAATGCACACACAGGCCCCACTGGAGAACTACTCCAAAGCTGTCTAACGCAACAGACACGCCACAACTTCAACGCTGGAGAACTACTCCAGAGCTGTCGGACACCCAAATATGAACGCACGCACACATCTCGAGCACACAAAAACTCACCTCGTCTCATCGCTACGCACGTCTTTGAACGAGGAATGATTTTGTTGGGACGCTGTCCCATCCTTCGTGTTATGCTTATGACTCGCACTCTGTCTCGCATACCCAAGGAGCTGCTCAACCACGACAACACGACGTCTACACGACACGGTCAACACGACGCTGTCAACACGTCACTGTCAACACACGCTGTCAACACGACGACAGTCAATGAAAACTTCGAAAACGCCAACGCAAGCCAACTGCACAGTTCTGCAAATTCGACAAGAATGTTTAGATGCCAATTACACTGCACAGCTCATCGGACTCCACGGACTACACTGACTCCACGGACTCCACAGCTTTGTGTACGAACAAGCCTCACCGACACACTGCAATTGTCAACGGGCTGAACGGGAACACTGTTTCCAAAGCAATCACATCTTGATCCATCGCAATCATCATCAGCAACTAGGCAACAGTCCAACTAACACAAGTCTAACCATCTCTCCAAAATTGTAATGACCACAATAATCTTCAGCAACGACTGCCTCAGCTCAGCCACACCATGACGATCTACCAAGGTATCGTGCCATCTTCGATACCACTTGGAGGGGAGGAATGTGGCAGGCCACATCTCGAAATTTCTTTCGAGCGCGCGCCTAGCGACGGCAAGTACATTTGTTTATCGCTAGGCCGAGTTCATCGCCCGCAACGTCAAACAAGTGACAATACTCCTCAACTGGGTATGACACTTCAAATAAATAAGTCTAGAATGTTCGAGGACATTGAACTTGCTACCCCAGCGCAGCACTATTTAAGGGAGTCTACACCTCTACACGTCGTCACTTCATTTCCGTATTTCCGTCACTTCGATTCGTCACATCACGCCGCCGTTCTCGACCACGCCGTCTCGCCGACACTTCGTCACTCGACCACCGGTCATCTCTCGACCCTGCGAGCACGATGGTACTTCACCATGCAAAGATTCGGACACTTCGAACACACCCGCTAACTCGCTCGTTATACCTACTCATCGTGAGAAAAGTTCCTTTGTAAGTTATTTCATCAATTGTAAATTTACCCTTAAGCAAACTATTAATTGTGATCAATATACTCATTGTTACTTTTGACCATTCTTTCTTCTTCTCTCTCAACCACTGTCCTTGTGTTCTTATTTCAAATCATATCCACTTGGGATATAGTAAACTCTCTTTACTGGTAACCCCTCTGGTTACCACATATATTTAATAGTAACCACTCTGGTTACTAACTACTTTCGATTGGTAACCCCTTTGGTTACCAATCAGCTTTAATATTATAATAACAAAAATGTTAGAACATAATATATAAAAAATACTTATTATCTTTAAATATATAATTCTTCTATACGTGTGTATGTCACTGAACTCCTCCTAAACGGCTAAACTGATTTTGATGAAACTTTTTTTGCGTGTTTATGTGAGTCCCTGAATGGTTTAGATTCACAAAAAGGAATTTTATACATTAATAAAATAAAAAAAGAATAACAATAAAATCAATCGTTATAAATATTTTCGGAATATGCATTTTGAATACTGGCAACATTGCTTTCGATATGTCATAATATTATGCAATGTTGGATATGCCATTAAAACTTGATGTTTTTTATCAACGCTCACGCTGTCTGAATGTTGCCTTTTTTAGGTGAGACAAGACTGATATGTAGGTATGCACGCATGTGTCGTGCTTCCTTTTATAAGGTAATCTACACCCGCACACCTGTCGGTGTGAGATATGCCGTGATATAGGCATGCCATCGTTCGTGCCGTGATATAGGCATGACAACGTCTGTCGGGTCCTCTAGTTATACATAAAATACTTACCTATTATAAACATAGGTACAATGAAAATTTTTTCTTATTTGTAAATTTACTGCCTTACTAGAGGTGTCTGTTCTGAGGCAATACCTATTCAATTTGGTCTAAAGTTATATGTTTTTGAATGAAAAAAAAAAATACAAATAATTAAACAGAAATAAAAAAAAACAGAAAAATATACAGACACCTCTCATTTATTTGAATCCATAACATTGTATTGAAAACGATGAATGGCACCACGATGTAGTAGAGATTCTCAGGTTATGAAGCCAGACACTAGTAATTAATGTAAATATATTTAACAGTATGTATTACGTATTACCAATTGGTTGAAAGAGGATGCCAATTTTGCCATTCGTAACGCAATCGTGGGGTCAACTTTGACATATGCAAGTGAGACCTGTACATGGAAGAAGTCACAAAATGTACTTGAAATGAGCTAATAATTTGACGATGTATGACAGGGTAAGAAACGAAGAATCAAGGAAAGAATGTGAGATGAAGAAAATGTCATTAATAGAACAGTGTTATAATAATGATATGGTTTAGCCAATTGGGAAGTGTCATATGTTAGGTATTAATAGTCAAGTGTCTTAATACAGTTATGACGTATTTTTATCAAAACTTATAATATTTAACCAAAACGTGAGTTACATACATACATACATACCATCACGCCGTGTCCCTTGCGGGGTAGGCAGAGAGAACCGAACGCCACATTTTTCTATCCTGGCACGCATCCCCATTCATGCTTGGTCTTATACGTCATGTTCGTTTATTGCACACACTTCTAAAATTTCCGTCTTTCAAAATATCGTTCACATGGTCGTGCCATCCCTTTCTTGGGCGTCCACGACCTCTCATTCCATTCCTTTCCGCTCTGTTTATTTTCTTCGTCAGGCGCTCCTCATCCATTCTTTCCATGTGACCAAACCATCTCAATGTGTTCGCTTTCGTTCTAGTAATGACATCTTTCTTCATCTTACATTCTTTCCTCATGTCCTCATTTCTTACCCGGTCATACATCGTTCTATTACAAATTCTCATTTCAACTGCATTTATTCTGCTTTCATGTGTCTTCTGCCATGTCCAGGTTTCACTTGCATACGTCAAGGTTGGCACTACGATGGCGTTATGAATGGCAACTTTGGCATCCTTTGATATGTTGCGATCATTCATAATTGGGTTTGGGTCATTATATTTGTATAAAGTTGATCTGAAATAAAAAGTTATGTCTCAAATATATTATATTATGCTATAAACTTTTAAGTGTTTCGTGAATTTCGCCAAGTTCCTACAAAGCAAAGTTCCAGGCAAATTTTAGACGAAGATTTACAAAGGATCATGAGTGGAATAAATACCATCTCAAAAAGGATAACTTGGTAAGCACAACAATTATGTGGGTCCTTTATTTTGGGGACAGAATGCAATAAATATTCATTTGTACAACAAATAGGATTTATAAATTTGTTTCGAATGCTAAGAGACTCACAGAATACAACTCAAATAAATTTGTGTCCAGTAGTCGAAATGCGTATTTTTGAGAAATGGTTTTGGAAAGACTTGATGTCATAATGGAAATGAAATATTTTCAAACGTCTAAAGCGTCTATATTATAATAAATAAATTATATCGGTTCTATGACACTGGAACAGTTTATTTATTTTTTTATTTTATTTTATTTTTTTATTAGCACAATCGCTGTTCACAAACAGTTCTCAATCGCTGGAAATTGTTAATGAATCAGCGAATTTGGCCACATGCTACGAATATTTAAGATAATGTTATTTTGAAAGAAAATTTAAAATGAAACACTTTGATTCTTTTAAGACAATTTCCATTGTTTATATAATACTAGCCATTTCCCTCATAGAGTAGACATAGAAGAGAACGCCATTATTTTTCTACCTACAAACACATTCATGCTTTGTCTGTTGTTCAGGCTTCTTACATTAACGTCTTTCGGGATATCGTTCACATGCTTTAGCCCTGGCACAAGTTTTTTACTTAGTGGGGCATTGCAGCTACGAATATTATTTGTCAATTATATAATATATATGTATGTATAAATAAATAAATGGGCGTGTCATCCTTTTCTTGGGCGTCCCTGACCTTTAATTCTATTCCTGTCAGCTTTGAGTATTATTTTCTTTGCCAGACATTAAACTTAGGAATATTTTCCCAAGAGTTCAAAGCATGTAAATGTATCGACCTAAATTATATTAATTACATCTTTCTTCATCTCACATTCATTTCTTGCATCATTTCTGTCAAATATCACTTACTCTGTCATGCAACGTTCTATTACAATTTTGCTTAGCGATCTCATTTCAACTGCAATTATTCTGCTTTCGTGTGACTTCGGCCATGTTGTCCAGGTTTCACTCGCGACTTCTATAATTGTATTTTGAATGACAACTTTGGCTTATATTGATATGTTGGGATTGGTCTAAGTGCTCCATATACTCTGTTACATTCCGTTGAAACATGATTTCCAGATAGATATATTCGTCGACTTGTTCGAGCCATTTGATCTCTACTTTTATTTGACACGCTGCTCCGCTTTTGCTCTTTTCAAACACATTGCTTATATATACATTATTTAAAAACTTTTTTTCCAACATGTCAGGTGACAGAAAACTTTTCATAACCACATAATCAAAATATTATATCGCCATACTATCATTATTTTGTTATACCTGACATGCACCACAATATATTATGAAAAATTCTTTACTGATTCTTTTCTGAACAATTTACATTTAGCACAACTTTCACAATTATCACGTGTTACATAAACATGAAGTTTCCCCGGTGGTATTAGGAGTTTGAAATATGCTGTTGCTGTGTGGTATGTAATGAAAAATGTAGGGCCCTAACGACGGCGCATGTTATCCATTCGCCCCCTGCCGACTAACCCGTGTAAGCCTTCACCTATGTATGTAATATTATAAGCTTTGTGTACACAGTCATGTGTACAAACTAGTACATACATGTTGTATGTATTATCTTCGTCATAAACATCATCCATCTTGGCAAAGCCATCTTCAGTAAGGGACGGGAAGAGTGAATGGAATATACCTACTAATTTTCTGACAACTTAGAAATAACTTGAAGTTCAAAAGATTCCCCGTCCACGATTCTTCATTTGAAATTTAGGTTTTTTAATTTTGGGGTCAAAAAGATTAAAGTTGTGTTCTTGATTTTATTTTTCTAATTCTTGTGCCGCTTGCTAAACTAGACAGTTCTTGTGTAAACAAATTGATTTTTATAAGTATATTTTTACCACATTTTTTTACATATCAATAGAGTCAAAATTGGAATAGGAACGCGCGGGCTTACGACCTGTCATCGGCTGGTTTACGTGATAATGTGCGCTTACACAACGTTCACTAATTATGTTTTCTTATTGAGTTCCCTATCAATCAAATTATTTAAGTTTTATATATTTAAATTATGAAAATCTGTTGGTTTGAAAATAGGTTGACATAACACCATCGCCATTTATGTTGTGTCGAAGACATTTATTTGCAAGGCCATCTATTGAGACATCGGTTTGTAAACAACAAAAGCATCATACATGAGCTGACAATGCTTTTACGAAGATGTCGCACCTGAACCCGCGTAGGTATATATTTTTAACTAATTCTTCATATTTTTATTTTTTATCTTTATTTGACGGTCATTATTGCTTATGTCTTATATTTTACATGATTGAATTTTTGTAAAAACAAATTCGCAAGATGCTGATTTCATTATTTTTCCTTGTATTTTGTTTTAACGGGACATATTTTTTTTATTATTTGCATGAAAAGAGCTCAATATGTTGTAAATAAATAAATGAAAAAAATATTTTTTTTTCTTATTTCGCTGAGTATTTCTTGGCGAAGAACGACAGTAAGGGAATCTTCCATACACCAAGGAATTCGTCATTATTCCAAGAGAACTTAGTAGCTTACGAATGTATGGAAACAGCAAATATATTCGTATGAGGCATACAAGCAATTTAATATAGAAACTAATTGTATTTTTGACTAAGCAATTGTTGCATTTTGATACGTTTTTATTATGTCAAAATGTCACACACAAATTAATATTCGTATGAGACAAACAAGCAATTTATTATAGAAAGTAATCGAGTTTTTGACAAAAAAAAATTGTTTCATTTTGACACGATGTTATTTTGTCAAAATGTTACACATAGATTAATATTCTTATGAGGTATTTAAGCAATTTAATATAGAAACTACGAAAAATATAAAACCCTAAAAAAAATATTCTTAAATACCGGGTTCGATTCCCGGTGGAGCCAGTTTTTAAATGAGATTCCAGACTGGATCTGTGAGACGATTAATATCGTAAGTCTACAGAATGTGGCAACTTGTTATTGGGTGCGTGTCAAATTGAATATTTGACAAAGTACCCGTTAGTTGCTCGAGAAACATTATAAAAATTAAATAACATATATTTATGTAAAGTAAGTACTATGAAATTTAAATGACGTAAATGAATGAATATATGTAATATAAATACTGTACTGATTAGAATAAATTATTTAAAATAGTAACCAGAAAAACCCGACATAAACTATTATAAAGGTAGTAATAGTGGAGAAGTAATAAAATCTATTTAAACGCCAATCAGAGCAACCTTTCAATCTACTTATCCATCATAAATTTATGTGAATAAACATAACTTATAAACAATGTTATTTTCCCAAAGCATGAGTGCAAACTATTTTCATCATAATTCTCTGTGAATATACTTAACTTATAAAAAATGTAATTTTCCCAAAGCATGAGTGCAAACTATTTTCATCATAATTCTCTGTGAATATACTTAACTTATAAAAAATGTAATATCCCCAAAGCATGAGTGCAAACTATTTTCATCATAATTCTCTGTGAATATACTTAACTTATAAAAAATGTAATTTTCCCAAAGCATGAGTGCAAAGTCTTTTTGGGTGGGAATGTTTAGAAATATATTTGTAAACAATAACGTTATACAAAATATAATACATACACACTGCAATACGACAATTTATTTCAACAAACAAGTGCTTTCAGTCTAAAGAAGCGACAATATTAAATTTCAATATAAACAAAAAATTCACGCAGTCAAAAATATCGTAAAGATATTACGCGATAAAAAAATGACTTTTTTTATAATTCAACAAGTACATACATAGGTACTTCTAACAAAAATTTACTTTTTATTTTTATGTAGGTACATAGATACTTGACATTTAAATAATAGCCAACATGGAAGAGGCAGTCTCAAGTTGAGAATTATGTCAAAATAACTGTCACACATTCGCTGCTACATATACATTGTATTGTGAAATAAAACTTAATTATTTACAACAATGTGTTTCAGCGTGAAACAGGACGAGTTGGTTCAATTGTCGTATAAAACTCAAGCGACGTATGTGGAAATTTTGATATTACCAAAGAGGCAAAATACAAGTACAAACATTTTACCGAATTAACAGCGACTTCTACCATCGAATAACATTATTTTGAACAAAGCAATTTGCACTTAACTAGATTGATATGTTCTGTAAACATATATGTTTCAATATGGTAAAGTTCACAAATTTATTGATTGATGCGTTATTCCCTTAAGGAGATTGATGAAGTGTAGGTATGTAAATTCACCTTTGGATGGAAAACTCTAAGATATAACTATTGTTTAAACCATGATCATTCGTAGTTCAACAATATCTTCATTGGCTCCACGTCCCAATATACAATGAAGATAATAATTAAATTAGATTACTGGACTTCTTAAACATCAATACTCAGGTTTGATTTACAGAATAATAGGGAATCCCTCAGATACTTAGTCTATGATATGTTATTAAGTATCTGGACGAACGATGGGTGAACTATACACAATTGAAATATTTATATTTATTTTATTTATTTTAAATTCTTTACACTTGTTTTTTATTTTTTATATGCGACCGACACCCGCTTCACTGGGAACATACCCGTGTAGGAGCGAGTATCAAAAAGACATTTATTAATTAGATTGTCACATCACAAATGTACCTTAAAAATAACACAAAATAACTTATAAGATTCATAATAAATTTCAAGTTGCAAGTTTTCATCAGCAATAATACAAAAATACAGAAACAAATGTACCTTAAAAATAACACATAAAATAAGTCATAAACATCATAATACATTTCAAGTTGCAGGTTATCATCAGCAATAATACAAAAATACATAAACAAATGTACCTCAAAAATAACACACAAAATAACTCATAAGATTCATAATAAATTTCAAGTTGCAGGTTATCATCGGCAATAATACAAAATACAAAAACACAACAATTATCACTATGTCACTGGCATGTCCATAGATAAAGGCGACAACGGTGTATAGTTAGTGTATTCTATGGGCGACAAGTGGCGGGAACATGATAATACAACAGAAAACCGTATTGGAAGTATTTACGCTGAATTTGTTATAAATTACGAATGTGGATATTGTAATGAGGACACCATAATATATGAAAGTATTCAACTTGGTTTATGAGAAAGGATCTTATGGTTTGCATATTCAGAGAAAGAGTTTACAAATAGTTCAATTATGAAAAAAGAAAAAAACAACAATAGAAAACAAAAAAAAATATAAATTAAAAAAAAAACCTAGAGGTCTTTCAAACGCACGTGCATACGAAACGTCCCAAGCATTGTCGCTCCCGGGGTTTTTCCAGTGCTTGATCCGTCACCGATCATCTTCAGACACCACCCCCGTATGCACCCAATGATGTTGCAAATATATCTACTTCGTTATAATCTTTGTAAAGGTGAGTTGTAATAATAATTTGATGTCGCACTATAGCAGGAAAATGTAGTTATACTGCGAGTATTCCTGGTAGGAATATGTAGGCTTATTCGTTGGGAGGTAAGGGCAGTCAATTAGGCTATTTATGATTTTATATAAAAATAACATATCTGCAAGTGTTCTTCGGTTGATCAAATTAGGTAAATTATAAGTAAGTCTTAGGTTATCGTAATTCATATCTAACAATGGTATTCCTAGTTTATGATTTATTTTGATCTTTTAAATTATTTAAAAATTATCTTTTGTATCTTTAAATTAATTACATCTGATGATTTTTCAATGACTAAAAGATGAGTAGAGTACTATAATAGAAATATTTGGATTGATGCATGCATGTAGGTACTTAATAAATTTATTACATTAAATTTTTGTTGTGAAATATTGAATGCAATCGTGATAAATGTGATCCATGGATGTATGTTAAAAAAATCCCCTTAAAATTTTTGAAATGATGACTCCACTATTTCATAGTGTGGAGAGTAAAAGACTTGCCCAATGTAGGTGATAAATCATTTTATTTCGTTCATTTCTTGTCGTCAAATATTACGCAATCTTATTGAATTAGATGCATCAATCAACAAAGGCTTTATAGCCCGTTGTGGGCCTCGGTATTCTCCATTTGAATTTAATGCATGCATGTACTTATTGAAAAAAAAAAAAAGAGTGGGTTGTGGCCAATGATAAACTCCTCACTAACAAGTCATTCTATAAAGTATTAAAATAAGTTCGTTAAATTATTTATTATTTAAATATTTTATAATGAAAACTTGATAGATTTTCAATGCCATTTTAAGAAAGTGATTTGCTATTTTACCAATTTGAAAATATTTGACAGTTAAACAGTTAAACTGTAAAATTTTTGACAGTTAAAAAAATGAGAAGCACTATTCAGATATCCTTCAAAATCTAATTTGGTCTTACTTACTATTTGTGTTTAAGCTGATACTTACCCAATTTTTTGTATGCCCGAAACTAACTTATCATGGGTTTAAACTAGTATCTTAAATAGTAAATAAGGCCCATGGGGTCTAAGCGAGTATAAGGTTTGCAAAATTTGAAAAGAATCGAATGAGTACCTACTTTAGTCTATAATCGACAAAGTAAAATGAACACGCCGTACATAGCACACAGCACATAGCACACACACAGATACATTGTGATGAAACTTTCAGATTACAATCTCAGCGTGATACTAGTTGAAAATCTGCAGTAAAAATAATACCCTTAAAAAATGCGAAATCATAACTCCCCACTATATCCGCTTGGGTTAGTGAGGAGTTAAAAAGTTTATTCATTCGATTTTTGTCATCAAATATTGCGCAATCGTATTGAATTGTCTAGGGGTGGTTCAATTATTATAGTGAACAAACAATTGACCGCCCATGGGTTGTTCAAAGCGAAGTGCTTATTCATCAATCAACCACTCTGTCAGTCGGCCATTTCCGCATCCTCTTTTGTCATCCATTTCTCTCTCTCTTTCTCTCAAATTGTCGTGTTTCTATGGTCACCAATCGAACACAACGAGAATAGAAGTATTAGATATTTGTCAGCGGCATTTGCGGTCTGCAATTTGTATATGTAGGAACAAACAATGAAGAATTTAATGGATGTTTTGTTGAATCGTGCACCGATTTATTTATAGCCAAAAGCTTTGTATTTTGTGGCTTCAACTCTGTGACATGTTTCATAATGAAATGATGAATTATTTTAAAATGAAGGTGATTTTAAATCTCTCGGAGGTATACAGCACCCAGTTCACATATTTTGTATTGTAATTTATATAACGGTTAGGATGTCGCACAAAGTCTTTTCCTATTTAATAAGTCTGTTTTTTTTTAGAACTAATTGACCATACAATAGATTTTCATAGACATAAATATCCCGTGCGTGATTTGATGTATGCAGATGATAAATTTCTGTTAGCATGAAGTATGAAAGAGTTACAATATCTTGTAAGTATGGTATATGAAGGATGCATAGATAACGGACTGAGGATGAATGTCAGTAAATCAAAGGTTATGGTGTTTGAAAAGAGTGAAAGCAGAACAGCGTGCCAAAGAAAAATAGAGAACGAATGGCTCGAGCAAGTCGACAAATATGTCTTTCTCGAGCATGTTCCAACAGAATGGACGGATTGATAAGGAGATCGAAAGAAGAGTTATGGCAGGAAACAGAGTTAATGGAGCACGTAAACCAGTTATGAATGATCGCAACATATCAAGGACCCTTGACGTATGAAAGTGAAACCTGGACATGGCAGAAGGCACACGAAAGCAGAAAAATTCAATTGAAATGAGATCGCTAAGACGAATCTGTAATAGAACGATGTATGACAGGGTCAGAAATGAGGACATAAGGAATGAATTTAAGATAAAGAAATATGCCATTAATCGAATAAAAGTGAACACATTGAGGTGGTTTGGTCACATGCGGATAATGAATGAGGAATGCCTGACGAAGAGAATATATAATGCGAATAAGAATGGAAAAAGAGGTCGGGGCCGCCCAAGGAAAGTATGGCACGTCCATGTGAACGGTATTTTGAAAGACGGAAATGTAAGCAGCTTATCGGCCTTCGTGGCTCAGTTGGTTAGGTATCTGACTGCTGATCCAAAGGTACCGGGTTCGATTCCCGGTGAAGACATAGTTTTTAATTGTGTTTTCCGTCTGAATCTGTGAGACGATTAATACCGCAAGTCTCCATAATGTGGCAACTTGTTATTGGGTGCGTGTTAAATTAATATTTGACATAGTACCTGTTAGTTGCCCGAGAAGCAATATAAAAATAAAAAATAAACAACAGACGAATACGAATAAGACGATGTATGAATGTTAACGAGGCGATGAATGTGTGTCAAGATAGAAATATGTGGTGTTTGGTTCTCTCTGTCTACCCCGTGAGGGACAAGGCATGATAGTATGTAGGTATGTATTAAATAACCCGACATCAAAATGCACTCAATGAGACATATTGAACGAGGGTTTTTTTATCAATAATTGCATGAAATAAAATATTTACAATGAATTAACTAATTATAACAGCAAAGAAATGATATTATTTCCATAATTAACAAAAATGGATATAAAAGGTTAAAACGAATTGTTAAAAAATAATATGAACATTTTTTGTCACGGCTGACAAAGCATTTAATTAATTTATCTAAAATTATTGATAAATATTTAATTGATGAGACCTTCGACGGATGAAACGATCGTTCCGTTCGAAGGTTAGAAACGTTTTAATTCAACAGCAGTAAAATATAAATTTTCAGAGAGCTGAATCTTAATGGTTTATTTTATATTAATGCAGTACAGGCTGACTTGGTATAAATGCTTTTGCTATTTTAGAACGATGTAAATTTATGAAAATTTATGTTCAAATAAAAACACCAAATAACGTTTCAAGAAGACGTTGAAATAAGACAATTAAGTTGGTTTGGTTCAACACTTCTCCGACTTTAAAGAAAGCAGACGCAATTGTTTTAAATATTAAAATGGTAAAACCCGACAGAAACAAAGATCACCTCGGCACTATGAGTTCGACCTTTTTCCTAACCGTGCAAAGAATTTCCTTCTCTCATATTTTATGAATATGGAGCCATCACCATTTGGGAATTAAGGTAAACTAAAACTTTGTGAACAATGGAAGCAGGAGTAGGTAGGCACCGGAGAGTCCGTTTTACAAACAAATATCTCGAAAGGTTACCAGAGCTGTACATTCCCGAAAATATTGAGAATATCGAAGACGAAAAAAATATTCGAAACGCACATTAATTCATGCCGTCTAAATCTTTACAAATATGTATTTAAGAAAATACTAGAAGAAATATGATTGTTTTTAAGTGATGTTTTTCGTTATCATTTAAAAATGGTTTGACTTCAAAAGGATATCAATGAATATATAGCTTATCCTAATATTAATGAACAGGTTGATCTTCCACCACCACCACCCGTTCTGTTTATGGGGCACAGAACAGAAATCATTTTATTTATCAAACTTTATGTACAATACTGTGTACAATGGCGGGTTTATTGCCACGAGGCAATTTCTTCCAACCAACCAAATCAACGTGAGGTCATAAATAGTAAATTGATATGTATGTAGGTACATTAAATTTATAACAAACGAAAAGAATATTAAGAGTAAATTCACAGCAACAAAGGAAGGAAGGAAAAAGAGTTTGAGGGAGGGGGTGGAGGATGGATATGGGGTGTCAGTTAAGAATTATTAGACAGGTAAAACAGCTTTAGTTTATTTTTAAAAAGTTGAATCGATTGAGACGTCGTCGTATCATTACTTAAGGTGTTCCATAGTCTTGCTGATTGTACTTCAAAAGAGGAACTGAGAAATTCAGTAGAAGGAATGGGAATAGCTAGAGTGGTACGTTCAGCAGATCGAAGAGGCAGACCGTGATTTGACAAGAAAATAACCTTATTCTTGAGATATTGTGGTGAATTTGCGTTGTTTATTAAATTATACAGTAGAGAAAGTAAATGAATATTACGACGTTGACGTATCTTAGGCCAGCTAAGAAGATTTCGGTAAGTGGAAACATGATCAAATTGTAAATAAAGCGTATACCAACATTTTGCAGTCGTTCAGATTTATTAAGGAGTTCTTCGTTAGCATCCAGATAACAGACGTCAGCATAATCAAGCGAAGGGAGAAGTAAGGATTGCGCAAGCGTGATTTTTGAATGTGTCGGAAGAAAATTTTTCAGTCTCAAATCGTCTGTTATGGTGACTAATAACGGCCCCTAGCAAAACTTGCAGACCCTGCACTTAAAGTGCCAAAGAGAGCTTATTACGTGGAAACAACTGGCTCACCGTTCACCGATAGTGAAGATAAAAGTGTACCGTATTTAAGACAGAAAGTCTTGAAAGCCATAAAGTTGCTCTTCGTGGCTACAAGGTCTACATGTCTAATGGGTCCAAAGAAATTCCTTCGGACATCGTTGAAGAGTTCTCATCGTTTTTTTAATGATCGCTAATGAAAAGGTTTGAATAAGAAAACTTGAAAACGACAGAAAACAATTAGGTTGTAGCCAACGCTATACTAAACACTCTTCACTATCAAAACTCTTCACTATGAAGTAACTCCATAAAGTATTCAAATTTTGTATGGATTATTTCCAGAATTTTCATGAAATGAGTTTGTTTAATTATTTTTGATTTGAATATTATAAAAAACTTGATAATTCAACAATGCCATTTTGAGAATATGATGCGCCTTTTTAACAATTTGAAAATAAAAATATTAAATTATAAGTTTTCTGAGTTTGGGGTAACTTTGAAATATTTGACAAATTGGAAAATTTGAAAAGAATCGAATGAGCACTTAAGTCTTTGATCGATCTTGAGGAATAAACATACCGTACATCGTACATAGCATACAGTACGCACACACAGATACTTTGTGATGAAACTTTTATAATACAATCTCGGCATGATACTAGTTGATAATCTGCAAAAAAAAATAACCTTGAAAATTGCAAATCCACAATTTATTCCCCACTATATCCCCTTGGGGTTTTGATGAGTAAAATCTTTATTTATTTAACTGTAAAGTGAATTTCTTATCTGTTACCAACTTATATTTGGCATTTAATAATAATTCTGTATAAAACCATTCCAACAAAGCAATAAAATGCATCCAAATGACGATAAAACTCTAGCAAAATGGAATTCGATGATATGATGTAACCAGATAAAAACGATATGGCGTGATATAATGATTCATAATTCCCAACTAGTGAGAAGTAAAAATGTTACTTCCTATATATTTATGTTACTTCCTTTATATCTATATATTTTTTGATCTTGCATGAACTGCTTTCTGTAAACAATCCTTCAACAAAATATCCTGAAGTCCAGTGTCAAAACTCAACAACAAGTATTGGTCGGATGATATCAAATGAGTAGCTTGAGGTCAACAGCGCAGAGGCATGGGAGTCAAGAAAGGATGTCTTTGTAAAATACTATGATGGTAGAATCGGTGTCATATTTTTCTACGAATTTTGATAGTCGAAGGCTATTTAAACCGTACTTAAAAAAACTTATTCTTATGCCATTCTGTCTCTTGCAAAGTGGACTGCCTCGCCATCTCTTTGGAGGTCTTCCTGTTGGTCTTCTTCCATCTTGGTGAGCGATACGTGGGAGTCTATTTTCATCCATTCTTTTAATATGTGAGCTCCAATATTGCCTTTGTCTTCCCCATCTGACAATGTCTTCCTTACTACACTTTTTTTCTTATTTCAGTATTTCGAATTTGGTCTCTTAATGTGTTTGCGGTTATACATCTCAATGTTCTCATTTCTGATGTTCTTAGAAGAGATTTTGTTCTCGTTGTGTTTGCTCTAGTCTCTATTCCGTAAGTGGTAATAGATCATATACATGTTTTATATATCCGGATTTTGCTTTCGATATTCATGTGCTTATTCATCCATATACTTCCCTTTAGGCATCCCGATATTGCACCTGCTTTATTTACTTTTCTTCATGTTTCTTCGTATAGGCTACTGCTGCTAGTAATGTCTATTCCCAGGACCATTCTTTGCTCTATTATGTTATTTTCTACGACTTACTTACATCTCAACAGGTTCTTGCTTATCGTGAGACTCTTTGTTTTGTCTGTTGATATCAAAATAAAACCTTTTTTTAAAACATAAAGAAGCTCGTATATTTTTAATAAAAATTATTTGTTACACCAAAAGCGTCGTTTAAGTCAAAATAAATATTTATAGGTATTTTAAGAATAAAAGAAACTCAATTTGAGAGGAAATTCAAACATATTTTGATTTCCTACGTGAGAATTTGTATGAAAAAGTATCGGATTAAAATAATACAAATATACATAATATTATTTTGACAGACAAAGGGAATTTTATAAATTGGCTTTCACATATTTGTTTCTCTTTTCTTTCTTCTCTGCCTGTCTGTTTTATTTCCTCGAAAAATAAAAGTCTAAATTTAAAAAAGAAATCGCAATAGACGATATGTAAATTCAGAGACGTTTAAGTTTGAAGAAATTCCTTTACGATTTTGAAGTGGGTGTTGCGAGAAATCAAGGTAGTTCCTACATTCTCAGAACTATTTTTCTTTTTATCTTTCTCGTATATTGATATTTCTTACAGGAATAATCAAGTGAGCGTTCCATCTATATCTTTCCTTCTACCTTGCGGTGGTTGAAAAACACCCCCTGCGAAAAAATACAGTCCACTAATTTCATATACGCGTCATCATGTAGATTAGGGATTGTGATATCTGACACTTCAAAGCAAGGTCCCGGGTTCGATTCCCGGCAGAGACACAGTCTTTGTTTTGGTTTGCAGTATGGATCTTTTTATTTATTTATATTTATTTATTTAACATACCATTTAAAAAATCTTCATTAAAAATAGATAACTGCTGCCAAACTAGGTATACTATTCTAGGGCTAGCAGTGTGTTTGTGAGAAGATATATCATCAATCTCTTGAGTATGGTAATTTGTTATTGGTCATTTTTCCGGCGTTGCGCGCTAACGCTGTATCATTTTTTATACGGCTATGACCAATTTAATAATAATGTTAATAACAATTAAAAAGTAGGTACTATAAACAATACATCAAAATAAAATGCAACAAACGCAACCCTCAAGTTTTCATTTGAGAATACCTTATCTACCCATCCAGATACTTAACCAGGATTAGTCTGTAGTGTGGCGGATGCGTGCTTAAATAGTTTATTGAATGTCGTTGAATTGATATTATTATGATGCGGTTTTTAATGGGGTGCGTGGTTTCACCTATATTTGGAAGAGACAAATATAAACGGAATGCGCAAATGACTCAAACCAGATAAAGTGAAACAAAGTTCCTAACTAAAGGAATGTGGAAGGCTGAAGGATTCTGGAACATTTCTCTCAGCTCCTGATGACGTGGTGACGAAACACTTAAATATTGAGTACACAAGCGCAGATAGGTTAATTAGCGAGATGAAAATGTTTTATTAAAAAATGAAATGCGATGCGTGCACGATAATCGTATTGATTTTTACTCAGACGAGCGATGCGAAATTATATAAAGTTTAGAGCGATGCGGATTTGTTAATTATGCGATGTTCAAGTTGATACTGAAGAAATGCATGCGTTAGCTACTGAGCGGCTATGATATTATTGCTGCGGGTGATCTCAAGCGGGTGAAGATATAGGGTATAGGAACTGGATAATGGGAAGGCGGAATTTATTCCACTAACATCCAATCCAGCCACATACATACCGTCACTTTACCTCCTCATCAACATATTGGCGAAACCAGGCTGAGAACTTCTCTACACTAACTATCAACCCTCATGATTCCTGCAAATACTCACACAATAGCAAATACATGGGACAACGTTTCAAAGTCCTTAGCGATTCTACATGTATTAATTATTATCGATTTTTTAATTTACCGATTATTACCGATTTTGAATTTTGAAATTGTCAATCAACAACAAGTTGGAGTTGATGACAGAGTGGTTAGCGCGCTGGGTTAGTAATCCGGTGGTCGCGAGTTCGAATCCTGCCTCAACTGATTCACCTATAGCACAAGCATTTGTGCTTAATTTAGACAATGTAGGAAGTTTATGTACTTGTTTACCAAAGATATATTCATTATTTGTAAAAAAAACTCTCCACTTGTACATGACCCAAGAATTTAAACGAAATATATGGGGTAGTGTATGGGTATAATGTACCGTTTACTAATAAAAATATTACAATATGAAAATGTATGTATTTTCTTTTTCGTGTTTCATACATTAAAAGGTAATAAAGTTTGCTTATTTGTGTACATCCGAATATCTACAAGGGCTGTAAATAGATTACTATCAGCTACATACCTAATATAAAGAAAAATACATTATAGTAACGCGACGTCCTACGTAGGCGATTCAAAGCGAATGCGAAGCGGCGCGGCGCGGCGCGAAAATAACAAACAGTCGGTAACTATGGTAGTGTCCTACGTTACCGACCGCGAGTTGGTTTCGATGGGGCGCGGCGCGATGCGAAGCAAACGCGATCAGTTGGTTTGATATTTTCGCGCGAATTGATAGCGGCGCCATTGTTTTTTGACATGTCAGAAACAGAAATTTTAATTTATGTCCATGAACGTCCCATATTATGGGACAAATTATTATCGAACCGCGAATTTTAGGATTTGGCAAAAATAAATGGGACTACAAGTAAACACATTATTTATTATTGCTATTTTAAAATAGGATGTTGATCAAAACACACAAAGTTTTCTCTCGCTTGCACGAATGTCAAATTTTGATATCTTTCCCGGAAAGATGTAAATTCAGTCTCATTTATTAATTCAAGATCACGTAATTCTTCATACAAATTGTGATATTCCCCATAAATATGCCTCTCTAAGTACACAATATTAGTTTCACTTCTCTGCCGTACATATTTCTTTAGTATTCGCTTACGTAATCCATGACAGTAGCTGGCGGCAGAGGGAACGATTCGCGCACACGTAGGACAGAGCCACCGCGTCGCACCGCATCGCTTCGCAATCGCGTTCGCTTTGAATCGCCTACGTAGGACGTAGCGTTATAAATACTTTTTTACATTATAGTAATAAATAGTCATTTTGAAATACTTATTTACTTATTTCTAATAAAATTTTATATGTTTGTTTCATGGATCACAAAATATATTTTTATTTTTAAGTCACTAAGGCCCCAACAGAGGAATCGTCTTATGAAAACAGGTATATAATAGGTATGTTAAAGAATCGTAAAATTATTAAATATTAAATGTGATTAAACTCATATTGAAGTTTTTTTTATATTAAGTATATTTGAAGTTCTCTCTCGTCAGTTGGTTAAAGTCAGATATTATTAAGGCGAGATGAGTCAAGGATAAGTGGTAATGTAGGGTAGGTAGGTACCTGACACAAGGGTCAATTTTCACCCCTCTAACTGACAAATTCACTTTTATTTGACAAATGATGGAGGTTTAGCCTTTCATATATCCATAGATATATACATACATTTAACACCTAAAACTCCGAGTGGATTATATGTGTATTTATATTGACTACAAAAAATGTACGAAAAAAATATTTCAGAAAAAAGTCTGCACGACAAAAATATTTGCTCTATAGATGAATATTTTTCAATTGATTTTGTATACTGTATAATCGTTTTTTTTTTTAGTCAGATAAATTACTTTATGGTTTTTTGACTTTCAACATGATAAACGTCACTATTTTAGACGCTTGCAAAAATTTTGTGTCTTTATTTTATACTTTTTACTAAAGTAGTGTTAAGATTTAAAAACTTCGTAGTACAAATTGAAATAGTACGAGATACAATATTTTCATTTATTTTGTTATCCGTATTTTTATTAATTTTCATTTCATTATTTATTTAATTTCCATCTTTTATTGCTCTGAACCGAAAATCTTCTATTCTTGTTGAAAAATTAATTACACTGGTGCATAATAATGGTTGACTGTTTTATTTTATTAGTTGAACAGGTATTTTACCAGGCAAACGGATCGTTCTTAAAAAAAGTAATAAATCTCTGATGAGCAATATTTTATTTTACTAGACTTTTCTTAGTTTTAAGACTTTATTTTATTTTATTTTATTTTATTTATTTAGGTAAAATATACAGGATTAAACCTACAATTATTTTACACGATTAATCATATAAAAAAAAATTACATCAAATTTGTATAACATTTCAAATTTCAAAGTATAAAAATTAAAACAATCCAAAAGCATACAAGGTAGTAGGTATAAAATCAAAATAAATTAAAGCATACAAGGGTCATTCGCTTGTTTACAAAAATATAATCGAAGTACATAGGTAGGAAAGAAACAACCAAAAAAATTCGCACACATTAACTATCCCGCATTGCATACTATGTGGGCACAGATTGCACAAGCTCCACAAATCAAGGCAAGAAAATACATTTTTTAAATTCATTTAACTCTGAGAAAATATCTACAAGAGGTCTGGACAACGATATAATATTAAAATCGCGAGTAATTCTAGGGAGGGGGGAGAAATATCCTATATTAGTTTTATATGAATTTAAAATAAAAAAGTCCCGAGATCTTGTATACATTTTTTTTACGTTAAAATTTAATAGACGCAGTATATTGGGGGCATCTAGTCTGCCATTGACGACATTATATAGGCAAATTAAACCAACCATTCTTCTTCTTTCCTTCAGGGAGTTTATTTTATAAAAGTTCATTTTTTTTTCGTATGTATCTAGATTTGATTTCTTTGAGCGATAAGCCAGAATCCTGAGGAACTTTTTTTGAATTCCCTCAATTCTCTGACTATGCACTTCATAATTCGGTGACCAAATAACCGAATTATATTCTAAAACAGAAACTACGAGACTTTTGTATAGACTCAATGCTACTGTTTGGTCCGAAAAGTCCTTTGTCTGCCTGCATATAAACCCTTGTAGTTTAGAAGCTTTTTTGGCTATTTCATCTATATGCGCGTCATATTTAAGTTTAAAATCGAATAGGACTCCTAAATCTCTCACAGTATCACATCTTGCTAAATAATTGTTGTTTATGTTGTACTGGAAAGATATTTTAGATTTATTATTTGTGAAGGAAATATATTGGCACTTGCTGTAGTTAAAATAAAGGTCATTAAGTTTACACCAAGTATATAGGGAGGCAAGGTCCTTCTGCAGTAGATTACAGTCTGTGATAGATTCTATTTTACGGTACAGTTTTAGATCGTCGGCAAAAAGCAAAAATTCAGAGTATTTAATTGACGAGGCTATGTCGTTTATAAATAATAAAAATAGAAGCGGTCCAAGTAGTGATCCTTGTGCGATTCCCGATGTTGTTTTATATGGTGGCGCTTTATGCCCTCCTATTGTTACTGTTTGCGATCGATCAGAAATATAAGACTCAAACCATTTAAGTAATTCTCCATTAATGCCATATATTTTCAGTTTTCTTATTAGAAGACGTTGATTTACCTTATCAAATGCTTTGCAAAAGTCTGTATATATGCTATCAACTTGGATTCTGTTATCCACATTTTCAGCAATGAATTGTGAGTATGTCAATAGATTTGTAGTTACAGATCTCTTAGGATGAAAACCATGTTGTTCATATATTATGTCTTGTTTGACATGACTTAATAAAACCTCATGAACAAGTGATTCAAATATTTTGCTAAAGCAATCTAACTTAGATATTGGTCGATAGTTAGCTATATCATCTCTGGCACCTTTTTTTAAGATCGGTGTCACATTTGCATTTTTCCATCTGGTGGGGAAGTGCCCATTTGAAATCGATTTGTTAAAAATTATGGTAAGGGGTTTGGCTATACCTGAAAAACATTTAAATATGAAAATAGGCAATATACCATCTGGGCCTGCTCCCTTATTTATGTCTGTCTTTTTTAGTTTATTTATAATGTCCTCAAGTGAGAAACAAACTTTGGTTAATATGCGCGATGTCGCTGTATTTTGATTACAGACAAGATGCAAGGAAAAATGTCATACTTTTGAAGTTTTGTAACGAAAAGGTATTTTTTCACAAGCTCGGTTCGTAAAAGCCCAAAAAAAACATAATATATTTTAGTTCCCAGATAATTTATTTTTCTTCTTCAATAGCCCTACGAGCTTTGGTCTCCATCAACCCTCATCTCCGACTCTTCCTGTCCTCCGCTGCGGTCCTTCAATACTGTGTTAGTAGCAGTTGGGTTTGCTTCCTTCCTAACTTCATCCTCCCATCGTAGCCCAGCTTGCCCACCTTCCTTCTTCTTTCTGGATGTCATTCCAGAATCATCTTGTGTACCCGCGATGACGGCATACTCTGGACATGTCCAGCTCACCTGAGATAACCTGGATATTTATAGATATTATATATTTCGTTGTTGTATCGTATTCTCCAGGCTTCGCTAGCATTCATCATCATGCCAATATTTTATTTTTTATTTTATTTTATTTTATAGAATACAACAGCAATACAATAAATAAATATTATTTATCTCCTCAAAATGAACAACGAAGGACTAGTAAGTGTTTAAATACATAATTATATCTTAGTAGGTTTATGAGTAGAAATCCATTAAAACATCGTTGATTCAGGTTTCGGTTAGTAGATATTTGTAAATATTCGAGTGAAGCCCTTCACTAATCGGATCCCATGTCGAAGTTTGCCGGAGAAACGTTCAATATTCAGGAAGTCGGTAACTATCCACCGGATGTCCGGTCTAAGTTTCAAGGGAAAACTTCCGGAGTAAAAAAGAACGTATTATGCACGTACGGACGTATTAAAAACTGAGTTATACATCTTGCGGATATTTAGGAGTTTAATATTATACATACATACCATCACGCCATGTCCCTCACGGGGTAGGCAGAGAGGACCGAACGCCACATTTTTCTATCTTGACACACATTCATCGCCTCATCAACATTCATACATCGTCTTATACACGTTCGTCTGTTGTTCACGCTTCTTACATTTCCATCTTTTAGAATATCGTTTACATGGTCGTGCCATCCTTTTCTTGGGCGCCCCCGACCTCTTATTCCATTCCTGTCAGCTTTGTATATTTTCTTCGTCAGGCGTTCTTCATTCATTCTCTCTAAGTGGCCAAACCATCTCAATGTGTTAACTTTCATTCTGTTAATTAATTTTATATTACACCCAATAAATAATTAGGACCGTATTATTTTTAGGTATTTTTCAATTCCTTTTATTGTCTTTATAAAACCAACAATCATTAATGTATATCTATCTAGATTTCTGTTGAGTAATTTTCAACATTTTCATTTTACAAATTATTTTGTTATTTATAAAATATATTATGTACCTAGGTATCAGTCATTTTATTACAAATAATAATGTAATAAAAACAATCATTAGGAATATGAATGTGTTAAGCCGGTTGCAGACCAAAAGCTAGGCTAAGTTAGTTGAGCTTAGCTCGCATAGCTGAGTTCGTTTTTCATACAAGTGTGCAGACCGCAAACTGTAAGATAGTATGAAAAATGATCTCAGCTCTGCAAGCTAAGCAAAATTGACTCATCTTAGCTTTTGGTATGCAACCCGCTTTAGTCACTCGTAAGTTTCTATCCATCACTCGAAATATTTACAGATTCTTAAAATTATTTTAAATAAAGATAACATTTGTAATCTACTGTGAAAAAAATATAAATGGTACTGACTTAAAAAATACCTAACATTTTACAACACATGATGTTTTTCATCATATATCAGGTCCAATGAATGTGATTAAAATGTTTATATTTTATTGTTCTACCTATATTGTTGTTTTCAATATGTGAATTTTTAGTACTGTAGTATGCAAAGGGCAATTTGTGCCGTTAATTCAGCAAATAAATAAACAAATGATCAGAATAAGCTGGAATATTTTCAAGCTTGAGTTGTTTTTCTATAGCTTTATGTTGCAGAGATGTTTGATGTAAGTTTCGCTTTCTCTGAACAGTCAAAGATAAACATAATGTCTAGAACCAATACCACTAAATAAGCAGTTTGACGTTAGGAATAGGTACACAAGTTTGTTTATTATTAAACAAGACAATAGGTTTGAAGTTTGCGTGATGGCGATTGGTTAAAGTTTCACTTTCTCTAACTGCCTAGTTCATTTATTTGTTCCTAGTTTCGTTCAAACTTTGAATTTGGGAGTCACTGTATTGTTTTGAATGTTGCTATTATACTTTTTACAACAAATAACCTGAATTTTATAAAGGAAATAGTGTTTTATGTCTGTTAAAAAAAAACAGAAATAAAAGTTAACAGAATCGGATTATGGTATGTAATGTATGTTTGCAGATTAAGTATCAAATTATTGAGACTTCTTAGATATTGTGTATAGGCAATTGCCATACAAATTGTATGAAGCGATGTCGTCACTCAATTCATTTTTTATAAAAATTGTAAGAAAAAATTTGAGATGTACTTCTACAATATCGATGTTTTTTATAGAAAATTAATTTATCTAGTTGGGGTGTTTCGGTTTTTTTCGATATTTTAAAAAAAAAATTGAAATATAGGCAGTTAAACTAAAAATTATCATAAAAAAATATTTTTCTTAATAAAAAATGTTTGAGAAACCCTGGATTTTTTTTGAAAAAACTAATTTGAGATTTTGTATATGTCTATGTTTATATCAATTTTTAGTGTTCTAGCTTTTATGGTTTCTGAGATATATGGAAAAATAAACCAAAAATTCAAAAGTTGATAACCCCTGATCGAAACAAAAATTCAAAATTTGGGTATAAAAGTTTTGTAGGCCTATAACTATATTCTGAAATTTTGGGCTCTGTAAATTGAGTGGGTCAAAAGTTATAAGGGGGGACGGACACACAGACACATACACCCTCACACAGACACACACACACACAGACACACGAAATGTTCTAATCCGAATTCTGAGTAAATCCGTATATGGAACATATATGCTGCGAAGCCTCTAAATTGGTGTTTTTTGACTTCAAAGTTGGAAAAGCCGTGAAAAAAGTAGACCCTGCATACAATTCCTTCACACACGGATTTAAATTGCCTCTTCCTTCAAAAGAATTTCATTCTCTTGAACGAATCGACAGTTGGATTAAAATTAGGATTGTACCGTACAGTAGTTTGCAGAGTACCTACACAAAATTTTATAGAAGGTAAAGGTTTTGGTAAATAACTTTACCATTTTGTCATGGATTAAAGCAATTTGCGCATTTAAACAATAACACACAAACATGCGCTCTGTGCACCCTACACAAATTTGCTGTAAACGACTTATATACCACATGCGTAATACTAACGTCATACACACAGATCTTCCACGACCAAACTCACTGTGTGCAGTCATTTCCTACATTATACTAGTTGAGAAATCAATAAGTTTATTACTAATTCACAGAAGATGGGCATCAATTTTGCAGTGACTGAAGTGATTTCAATAGATATTTTTACACAGTTATTACGGTTATATATTTTTATATTTAATTATTTACCATTTTTTGCATTTACAAGTATATGTGTTATTCTTTTCTTTTTTATATCTTTTGTTTGTTCTTTATGCTTACTTTTCTCTCTGTTATTTTTTTTATTTGTATGTATAGGTACCTAATTTTAAAATGATGTATATATGATATGGTTTGTGTTGCATTGCACCCCCCTGCTAACGAACTGAAATAAAATCTTATTATTATTATTATTATTACTTTTTACTTTTAGGTACAAAGTAGAGAGTAAAAATAAATAACAAATTATATTTCTTCAATTATTACAGCATTCATTTTGCATTTTTTTTAAATAAAATTTTATGAAGAATTCTATTTATTTATACAGCGTTTGGCCGCATAAAGCACAGTTATTAAATATAGTAAAAATATAAAAATTTCTATTCTCAAGCTAATACATGCATATATGTGAGCAGCCTCTATGTTGGTGACCAAAAAGACTCTTTCGCACTCACCGCCGAAGCAATCAATTTTGTATATCAAGTACCTGGACATTAATATTTGACAATCAGGAACTTAACCTTGCACAACATTAATAATTCTATTATCGATTATTAAGACGTAGGTATTTTTGATTTATGATTACGAATATTGTAATCCATTGAGAGCTGTTGAATTTTCTTAATAAATACATATACAATACAATTAAGGTAGAACCTCTGGTTCATAAATTGAATATGATGATGTACTTAACGCTACAATAGGTTCCCTTGATTTGCTCTCACCCCCAGAAGATGTGTATATATGTATGTTAGTTACCTTTATTAAGTAAATTGAATAGTATTGCCAATTAGAATAACAATTGCCAACATATGCTTCATCGACTTGTTGTATTGTGATAGTAATATTGTTACATATTATAGGTCTGATATCAAAGTGATTATTAAAGTAGGACACTCAATATTGGATCTCTATAATTATATAATCGTCAAACAAATCATTTCAAACCATCTTTTCATCTTTTTTTTTCCATTTCTTTTTGAATAATTTGTATTTAAATACCAAAAAATGCATTACTTTTTATGTAAAAACCTATTAATAGTTTCCTTTTTAGTATTTTCTAATATTCATATCTATTTTTTTGTAAAAAAAACTGTTAAAAAAATAAGATTAAACAAACTTAAAAGACTAAAAAACTGCTCCAATTTGATTGAATTTTTCGTGGACACAAGTTTTACTCTTCATGTTGTTTTACTAGTTGCATGTTACAGATGAGATCCAACTGTCGATGGTTATAGAATGTATTGTTGAAGACTACGTACCAAACTAAATCCAGATTATTGAATATTTTAGGATATTTTGTTTTCTATACGAAACAAGTAGGTATATCTGTCAAGATGGGATAGTATGGAGTGGAAAAGTCAGTCCTTTCTTCCTACCCAAAATATGAGAAAAGATTGATTGTCTGTATGCATCTTTGGAGATTATGTTTCAGTCCCCGTAGATATCGTGTATACTGCTATACAAATTTTACGAAACGATGCCGTGACTAAATTCAATTTTTACAAAACTTGTTGAAAAAAAGTTTGAGATGTAATACTATAATGTGCATATGTATGAGAGAGCTCACAATGATAAACCGTTAAAACAGTTTAATGAAAAAATAGTTTATACTAATACAAATATAAAAAATTAAAAAAATCTAAAATAGTTAAACAGAGTTTGTCCATTTTTTCTCTTTCGATTTGATACTAATTTGAATTGAAGTTCCTGTCTTGTTGAAAATTGGTTTCATTTCAATGATTACGAAACGAGAAGCGATTTAATCAAACCGAAGTCTTCGATTTAGAGGAAAATTTCATTTGAATCTTAGAAACCCGCAGAATTACTTAACTTGCCCACATTATGGTTCCTAAGTGAATTTAATTTTGATTACCATGTGGATTCTGAAGAAAGGGTTTTGCATAATGGATAATAATATATCATTTTGTGACGACGGGTAAAATTATATTTGAACCGGTACCAACATGACGAAATTAAGTATCCAAAACGAAATGACTTTAACAATATTACCAACATAAATATGGAGAAAACAAATTGAAATATTTTATGGATAAGTAAATCAACTTGAAATTTGTCAGACTATGAGATGAGATAGAAAACGAATAGGTACTATATAGACTTGTCATTTATATAACACAATCCGTCAACCATTCTTTCCAAGACAATTTATAAGAGAATCTCGTGTCGCGACGCGTATTTACCTTTCCGTGTTGATTAGGAGGCAAGTACTGCCTCAAATTAGGCACTAGTTTTTTGCAATAATGCACTTAGAAACTCGTGTTGAATTCAAGGTACGTGTTGTCCAAATGCACAGGTTTATCAATTAAGATATAAGAGTATTTTCCTATTAATATCTGGGTTTACATAAAAATATATTTTCTTCTTCATATAAAAATTCTTCATATGAAATCACGTGTCAAAATTTTCAAAATGCTCACGTTCTTTAACATTTTCGATTGAATTTGTTAAAAGTAAAGATTGGTTAGAAGTTAGTTAAAGGTTAGAAGTAAATATGCGGAAAATAGTGTTTTCCGGAAAAAAAATTGACGGCAATTGTCAATCTCTTCTTTGATGAAGAAATATTACTTACCTGAATATATGCTATAGCTGTCATAATCGTCAATGTGTTAAAACAAAATTTATCTGCTTTTATTAAAATATTTCAAACAAAATAAGCATTCTTCACCATACTGCATTAATAGTTTGTCTATCTTAATGTAAAAATATACTATCGTTAAAAAAATTATATTCCTTGTAGTAAAATTTAAAATGAATAAAAATATATATAATAAGATAAATTTCTTATGTATGGAAAAGTGCAGTAATTTGATTTAATGTTATAGTGTAAAGAGCTTGAATTTAAAACTGATAAGCTTTCCATAGATAACATAAAATTTCTTCATATGATATCACGTGTCAAAATTTTCAAAATACTCTCACGCTCTTTAAAACTAAATTTATCTGCTTTTATTAAAATATTTAAATATTTTATAAAACATAAGCATTCTTGAGATTGTCAACATTTCAAGAAGAAAAAATGAACGCTTACTATGATGTGGAGAGTTAAGTGTTGGCCACAACCCACTCATTTTATCAAGGCGATGACAAATGTGAATTAAATTATAAATTAAAAAAAAAATATGTAAACGAACTGAGAATATAATAATTTAATATAAAAACTGAATTCCCTTTTATTTTTGAGCCGTGTCAAAATTATTTTATTCAGGAAACGTGCGAAATTTAAAAATCTTGAAATAACGTATTTCTTTCCCTATGGCGCTGGAGATCGTCCATGATTGGTCACAGATTGAACAAGACACGTATCTATGGCGAGATTGGGACAAACGTGACATAATACTATTTCCGATAAAAGACCCCCCCCCCCTCCTTCATTTTTTACTGTGGAACAAAATCTTTGTTTAGGAGTAAAATAAGATGGCTACAAGAGGGCTAAAATTTTTCACTTCGAGTTTAAAACTTTTCCAATTTATGGTTTGATTTATTCCCATGTTACGTATTGAGAGTTTAAATAATTATTATAAAATAAAATATTATGCGCGGCTAACTATAATGGCTTATTGAGCAACTTAGACTAAAATTCAGAGTATGTGTGGTGAATCGGTGATTCCTGTTTGTTTGTGGTATGACATAGATAAAGAAATAAAAAAAAATATTTATAATAATGGATTTATTTAACAGATATGGCAATTAAATGGCAATTAATGGTTTTCCTTTTGGTTAATTATTACAAACAGATATACAATAAAAATATAAGGTATTGGTTTTGGTATGGATTGAATTATTAAGTGCACTCACATGTATGTAGGTACCTCTTGGCTGATTCTTCTGCGATTCTATATTTCTGCGGTCAGCAGTCAGTGACGATTGCAGAAGGTAGAGTCTCTGGACCTGCCCTCTATGAAATCGGTCTAGGACACTTGGCTGCGGCCACTTGGTTGCGGGACACTTGGGTGCGGGACACTTGGCTGCGAGACACTTGGCTGCGGCGGACACTTGGCTGCGGGTCACTTGGGTGCGACGGACACTTGGGTGCGAACCCACTTGGTTGCGAGTCCATTTGGTCGCGACGGACACTTGGGTGCGAGCCCACTTGGTCGCGAAATAAAAAAAATAAATTCTGCTTTGGAATGAAGTGCTTCATACTGATTTTTTAATGCTCTTTATATATATATGTTGTTGATATATAAGTATACAGGCATTTAAAATATAAAGATATATACTTAAATTTAATAGTATAAAGTAAACACAAGGTTATTAAGTGAAATTATTTTTCATACTATAAATATGAGAATTTTTATACCCATACCTACATGAAAAGAAAATTATATTTTTTCGAAATTTGTTGTGATAGCAAAAATGTAGTAAATTAGAAAAAGAACTTTAGTAGTTAAACAAAAATTCATACATACTATCACGGCGTATCCCTAATTTATGTGATCGTAACAGCTTTTACTTGTACATATTACATACAATTCATTACATTTCATTATTACAAATACTTATTATTATTTTTAAGTAAGTCCTTTTTAAATAATTATAAGATATAATTTTTTTTTTAAATATTACATATTATTTTCTGTATATTACTTGTTTTATTTTTATTCAATAAAGTGAGATAGGAAAAAGATTAATAATACAAACATGATTAAGAAACGCGTTTAAATTTCTTTTTCTTAAAAAAAGTTTCTATCTACTTGCAACCCTTTTGTAGGCCCTGGGAAGATGGTTTCCCATTACATAGAAAGTATGAAAAAAGTCATCGGGAATCAGAATTTTCATATTAAATTTAAAACACCATCTCTTGAAACATTAGAAAAACACTTTTTATAAAAATCTGTTTTATCGACCATTCCTACATCTTGTTATTAGGCGGGAAAAATGACATTTCACATATTTCATCTCTTACTGCTATACTGTTGCTGTGAATTTTGAATATTTTATATTATTTCTAGTTTTTGACTCTTTCTAAGTTATAAGAGCCACTTATTTTACTAAAGTAAGTATTATTTTTGATTTATAAAATATTTTTTTTACAAATCTCTTATTAGTTTACTATTGTTGACGATTTTACTAGGTGGGAAGCATAGTTCCCACGGAACTAAATCTCAACCATTTTTTTTCATACATTTTTTTTTTCATAAATATAATATACTTCTTTTTTCTTCTTTATAATCATTTTTTTATATCTTTTAGATGTCTAAACAATGGAACATGGATATAGAAGGTCATGTAGAAGAAATGATGGATTTTTTAAATTCACTTCCCGAGGATGATACTGATTCAGAGGCAGAATGTGACATAGATGCCTATTCAGAATTGGTGGAATTAGATAATACTCAGTTTAGTGACAATAATAACTCATTGCGAGATGTAATATTGGATGAGAATGTTTTACCAGAATCTCCTTTCATTCAAGAGAATGTTTTACCAGAGAGTAATGATACAAGCTATCTACTTGATGTCGAATGGGGTGAAAATATAAGTGACTTCCAAATTCCTGTGGAAAACATTAAGGATGCTGCATCTGTTTCATCTTCAGAGCTATTACCTTCCTCAATCCAAAAAGAAAAAAAATATTTCGATGCTACTTTCAATAATATCATTGACATAATAGTAATCGAAACAAATAGATATGCTCAGCAAAAAAAGACAACAAACTGGACTGATACAACAAAAGAAGAAATCCGCGCCCTGATTGGTATATTTATAATTATGGGTATTCACCAGCTACCCCAACTTAAAAATTATTGGAGTTCAGATCCTATTCTTGGTGTGCCAGCTATTGCTAATATCATAACATCAAAAAGGTACAAAAAATTAATTGAAAATATACACATGAATGACAATATAAAAAATAAATCAAGAGACGATTGTAACCATGACAAGCTGCATAAAGTCCGACCAGTCGTAAATGAGCTAAATAATAACATAAAAAAATTAATAAATATATCCTCATATTTATCTGTCGATGAATCAATGATAAAATTTAAGGGCAGGTCGACGATAAAGCAATATATGCCTATGAAACCCATAAAACGGGGATATAAAGTTTGGTGCCTCGCAGATTCCACTACAGGATACATCACAAAATTTGAGATATATACTGGAAAAACAACAAATCAAAATAAACAAGAATTCGGACTGGGTGAACGTGTAGTGATCCAACTAACAAATGATATTCATAACCAAATGTGCATCGTAGCATTTGATAATTTTTTCACGAGTACGAAATTACTGATTCATCTCTACAGAAAGGGGATTTTTTCATTAGGCACGGTTAGGACTAATAAAAAAGATTTACCAGATATAATGAAAAGTAATAAAAAATTAGACAAGGGAGAATTCCAATTCAAAACTAAAGGACCTGTACTCGCTGTTCGATGGATGGACAATAAGATGGTAAATTTTTTGTCCACTGTGACTAACCACCTCGATACAACAGCAGTATTGAGACGAAATAGGCAAGGTGAACAAGAAAAAGTGTCTTGCCCAAAACTCGTATCAGAATACAATCGTATCATGGGTGGAGTTGACAGATTCGACCAACTGAGAGAGCGTTATGAAATTGGTAGGAGATCTGTGAAATGGTGGCATAGAATTATGTATTTTCTTATTGATTTGGCCATCGTAAATGCATATTTACTATCAAAAATGGAATCAAGGAATAACAGAGACCAATTATCTTTTAGGATAAGTTTGGCAAGACAACTGATAGGAGATTACTGCTCTAGAAAACGAAGAGGAAGACATACAATGTTTTTAGCAAAAAAACGCACAATCCCGGAAGAAGTAAGATTGGCTAGTGTGGGTCAACATCTTCCATATCTAGGAGGAACCTACAGAAGATGTAGATGTTGCAGTACAAAAGCAATAGAAAAAAGAACAAAGTATATGTGCACTGCTTGTGACATTCCACTTTGCGTGGATCCATGCTTTAAAATTTTTCACGGAAAATAATTTTATAATTCGGTATCTATGTATTGATTTCGATTTTTACAACTTCCTAGAGTTCAACGTATTTTTTATTTATTTTTAATATAACATTATTATTGTAAATCTTTTCTTTTTCCAATAATAAATTGACATACAATAATTTTGTATTTTTCTCCATACATTTTTTTGTGTCAGCAAAAGTTCCGTGGGAAACATATTTCCCACCTTGTGTATCTTTTATACTGATGATCTAGGTTTTATTTTTTTTTTAAATATTTTATTGAATAAGTTAAACTAAGCATATTATGCACAATAATTTTAGATACCAATATTTAAAAAAATTGCCCACGAAAGGGTTAAAGATAGTAATATGTGTTTGTAATCATGAAATGTAATCAATTGTATGTACCTAATACGTCCACGAAAAAACTTTTACGATCACATAAATTAGGGAAACGGCGTGATATTTATTGATGATGATATTATTTCACAACAAATTTCGAAAAAAAAAATTTACTTTACATGTTGTGTATAAAAAATTCTTATACTCGTAGTATGAAAAATAATTTCACTTAATAAACTTATTTTTACTTTATACTTTTAGACCGTACATATATATATATATAAAGAGCATTACAAAAATCAGTACGAAACACTTCATTCCTAAGCAGAAAAAAATATTTTTATAATAATTTTAATATTCGCGATCAAGTGGGCTCGCACCCAAGTGTCCGCCGCGACCAAATGGACTCGCAACCAAGTGGGCTCGCACCCAAGTGTCCGTCGCACCCAAGTGTCCCGCAGCCAAGTGTCCGCCGCGGCCAAGTGTCTCGCAGCCAAGTATCCCGCACCCAAGTGTCCCGCACCCAAGTGGCCGCAGTCAAGTGTCCCATTCCGCTATGAAATCTAGCCCTCGCAGATAACCGTGAGCATCTCCGTTAATTTCTGCACAAGTCTTTTAATTAAACTGTTGTTATTTAATTGCGACTCAGGAATGATTTTTAAGTAAGCTTTAATGATAACAACTCAGTTTGCTTATAATATGAAAATGATTGATTTTAAGTACTTTATGGTTGGTATGTCGCGAGCAAAATGCCAATGCTCTTTATTAACTCGGACCCTGAACCTAACTGAAGATCTACTTGCATACTCTCGGACGCTACCCTATATTTATTTATTTATTTATTTAATATACAGAGACACCAACAGAACACTGAACAACACAAACAAAAAAAACACGAAACAAAAAAAATAGAATCTCCAGTGCTCCAATAACAGGTATCTCCCGCATGGCTATTGTGCATAGTTAGGTAGGTACAATCAACGTCTCCTGACCATTCAAATTATAAAAAAGACATTACTTTGCACAGTTAAAAGGAAAGTTTAAAATACACATATACATATATGTAGGAAAACAAAAAGAAAACAAATGTTGAACTAATAAGATAAAACAAAAAAAAAAGAAGGAATAATTGAACTGAGACAAAAAAAATAGATTTTAGCCCAGCATACTTTAAAGGATAAAAATAAGCAATTTATCAAAGATCAATTTCTATAAAATATGTACGTCATTGTCATTACCTACATTAAATTGTCACAACGATTCAGACGCAACGTCTGAATCTACCAATATATCAGACTAGGTAGGTACGTGACCCTTATGTTTTGTCCTATGCGAGTAGATTCACGGGGCTACACATGTTTCATCGTGTACGAATTTTATTTCATAACACCCATTTCACTAAATTGTAAGAGTTTATGTAGTTGCATAGTTGTAATGAGACCGCCAAAAATTATTAGTATCAAGGAAATGGATAACAGGGTTACAAATGAGGACACAGGAAAATAATATAGAACAAAAAAAGTTTTATGGGTACATAAAACTAAAATGTTGCGGAATAATTGCTCTGGGGTAATTTCAACAAGTCAATGACGAATAGAGTGATAATAACAAAAAAACTTTACAACAAAATAACATTGTAAGTGAACGATATATTATATAAAACGAGTCGGTTGTGGCCAACGCTATACTACTCACTACCAAGTCACTTCAAAAAATATACAAATTATTTATGAAATATTTTCAACATTTTATGAAATGAGTTTGTAAATTATTTTTATTTTCAATATTTTATTATTTATTTATTTTATTTTATTTTCGAGTATTAGATATACAAATTTGCAAAGTTTGAAAAAATCGAATGAGTATGTACTTTAGTCTATAATCAATAAATTGTTACCTAGTACACAGCACACAAACAGATACATTGTAATGAAACTTTCAAAATACAAGATCAGCATGCGATTCTAGTTGATAATCAAGAGATAAACTCGATCAAGTATTTTTGTTTAAATTGATAAATAACTATGTTGATAGTCCAATGCTACATTGTATGATAGATGTGGTCGTGCCCAGATTGGCGTCCAGACATGGTGACATACACCCACTGTAATACCAATTACTATAACAAATCATTCCTAAATACATAGATCATGTAGATCATTTGTATAAAACCAAAATGCGTGACGTAGAAATATTTAACTTATCACTTGGTAAATTCAGGGTGAGCATGTGTCTATGTTTGGCTCAGAGGGGTGTTAGGTATCTTGGTGCTTGAGCTCGCTGTGTCTCATCTTGTTATTTCACAGGTACTATATCAAATATTATTTAAACACGCACTCAATAACAAGTTGTCACATTTTGGATAGTTATTCTTATCGTCTCACAGATCCAAACTGAAAATACAATCTTTTTTCTTTTTTTATAAAAAAAAATGAATATGTCCTTATTAAACAAGAAAATATATGTCTTCCTACATTCCCTAAAATAGGCAAAAATGCTTGTGATATAGGTGAACGAAATCGGTCGAAGCAGGATTCAAACTTGCGACCACTGGATTACTAATCCAATGCGCTAACCGCTCTGCCACCGACCCATCTAAAAATTTCACTAAAAAATGTGTCTCCATTGGGATTAGAATTATGAAAAACAATTCACACCCTGTGCAAGTGGCGTATTTATTGCGGTATTCAAATTTCTTCGAACTGACGAGTGTTTCCTGCCCATTACATTATTGAAAAACCCCCAAATACATTATTTAATAGAAGTATGTCCTCTTCTGTGACTAGACTAGAAACTCTAGAAAGAAATGATGCAAGTTCGAAATATTACAATAAGTAGTATTTGAAGCATGAATAAACTGATGCCCATCAATGTGCCCAAGACCGTCCTACATAGAAGTGGATCATTCGGCAGGTGATTGGCCGAAATCCTTAGTCATAAGACCAAGATAGTGAGGAAGAAGCACGAATATAAAGGAGAAATTCTCTTTGTTTACTCCATAAGAAACACAGCGCCATGTAACATAATATGCTAGCACAAATAATGTCTATTCAATAGAAAACTTTTATAAATACGAGCTCAGAGGATCAGACATAGGTACCTATGCTGCAGATGTTGTTAAAACCACTCTTTAAAACATAATACCTTAAACATTTTCAGTCTTAAGAGGTCAACCACAATCCTTTGATTCTGAAGAAGGTACTTTCCTTTAGATATAGAAGATATGTAAATACTGTGATCGTCATCTTCATACACTTACACATTCAAACACTCCTGGTTGCCATAGGAATGTGACATTGTATGAGGGATCGTATGATACATACAGAAAGTTCATTCATTCAGTCAATGTAGTTTCAATAGAATGTCGATTTCTATTATATTTGAACTAATCTCGAACGTAGCTCGAATGAAATGAAACGAAATTAGGTACGTGTCTATAGAATTCAGTCGTTATAGTATAAGAGATAACAACGTTATAAAAATCATTTATGTAGGTATGGCTAGTTTTTTTTTATATTTCATTTCTTATTGAATATAGGTATAAATAACTTGGGAGTGGTTGCGTTTATACCAGTGTGCATTCCCTTTCTGTAGATGAACATTGCATATTTAAATATATTATAATTTGTATCTTTGTATGTCCTTTATGTGCTCATATACCATCCATCTAATTATAATGAAACTTGGTGATTTGTTCAGCGCATATCCGAAAAGGTTTCTGAAATTTTATTTTTTTGAAATTTTATAAAAGTATTTATTTTAAATGGTGTATTAACATGGAATTTAATCAACTGTCCGGTAGTGTGTTAAACGAGTGTTCACAGAAATATCTATATTAGATCGAAGAAATTTAAAGGATTATGACAGAAGGGACTGTAGTTCCCTTCCATCCATTCAGTATCTTTCATCTCTTTAGTCCCTTCATCGAGAGTATTTCGCAGTCATCTACTCCACTCCACAAGGAAAGAATTAGAACTTTAAAATTCTTTTCCTCCCCGAAGCGGCTGCTCGTCGTAAAACTTTAGTCCCGTCAGCCCCTTTCGCTCCTTCAGTATCCCTTGTCCCTTCGGTCCCATTTGTTGCAGACAAAAATTTTGCAGTGACCCCGCGTATTCCCCGCCACCGGATCGTCGAATAAATCTGTAGTTTTCACTTATAAAGAAGATGCGCATTGGTAATTGCAACCGCTTCAAGGTGCCAGACTTACCTTTTTCATACCTATATTCTATAAGAAAGTAGGAGAACAAAAAGCAGCCATAAAATGAATAATCGAAAACGTTGCTCTCTCTTTCATATAAAACAAAACAAAATAAACAACTAAACAAAATGATCATTGTTAGGGTACCTACATTCAAAAACCTGGGGGGCATGTCTGGTTCAATCGGCGAGATCAAAACCCTCGTGATTATCCATATCATGGATATAATTATTATATGGAGTTCTACAATATCTTTAGATGTCATAGAACTCCATACGATAATTATATCCATGATATGGGTAGTCACTGGGGTTTTGATTTCGCCGGTGAAAATTCACATAAAAGTAAAAGAGAAATTAAATATAACGTAAATTAACAACTGATGCCTGAAGCTCAATGAGGGTATTGGTCAGCTCCGAAAACATCCATTTAAAAGTAATTATCACATATGTATAGATATTATAAAAATACGAGTAAATATTTGTTTGAATGCACCAATTAGCCAGTAATTTCGCAATTGATAATTTTTATTTCATTAAAAATCAAAACAGCCTTAATGTTTTCGTTCTGACGGTAAGTAATTTATGCAAGAAAAAAATCTTTGGGTCCTCAGTTCATTTATTTGTCAAAGAATGGGTTGGGTTGGAGTAATTATGCAGATTATGGTCTGTGAAGATTTGGGATTAGTACAGTAGATACAGAAGAGAGAAGTGAGGAAAGTTGGTGGATTATTATTGGGTCTGCCGCAAAGTTTGGATTTAATCTGAGAAAGGAAAGTTTATAAGAAATTTTAAGACCTTTCTTCCGTTTCTCGAATTCTTTTAAATTCCGGCTTGTGAAATTGTTAGAAATTGGATTTGGAAAAAAAAAATAATATTAGACTACGATTAATGCGGTAGACTTTTTACCTATAAGCTAAAAATATATATTTCTTTATTATAACTACTACTATTTAAATAGCTCCAGCTTTCCAGAACATTGGCCAGATTCAAGTTTGTTATAAAATCTTCTTCTTCCATTGCTTGATTATGCCGATGTATGCTATTTGGATGCAAATGAAGTGCATCTCAATAAACTTGAACGTCTTCAGAATATATGTATCAGATTCATCTCTGGTTTGAAAAAGTTTGATCGCATATCATCTTACCGTAATTTTCTTTGTTGGCCCAGGATACGCCAGCGGCGCAATATACACATTTTGTCACTATTGTACAATATTCTCTCGAACCCAAACCTGCCACAGTACCTCAAAAGCAAATTCACTTATTTATCCAATCATGGACTTCCACTCCGATCTGCTGAACGTACAACACTATCCATACCTATCCATAATACAGAATTTCTCAGCTCTTCGTTCTAAGTACAATCAGCAAGATTATGGAATAGCCTTAGTCCGGATATTGCGTCGTCTAACTCACTTAGTATTTTCAAGAAAAAACTAAAGAAGGAATATTTATCCTTGAACACCTGATCCCGATTTCCTCTCCTGTCCTTACCATATCCCTTTTCTTGCTATGAATTATATTTTTTTTGTTGTTTTAATAGTATTTAAGTATTATACGTATTTTCTTTGATTTCTTTTACTCTTTTTTATTTGCTGTTGTACATATACGATGTTGTCATACTTTGTAATCTGGTTGGTTGGAAGAAATTGTCTAATGGCAATAAGCCCGCCAGTGTACAATTATATTTGTTTATATTATGTACAAGAAGATGTATAAATAAATAAATAAATAAAATCGTGCATTTGTAAATCCCATTAAAATGAACAAATAGTTATGAATTATGTGGAATACAAAAAAATGATAATAATCAATGCTTAAATTAGAGTTCAGTAAGTTGGGAAAAGAAGTTTTTTCTTATTTTTTTTATCTTTTCGTAAAATCTATTTTGTGAAAAGCATATATTAAATAGAATAATAAGGATAAATAATTAAAATTAAATGCTTTTTTGTAATAAAATTTACAAACTTTGGCTGACTTAATGTCACATTTTGTGATAACGTTATTCTTGCAATATTTTGTAGCTACATAGGTAGGTATATTAATTAATAAGTAATGTTCATTGTACATTTTTACATTTTGCCCTGTAGACATTTTGCCCTTCCGACGATGTGCTTTGCACAAAACGTGTCAATAATCAAAATGACCAAAGAGTATAAAATACATGTAAGAATGAAATTTATTTCTTTTGTTTGTCGACGGACAATTTATTCTCATTGAAACGATGATATAGGAATTATTTTAATCTCACTGTTACTTCAATTATTATTAAAGACAATAGTAGTTAGTATTGGCTTACTGAAGACCATCGCGAAGAGAATAAATGATTTTCAACTGATTATTGTAACTATACGATAATAATCGTGTTGTGAATAAATGGTATAGAATACCATATTTGAATCATAAATTCGCTATAAACCACTTGTTTTTTGAGTCACTTCGCGACATGTTTCGGAAGCGCTGTCCTTCCATCGACCGGCGTGTCTAGACAATAATATTAACTACCACAAAATATCCGCCGAATCATTAAATGGTATAGAATACGTTTTACAAATTTTTGATAGAGAGAGAGAGATATTTTATATTGAAACTTATAAACTTACACTTTTCAGTTAAATGAAATCAAACATACATTTTCGCAAGTTAGTCGTTTTGGTATTTTAATTATTCTATTCTATATTGTTTTACGGCTATCCACTCGTATACGAGTGATCCTAGTGGTATTTTAATTAATTGATTTCCATTTGAAATTTAATAACCTGTTTTTGAAAATATCAATTGATTAAACGTACCTAGATATAATCTACATATAATTTCATCATCAAAAGTTTAACTCCAATGCAGATACATTATAATAAAAGTTATTGAAACACGCTCACGCGAGTTGCAATGATGAGTAACCAACTCAACGTAATGGTGATATAAACATAGGTAGGTATAGAAAAAAAACAATATTCTCCATGTTTTTTAAATAATTTTTGTTTGTTTTTAAATTACTTAGAGTAATATATTCCATCTTAAATATGGTTGATTAATTGCATTGTAGTCCAAGATAACAAATTAATAATATCGGTGAAAATAATTTGCTTTGAAAGTTTTCTTTGGGTGGATTGAAAATAACACTACTAGTTTCTGGAGAGTATTTCTGCGATCGATTAACACTAGTACAAAAAATAATATACATGTCGATGGGAGGAGTGTTCTCCAGAAAAAAAGTTGTGTTTTTCTAATTCAACTCACTAGATGGTATTATTGCAGTACCTATTTGTAAAATAAAATCTCCGTCTTAATTTACTTTTACTTGAACCAATTTTTATATTATGAATATGGAAATCGTTAATTTTCGTTCTGAACGCAGAGCCCCTAGAACTAACGAGTAGAATAAATAATCTCATTTAAAAAAAAATGTCACCCGTCATTCAGATGAGACAAATCAACAGTCGTAAAATTTTCAAAACAAACCTTATACGTCGAAATTTTATCGAATTAAAATAAAAAAAAACATTTTTAATGGTAATAAAAAAAATAATTATTTTTAATTTAGTGGGAGAATGTAGCGAGAATTCCTGGCGAGGAACAAAATATACAGAAGATATATTCATTTCATATTCACATTTTATCGTTTTACTGCCATCTATGTCAGAGATGTCCAACATATAGTTCGCAATCCACGGTTTGGTCCATTTTTACAGTCTATAGTCGATGTTCATCTTTCAAATGTCGTAAAAAGTTATCGAGAATCAAAATATTACATACTATATACAGTATACACACAGAAGGAAAGCACAGAGAATCGAATGCCATATTTTTTATCGTGACATGTACTTATCCATCTTTTTATGCATGTTCGTCTGTTGTTAAAGCTTCTAAAATTTTTCCCCTTCACATTATTATGCATTATTTTTCTTGGATGACACCGACATTTTGTTCCGTTGCTATCAGCTTTGTATATTATCTTCGTCAGGCGTTCTTCATTCAATCTTCCCAAGTGGCCTAATCATCTCAATGTGTTATGTATTTATGTATATACTCGATTTTTGCATCACAAAGGCGGGTTTGTTGCCATGAGACAATTTCTTTGAATATATTTTTTTTATTTCGTCACACCATATTTCACAATGATACCAAAATGTGAATTACTTAAGCCCAACTAGGAAACCCTGTTCTAGGGCTACCAGGCTTACAACTTAACAGTGACAATACACTTCTGGGGGGCAAGTAAGGTTCAATCCGCGAAATCAAAACCCTCACGATTACCCATATCATGGATATAATTATTATATGGAGTTCTTCAATGTCATAGAACTCCATACGATAATTGTGATTACCATGATATGGGTAATCACGGGGGTTTTGATTTCGCCGGTTGGACCAGACTTGCCCTCCAGAACTGTGTGATGATAGTTTTTCCTCTACATATATTAGGTAGGCACACAATCATAAAACTATGCATTAATAACTATTTGATGACAATTTTTTAACAACTCAATGGAGACGAAGGCCAACCAAGAACTCAAGGCACCTACAAGGCTTACGATCTATCATAGGCTGGTGATCGCTTTATGTCGTTGTGCAACGTTCGCCAAGTATGCCTACTTATTTGTGTTCCTTATCAATCCATTATTTGGTAGTTCTATTTTATATTTTGGTCATGAAAATCTGTTTGTTTGAAAATAATCTGAAACACCATCGCCACCTATGAAGTGACGAAGGAATATTTTTGTAACGCCATATATTGAAAAATTGGTTTGTCAACAATGAAAGTAACACCACTTACACATGAGGTAGCATTGCTTTAGCACAGATTACACCCCTGAATCGTGCCAGAATTATGTAAACAACTTTCGAAAATTGTATTAATATTAGGGAACTTAAAATGTCTGTCATAATACCTATCAATAAATCCATTCCCGAAATTCAACACGTTATATTATCTTTAATAAATAAATAATGCACACTTCCTTGCACCGAGCAAGTGGTGAGATTTTTAGAAACTGGCCGTTCGTTTCAACTTACCAGTGTTTTCGGCTTTCAACAGTTACGTGAGATATGTATTCTTATTATTACTTTTCTGCTGGAAATAGGACAATGGACATTATATTGTTAAAATGTTCCACATCCATTTATTTAAAACAGTATGGATTTTGTCATGTTTTTAATATCAAAAATGGGGAAGAAACACTGAAACCCTACTGGAGAGACCACGTGAACATAGCGGATTTGACTACAATGGAGCAGACCGTCTTCCAGGACGACCACCAAAGAGATGGAATAACAACTGCTCATCCGAATCCCAGGAACAAGAGAGTCATCATTTTCTTATTCTCCTTGACAATAAACGTGGGTGAATTTGTTAATAAACATGACATTTTACACAAAGAGGTTTGACAACAACAATAAAGGTATGTATATAAAAATTTAATATTATATATATTTAAGACAGAGACAATGGAAGGGTATACATTCACATCCAGACCATTGACACTCTCTTGCGCTTTGCTGTCAATTAGAGCTTTTGCTCTCCAATATGCTAGGGATGATCCCTGTGTTACAAAATAAAGTAAATGGTTAGGTTAGGTATCTACATATATGTATATGACGTGTATGATTAGGAAACAGTTTGAAAATATTTTTTTTTTTTTTTATTTAAAAAAAAAATGAATATGTCCTTGTTAAACAAGTACATATACATCTTCCTACGTTCCCTAAAATAAGCATAAATGCTTGTGCTATAGGTGAACGAAATCGGTCGAGGCAGAGCTTTTGCTCTCCAATATGCTAGGGATGATCCCTGTGTTACAAAATAAAGTAAATGGTTAGGTTAGGTATCTACATATATGTATATGACGTGTATGATTAGGAAACAGTTTGAAAATATTTTCTTTTTTTTTTATTTAAAAAAAAAATGAATATGTCCTTGTTAAACAAGTACATATACATCTTCCTACGTTCCCTAAAATAAGCATAAATGCTTGTGCTATAGGTGAACGAAATCGGTCGAGGCAGAGCTTTTGCTCTCCAATATGCTAGGGATGATCCCTGTGTTACAAAATAAAGTAAATGGTTAGGTTAGGTATATACATATATGTATATGACGTGTATGATTAGGAAACAGTTTGAAAATATTTTTTTTTTTTTTTTATTTAAAAAAAAAATGAATATGTCCTTGTTAAACAAGTACATATACATCTTCCTACGTTCCCTAAAATAAGCATAAATGCTTGTGCTATAGGTGAACGAAATCGGTCGAGGCAGAGCTTTTGCTCTCCAATATGCTAGGGATGATCCCTGTGTTACAAAATAAAGTAAATGGTTAGGTTAGGTATCTACATATATGTATATGACGTGTATGATTAGGAAACAGTTTGAAAATATTTTTTTTTTATTTTAAAAAAAAATGAATATGTCCTTGTTAAACAAGTACATATACATCTTCCTACGTTCCCTAAAATAAGCATAAATGCTTGTGCTATAGGTGAACGAAATCGGTCGAGGCAGAGCTTTTGCTCTCCAATATGCTAGGGATGATCCCTGTGTTACAAAATAAAGTAAATGGTTAGGTTAGGTATCTACATATATGTATATGACGTGTATGATTAGGAAACAGTTTGAAAATATTTTTTTTTTTTTTTTATTTAAAAAAAAATGAATATGTCCTTGTTAAACAAGTACATATACATCTTCCTACGTTCCCTAAAATAAGCATAAATGCTTGTGCTATAGGTGAACGAAATCGGTCGAGGCAGAGCTTTTGCTCTCCAATATGCTAGGGATGATCCCTGTGTTACAAAATAAAGTAAATGGTTAGGTTAGGTATCTACATATATGTATATGACGTGTATGATTAGGAAACAGTTTGAAAATATTTTTTTTTTTTTTTTTATTTAAAGAAAAATGAAATGTCCTTGTTAAACAAGTACATATACATCTTCCTACGTTCCCTAAAATAAGCATAAATGCTTGTGCTATAGGTGAACGAAATCGGTCGAGGCAGAGCTTTTGCTCTCCAATATGCTAGGGATGATCCCTGTGTTACAAAATAAAGTAAATGGTTAGGTTAGGTATCTACATATATGTATATGACGTGTATGATTAGGAAACAGTTTGAAAATATTTTTTTTTTTTTTTTATTTAAAAAAAAAATGAATATGTCCTTGTTAAACAAGTACATATACATCTTCCTACGTTCCCTAAAATAAGCATAAATGCTTGTGCTATAGGTGAACGAAATCGGTCGAGGCAGAGCTTTTGCTCTCCAATATGCTAGGGATGATCCCTGTGTTACAAAATAAAGTAAATGGTTAGGTTAGGTATCTACATATATGTATATGACGTGTATGATTAGGAAACAGTTTGAAAATATTTTTTTTTTTTTTTATTTAAAAAAAAAATGAATATGTCCTTGTTAAACAAGTACATATACATCTTCCTACGTTCCCTAAAATAAGCATAAATGCTTGTGCTATAGGTGAACGAAATCGGTCGAGGCAGGATTCGAACTCGCGACCACTGGATTACTAACCCAATGCGCTAACCGCTCTGCCATCGACCCATCTAAATCAATTTGTATTTTGTATTTTAATTTTTTTTAATATCAATTTGTATTTTGCTAAAGGAAAAATATCAAATTTGTGATGCTGAAATTCTATCAATAAACGAGAGTTTCAAACACCGAAAAATAAAGTTTCATCATCTTTCAGCGCGTTGTTATATTTTTTTATCTTTACAGTTACAAAAAGGAGTGTAACAAGATAAGTTGAAAACTCCTGCTCTACCTACAATAATATATAATTTAAAGGTAGTTAGTATATACATGATTCAACTCTGTGACAAAGGTCTACATAAAAAAAAGTTTTTCCATTTTAAAACGTGACTGATGCTACAAAGCACCCTCTTTTGGAGATAAAATATAAGCTAGCAGCGTGGGAGACACATCAACTTCTAGAAATAAGCTTCATTTTTATTCTTTCATAATACCAAATGTGTTCTGTCAACACAGAACATTATAATACATTAATGTCACGGCTAATTGGATGACTTTAGCACTAAATATAAAGATTATAATTTCAAAATGTGTGAAAAAACATATTAGGTTAAAACAATTATACCATACCATCACACCATTTCCCTATTTGGGGTAGGCAGAGAGAACCTAACGCCAGATTCCTCTCTCTTGACATACATTCCTCGCTTCATTCACGTCCATACATCGTCTCATACACGCTCTTCTATTATTCTCACTTCTAACATCACCATCTTTCAAAATCCCATTTATGTGATCGTGTCAACTTTTTCTTGGCCGACCACTACTTTTCGTTCCTCTTTAATCAGCCTTGTATACTTTTTTGTCAGACAGTCATCACTCATTCTATGTGGCCGAACCACCTTAGGGCATTTATTTTCATCTTACTTACGATATTTTTTTCAATCATACATTCTCGTCTAATATCCTCATTTTTTATTCTATCATACATCGTTTTGGTGGTGGTGGTGGTGGTGGTAAAACAATTATATAAAATTACTTAAAAAAATAAGTAACTAAACAAATTTTTAACGTTTTTCCACTTATTTAAAAATATTGACCACTGACACGTTTTGCTCAAAGAGCATCTACTGAATGGTACATTTGAATTAGTGGACCATTTTTTTATATACATAAATTCATTGTAAGCAAACCTTTTTACAAAATATTATACATGAAAATATATATACAAATAAACAAAATAAATATAATAAAAATTTAATACTAATACTCGTCTAGATACGTTGCCAAAAAGGCCCTTCATAACCTCATGAAACTCGTAATGGCAAGCGTGAATAGTGTAGGATCCAGAGGTACCTTGTTAAATCATCTACAGGATTTCCAAAAAACGAATTGATTGGGTGTAGCCACTATCTTTCAGGCATGAGATAAGGGAAAAAATGGAAGAGTTCTAGGAATTTAACATTAAGTTTTGATAAAATATTTAATGAACTGCCGAGAGATTCGAAGGTCATTAATGATATTGTGTTATTTAGAAATATCTGAGTGCGCTCGCTTTGCGCAGGGATGGCAACATTATTATTTTGCACTCAATAAATGTAATTTTATTTTTATGTAGACTTTATTTTTGTAATCTCTCTCCTTAGAGGCTTTTTATCACCGTTACCAGCGTTATCTTACTGCAAATCTTATACAAATACGTATTAAGCGATGATTGTTTTTACTCTCCACACTATGGAATAGGGGAGAGTCATGATTTCGCAAAATTTATGCGTATTTTTTTACATCAATTTCTCAATGGGTATCATGTAGAGAATGCACACTATGAGTTTCGTCGTGATGTGTTTGGGTGTATGGCGTATACGCTGTACGCCGTAGCATTTATCTTTTTTGTGTCCTCTCTACAGCCCAAAATATAAGTTCGATCGACTTCATATTAACATCATATGTGTAAAGTGCAAAGACCTAGAGCTGATTAGTTTTCCATAGACAACGGTTCATTTTTTCTCTATGTTTCTTTATTATTTCATCTATTAAAACTGAAAAAATGCTCTCATGATCTGGAAATTAGAGATATTTTAATTTGGTTTCAATTATTTATATAAAACCAAGAATCTTCATAAAATTGTTTTCAAAGTTGTTCATTGTTAAAAGAAAAATATTCAACGGTTTCAAAAATTGTATTTTATTTAATGGATTTTTGTATGAAACTTATATGTAACAATAGAATTATTTTATGTTTGGCAATGTTCAGTTCTTTGATTTCATATTGACATAAGAATATTAATAGCTTGAACTTAGAACTGATAAGCTTTTCATAGATATCATAAAATTTCTTTATATGATATCACGTGTCAAAATTGTCAAAATGCTCTAACGCTCTTTGAAACAAAATTTATCTGCTTTTATATAAATATTTCATACAACACAAGCATTCTTCACCATACTGCATTAATAGTTAGTATATCTTAACATAAAAATATACTTTTTTGACAGATTTTTAATTATCTCAATAGAGACGAAGTTGGAATATTTATTGTAGGAGAACCGGGAAATCAAGGCACCTACAGGGCTTACGACCTGTCATCGGCTGGTTTACGTGATCACTTTATGCGCTTGCGCAACGTTAACCAATTATGCCTTTTTAATTAAAAAGGCATAATTGGTGAACGTTGCGCAAGTGCATAAAGTGATCACGTAAACCAGCCGATGACAGGTCGTAAGCCCTGTAGGTGCCTTGATTTCCCGGTTCTCCTACAATAAATATTCCAACTTCGTCTCTTTTGAGATAATTAAAAATCTGTCAAAAAAAATATCTTTGACTCCCGACAGGGAAAAAATCCAATGTTTGCGCATATGCAATAATAAAAATATTCGATAAAAAGATACTATCGTTAGAAAATTTATATTCCTGGTAGTAAAATTTAGAATGAATATTTCTTATGTATAGAAAAGTTCAGTAATTTGATATCATGTTATAATGTAAAGAGCTTGAACAAAGAACTGATTAGCTTTCCATGAATAACATAAAATTACTTCATATGATATCATGTGTCAAACTTTTCAAAATGCTCTCGTGTTCTAAACAAAATTTATCTGCTTTTACTAAAATATTTCATACAACATAAGCATTCTTCACCATACTGCATTAATAGTTTGTCTATCTTAATATAAAAAAAAACTATCGTTAGAAAATTATTTTCCTGGTAGTAAAATTAAGAATGAATAAAATATTTCATAAAACAAAAGCATATTTTACCATATTGAGATTTATACGCACTTTTCAATCTTTCGATTGTGACGGCTTCTAATTTGTAGAATTCCATTATGACAATGATTAATATGAACACATATATAATTCCACAATTTATTTTATTTTTCTCCCGACGACCGTTTCGGCTTATAAGGCCATAATCAACTGGTCCAGTTGATTATGGCCTTTCAATCCAGTCAATCCAGTTGATTATGTTATGTTACAATCCAGTTGATTATGTTATGTTACAATCCAGTTGATTATGTTATGTTACAATCCAGTTGATTATGTTATGTTACAATCCAGTTGATTATGTTATGTTACAATCCAGTTGATTATGTTATGTTACAATCCAGTTGATTATGTTATGTTACAATCCAGTTGATTATGTTATGTTACAATCCAGTTGATTATGTTATGTTACAATCCAGTTGATTATGTTATGTTACAATCCAGTTGATTATGTTATGTTACAATCCAGTTGATTATGTTATGTTACAATCCAGTTGATTATGTTATGTTACAATCCAGTTGATTATGTTATGTTACAATCCAGTTGATTATGTTATATTACAATCCAGTTGATTATGTTATGTTACAATCCAGTTGATTATGTTATGTTACAATCCAGTTGATTATGGCCTTATAAGCTGAAACGGTCGTCGGGAGAAAAATAAAATAAATTGTGGAATTATATATGTGTTCATATTAATCATTGTCATATTGAGATTGTCAATATTTGAAGAAGAAAAAATAAACGCTTTCTATGGTGTGGAGAGTTTAGTGTTGGCCACAACCCACTCGTTTTTATATAAATTAATATTTAGTAAAAACGAGTTTAAGTGTGAATATATATTTCCATTCCCTGAAAAGCTCAACATAATGCAGATACAATTGAAAAGCTCCAATAACAGCGAATTTGTAGTTAACAATATTAAAGATTTTGATGGGAGGTGGAAGAGCGGTTGGAGTGCTGGGTTAGTAAAAGTTGTCACGACTTCGAATCCTGCCACGAAAGATTCCGTTCACCCTTAGCACAATCATTTATGCTTAATTTAGGGAATGTATTATTATGTTTATTTACTTGTTACAAGGACATAATCATCCTTTTAAAAAAAATATACAATCGAACTTAATTTTTGCACAATTTGTGTAAAATAATGCGGTTTCGTACAAAAATATAATTAGATCACGAACTAGGCATTTCTATATTTCGAAAGAACCCACATAAATCCACGTGACCTTTATTCCCAAATCTGGATGTTTTTAAATAAATGAGCTCAGCTAACCACCAAGATTCTTTCATTATACTCATTGCTAGCTGACGTTATTAGGTTAGTTAACAAACAACCCAAAATTTACGTACGAATTACAAAATGGCCCTCTTTAAGTAACCACATCATAAATTAAAGGGGGAATGGTGCATACTCGTATATATGTGGCATGTAACTATCAAAACAAGCAATAAGAATGTTTATAATCTACAGAAAAACTGATTTAAAAAAATGATAATAATAATAATAATAAGGACAATTTATAAAGCGCCGTTTAGTGACAACCGTGGTCACCTCAAGGGCGCTTTCAGTTTGCAAAAAAAAAAAAAATTAGTGCTATAGCTAACACATTGAAAATGGTGAAACATTAAACTTTAAAAAATTCAATAAGTTAAAATTAAGTTAAAATTAGTCCTATAGCTAACACATTGAAAATGGTGAAATATAAAACTTAAAAGATACCTTGAAATCACAAATTAATCTTGTTACATAATCCAGATGAAATTAATTAGTGCCTACTGTATAAGTGATTCATATATATTAATAATTTACGATTTGTTGTGAATACTCAAAATATTTTGCGGTATGTTATTATGCTATCGTGATGTGGAAATATGGGAATCATGGCCCTAATATAATATAAGTATGCAACTAACAAGCAGAGATAATCATCGAAATAAATTTTGTTTCAAAGACCGTTAGAACATTTTGACAATTTTGACACGTTTATCATATGAAGAAATTTTATGATATCTATGAAAAGCTAATCAGTTCTAAGTTCAAGCTATTAATATTCTTATATCAATATGAAATCAAAGAACTGAACATTGCCAAATATAAAAAAATTCTCTTGTTACATATAAGTTTCATACAAAAATCCATTAAATAAAATATAATTTTTCTAACCGTTGAATATTTTTCTTTTAACATTGACCAACTTTGAGTACAATTTTATAAGATTATAAGATTCTTGGTGTTACAATTTTATGAATAGTTGAAACCAAATTAAAATATCTCTAATTTCCAAGTCGTGAGAGCATTTTTTCAGTTTTAATAGATAAAATCATAAAGAAACATTGAGAAAAAATGAACCGTTGTCTATGGAAAAATAATCAGCTCTAAGTTTATGGACTTAACACATATGATATCAATAAGAAGTCAATCGGACTTATAGTTTGGGCTGCAAAGAGGACACAATAAAAAAACAACGTAAATGATGAATTCATAGAGAAGAAATCAAAAGTTGTCTATGGAAAACTAATCAGCTCTAGGTCTATGCACTTTACACATATGATGTTAATATGAACTCGATCGGACTTATAGTTTGGGCTGTAGAGAGGACACAAAAAGGATTTTTCGTACGCCGTACGCCATACATACAAACACATCATGATGAAACTCACAGTGTGCACTCTCTACATGATACCCGATGAGAAATTGAACATACCGGAAAATGTTATTTAAAAACATTATGAAACTATAGATTATTTGATTTGGGAACCATGTGATTCATATTAATTACACCAACATAGTTAACAAGTCTCTTTCAATGGTTCTGAAATAAAAATCGCGTCAGAGATTGGATTTATGACATGTATTATGACGGACATTGGGATCTGATTGATCTGTTTTGTGTGAGCCCATATGTTTGTTGAGATAATGATTGTGATTACAGAAAGTTGAGATTGTGTACATATTTAGTGTGGATTCTTCTTTTCTTTCTCAGCCATCTCTCCACTGCTGGATGTAGGCCTCTCCAAAAAGCTTCCAAAAAAAAGATCCATAGCATCACGCACATAGCAGAGACAATGCGATATTGTACCTACTCCATTCTTTTGAGGCTCCTTTCTCGCTTCATTCACGCCCATGCATCGTCTCATACACACTCGTGAAAGATATCAAAAGATCTTTTGCTTGGTGGGTTTGATCACATGAGTGTGCAAACCGTCATAGACCGAAAAAATTCAAGATGATTTGCGAATACTATATTTTGTCTGAATTTTATATTCATAAAATCTCATTCATATGTTTGTGTTAACCTTTTTGTATGATTTTTATGAAAATATATTCTTTTAACTGTAGGTAATGCATAGGTATCAAATCAAACCAAGTTTATGTTTTTTCATGTACTGAACGTTTGTGAAGTTTAAAAAATATTTGAGATTTACAAAAAACACGAAAATATTATTCATATTTGTGGGCTTGTGTTGTATGGCGAAGCTATAAAAGTCTCGGAGAAGATAATAAAAGATAAATTATTGATCGTTTTTTTTATTTTACAACGCAGTGTCGCCCTAACTTAAAATTTAAATAAAAATAATGATAACAACCCACGTTTGATCTCAAAATGGTGGGTTCAAACAATTGATTTATGTATTTGTGATATGAAAGTCTTCTTCGTCTTCTTTGCCCTTTTCCCGTCTTAGTCGGGATCGGCTCTCCTGGTACGTAATCGCCAGAACACTCTGTCCTGGGTCGTCAAGGAAACGATGCTGTCCCTCTGAAGATCCTTTTGAATACTAGACCACCAAATTGCCAGCGGACGGCCCCTTCTCCGCCGAATAGTTGGCATGTAGAGGCTCTTTCTAACGACGTGATTTTCTTCCCTACGCATAACATGACCATACCAACGCAGCCTTGTTTCTTTTAGTTTGTCCGCTATCGGTTCCACTTTAAAACTTCCTGAATATAGGTGTTTCTGATTTTATCACTTCTTGTAACACCGCCGGCCCATCTAAGAATTTTCATTTAGGCGGTGTGGAGTTTTTGTTGGTGCATTTCTTGGTGGTTCAGCACTCAGCTCAATACAAAATCGCTGGTCTGACAGTGGTCTTATATACCCTTCCCTTTGTTCTCACTGGCATTTTACTGTCACAGAGTACCCCAAAAAGATTTCTCCACTTCATCAATGCCTGTGTGATACATCATTTTCCACGTTGGCATCATTTGTAAGCATATTGATCCAAGATATTTAAATAGGTTTACTATTGGTACTGGCACTTTTTGTGAAATGAAAGTATTTTATATTTTTCTAAAAATTTATTGTTTTATCTATTTATTTTATTATATGGTAGTCATACAAGAGCGAATCGACTCGAAAATCATCTGATGGTGTTCAACGCCTTCCACTTAAATCCGTAAGATAACTTTGTCTGAAAAAATAATTCTCCGAAAGACATATTATTTAAAAAAAAAAAAAAACATGTCCTTGTTAAACAAGTACATATATATGTTCCTACGTTCCCGAAAATAAGCAAATAAATGCTTGTGCTTATGTGAACGAAATCGGTCGAGGCAACATTCGAACTCGCGACCACTGGATTACTAGCCCAGCGCGCTAACCGCTCTGGCACCGACCCATCTATTACATTATGATCATCTGAATAACTGTCTCTTGAGTTGCGGACAGTCAAAATATCGGCTTATTATGATTAATGGTGAAGTGTATAAAGGATATAATATTATAAAAATAGACTATCTTTAGATGAGTATAAAGTTCATAGTATGAGTAATTTCTGTGAAACAAATAAAAAATGTAAAGTAACTCAGAACAAAGCTTTCAGCTTTTTTGGAACAAACCTGAATCATATACTTTGTTATAAATCAAATGATTGATTTCACAAAGCTTTATTTCTTTTCGACGAAGTACGTGTTCTACAATATCAATGCCTTCAAAATTGACAGAATAAAAACAACAAATCCTAAATTTAGCCAAAGTCTTAAAATATTAACTTAATTGAGTTTATCTAGATAAGTGTGTATTTCGAAATTGCAGTGATTGAATTTCTACGTAGTTTGATCTTCACCGAGTCGTTCTTCTTTGATGGAGGCTTTGGAAGACCCTCAAGGTTTTCTGCGGCTTGTATAAAGCTTAATGGCGCGGAAGTGGAAACTGCCCCGAGGCTAAAATGAGGAGGTTATTCTTTGATGGGGTAGGCGGAGACGGGGAGGGAAACTCACCCTTCTTTTGAAACTAGTGTCAGCAAAGATTAAGCATATTAAGATGGCTATCCAGTATATTTAACGGATCAAACGATGCTTGAATTAAGATGTCTTATAACGATACTATGATAGATCTATTTAAGGAATCATTATGTTGTTGTAATAAGTTTACGTCCTCATTTAATATACAGCTTTATAATTACATTTTATTAAGTTCGTCTGGTCAAAGTTGAGCGATTCATATGTAGGGCAGGTATTACAGTCGGTCTTCAACTCATTGTAAACTCAAGATCAATGTTAAAGGGAGATCGAATCCATCTCCGTATTACAGTGCAATATGACATGTCAGTTACTAAATCTTCAATTATAGACATATTTTACTTTTTCTGTGGTTATTATCTGTCAAATTTTAAATAACCTCAAATAATACGAACTACAAAACGGGACGCTACGACTTGAACTACTATTGTTTTATTATCCAACATGATAAATTTAATTTTTTTCACCAAAATAATGCTTTTAAATGTCCATGTTCGTTTCAATATGGCGGTTTGTTTTGTTGCGTGGCGCCACCGTCGTTACAACTAACGCCTCTAGTGATAGAACACTGCAACTACACTCGTTACCTATCAACGAGTCGAGAAGTGACAGTTGACTCATTGTTAAGTACTTAATCCTCCAGAAACGTTGAGTTTAATATTTGTCGTTTTAGTGACGTATTTAAGGGAAGATTAGGCCTAAACGGACACTGTAATACGCTATAACGCTATATTTTTGTAAACTGAGACTGTAATACCGGTCCGTAGTGACAGTAATGCTTCCGCGCCTGTGTAAAGTAACATGCATAGCACGAACGATAATTTATAACACAATTAATAAAAAATTCCAAAGTTTTTTTTGTTTACACAGTAAAAGTTAATAATTATAAATTAAAAAAAAATAATTATATAAATGAAAACACATAGTTTTAATCCATAAATTAGAATATTTGTGAATAAAAACTATGTGTTTTTATTTATTTTTATAAATATTTTAATTTACAATATATTAAACTTCCAAGGAGTATGTCGGTGGGTATCCGCGAACCAAAGTGTCTGTAAATGGAAGACGTCTTCGGCAGTGAATATAAAACGAGTGGGTTGTGGCCAACGCTATACTCTTCACTAACAAGTCACCACATAAAGTATTCAGATTTTTTATAGAAAATATTCAGCGATATTTCTATAAAAAAAAAATACGAAATTGAAAATATTTTTGTGAAATGAGTGTGTAAACTTATTTTTGATTTAAACGTTTTATTATGAAAACTTGATGATTATTCAATGCCATTGCTTGAAAGCAATGTGCTATGTACTGTGCGCTATGTGTGCTTTGTACAATGTACAGCGTGTTTATTCTTATCATTGTGTCGATTATTGACTAAAGTACTGATTTGATTCTCTTCAAATTTTACAAATTTGTATATCTACTACTCGCTTAAGCCCCATTATATTTTGATGGATATCTGATAGGTACTTCTCGATTTTTTCAACTGTCAAATATTTCAAACTGAAACGAAGAACAGGACACTTAATATTTGATATGTTAATTTTCAAATTGTTAAATAGGCACATCACTTCCATGAAAGGGCATTGAAGAATAATGAAGTATTCATAATAAAATATTTAAATCAAAATTAATTTAAAAAAACTCATTTTATGAAATTTCAGAGATTGGATTTATGACAGGTACCTACTATAGCAGACGTTAGGACCTGGTAATTATATTTTGTGTGAGCCCATATGTTTGTTGAGGTATAGATTGTGAGTGCAGAAAGTTGAGATTGTGTACATATTTAGTGTTGAACAGGAACGATCACCTGGTTCAAAATTGCATATAATTGCCAATAAAAATTGTAAACTGCTAGCCCTAGAACAGGATTTCCTAGTTGGACAGCAGTAATGTACTTATTGTTGTCATTATAAATATGGTGTGATATATGTATAAAAAAAAATGCAAAAAAAATTCTATACAAAATCTGAATACTTTGTGAAGTGAGACTTGTTAGGGAGGAGGATAGCGTTGACCACAACCCACTTGTTTATTATTGAGACCTACACGGATTGAATTTATGAGCAGTGATTAAATTACTGTTACTTTAGTTTGGTGATTTTTAAATTTCTTTTTATTAAAAGGGCTTTATAAAGGCGAAACGTTCGTCTGATTTAAATGGAAATATTATTAAGTTTAATTTAATATTTGTGACACATAAAAAGATACCGATCGTATTGTGTAACTCTCTGTAAATATAAAACCGTTAAATATATTTTTTTAACAATCTAATAATCGAACATACGTATGAATTTGACACATGTGGCTTACAAATTTGAATATACTTGATACTAATAAGATGACATTTAATTAAATTGTGACAGAATAGCGGTACAAACAGATCTTCGGATCTATGAAAAGGAAGAAGAAGAAGAAGAAGTGTTATTAGATTTAACAGTGTAGAGGCACTTCAGAGATAGGATAACATACTGTGAATTACATATTATTATGGATATATAAAATTCTTTGGTATGGATAAATACGTGTTAAGAATTCAAAATAGTTGTACATGCTTAAGTACTAAAATACGTGACTTCGTGTTATAAGTGCGGCGATGAATGCTGAAACTTATGTCTCGTTTGAATTTGTGGAGAAAATAAAATTAATTTTACTAAAATGTAAAGATTTTATCTAGATGGGAAGATTTTGATAACTATACTATAAAATAATGTTAGATAAAATGCCCGTCTCTGTGCATAATATGTGCCGTCTGGCGATCATATTTGTGTTTTATAGTTGTATTTAAATCATTTCATAATACATAATATTTTTTATTGCGTCGTTTAGTGATTCATGATTTTTTTTTTTTTCTTTTTTTTTTTTAAAAATGAATATGTTCTTGTTAAAGAAGTACATATACATCTTCCTACGTTCCCTTAAATAAGCAAATAAATGCTTGTGCTTAGATGAACGAAATCGGTCGAGGCAGGATTCGAACTCGCGACCACTGGATTACTAGCCCAGCGCGAAAACCGCTCTGCCACCGACCCATCTTAATTCTAATTGTCGTTTGTTGCTTTAAGAAACAAAGTTGCTTTCAAATCTTGAGAGAATGTGCTCTTGCTTTGAGCACTGTGGACATCTGAAGGCAATCTGTTCCATTTTATCTCAGACCAAAGAATCGATCATATTTAGTCGCCTTGTTACTTAGCAGATGACCTGAGTATGATAGGAAACCCAGAGCGCTCTTTCCTATAATACAGATCTTTAATAGATTGTGGTTCCAGGGCTTGTAAAGGTCAGGGATTAAAAGCGCGATTCAGAGATGAGAACTTTATGTTTTTTTTTCGCGAATCGGATCTAAAATATACAGTTAATCAATTAAGAATCTTAAAAAAATATCGAATCTCGAACTAATCGGAACATCAGACAAGTATGTCTATCCACGAATATTTAAAATTTATTTAACCTCGTAAAGTTTCGCGTACATAAAGACTGTAAATTTCCAATTTACGTCAATTACTTGACTTATATTATTCATGTACGATACAAATTAAATATTAACACCACAATTTCTGCGTAAAATTTGATAATAAACTCAAAATATTTCGTGAACCATCAAAAATTCTATTCGTACACTTTATTGTTCGGTAGATAAATTGAATATAAGTTTAATATTGTTCCGACCTCGACGTCTATAGACGTCAGTTTCATTATTATCATATTTCTCTCCGCGGTCAATAAAACATTTATGTGAACTGGGCATATAAATAGTAACTTAATGCATGCATACAAAATCTACCAATAGGTTTTACAATATTATCATACTTAAATCCATCTTTAACTGAACACTTGGACACGTCAATTACAGTTCCATTTTGGAAAAAAAAAATCATTTTTAAAAAAGATCCATTTTTCATTTCGTCAAAGCTAAAATGCGGGTTTGTTTTTTAGCAAAGGGGAAATAGGTAAATGCGATTTTTGGTTTGCCGGACAAAAAATACAAGTTCGAAGAAATTTCAATGCAAAATCAATTCGCTACTTTTAAAGAATTATCATCAGCAATGGCGCTACAGCCCGGTGCGAGCCTTGGCCTCCTCAAGAAACTGCCTCCATCCCGCCCTGTCGACAGCAAGTCTCCTCCAATTTGTCTGTCCGATCGCTCTAATATCGCCCTCGATGTCGTCCAGCCATCTCATCCTAGGTCTCCCTCTGCTTCTTCTTCCTTCAGGACAGGTGTCCAATACTTTCTTTGGGACCCGGCTATCTTCCATTCTACAAACGTGTTCGAGCCAACGTAGACGTTGTATTTTGATGTATTGGTCAACGTTTAAAGGATGCCAGAAACAATTTATTTTATTGTAATTTCAAGCGAGTACCTGGCGTGCGTCGCCATACCACTCAATTTTTTTTTTGTTTTTATTTTATTTATTGAAGTACACCAAATTTTTATCTTTTTTTTCGACATAATGGTTTGTTTATCTTCAGTTTTTTGTTGCATCTAGGGCAAATTCAAAATTAATAATAAAAAAAAACAGATTAACGATATACAAAGAGAAGAAGCAGAATTTCAAATTGAGTTGGGAGATTTTGCTTATATACTATTCGAATAACTTTGACCATAGAGATCGTCAAAATAATGAAAGCATTAAAACATGTCCTTGGGTAATGAATATGTGACAGACTTAATGTTATGACAATGTCAGTTCAAAAGCCATACATTAAACGAAGTTACATTACTCAACCGGAATGTTCAGAAAATGTTATTATTTAATTCTTCAGGCGAAAAACAATTGACAGTATTTCAATAATAGGTATATTTATATATCGTTAATGTTAAGAAAATAACTTTGTGGCGAAATCATAAATTATTTATAATATACACTTAACGTAGTTTACACCACTTAACTATGAGTACTAACATCTACCGGTTTCAAAAACTTTAAATGTTTTCTTCGTCAGGAAGACTTACGTACTAAAAATTAAAAATAAAATATAGACTGTTGTTAGGTTTAAAGTTGTGGGAGGAGTCAATTTTAGAAAGTAGTGGGGCGGAACGGTAAACATAAGTGACACTGGGTGGTTCAAAAAAATTTTTTTGTTAGTTATAAAAATATTTTCTATTTTATTAATTAATCGGGAATGTATTTAGAATCGGGTTGTTTGGGAAGTTTAATTGGTTATTTATTATACTTTGTTTATTATTAACACTTTTTCTTATTTCTAAAATTTCTAGATCTGCTAATTTTAAATTTGAGTAACCTGTATGCATAATCTGTAATCCCGTGTCTATATCAAAATGATGGTTAAATTCTATGAGATGTTCAGCAAATTCCGAAAAATTATTATTATTCAAGCAACGTAAGTGTTCTTTGACTCTGTTCTGGTTTGAACGTTTCTATTAGTTTTGCCTATATAAAAATGATTACAATCTTTACATGATAATTTATAAACTCCCGACTTATCTAATTTGTTGACTTTATCTTTATTGTTTAAAATTACATTTTTTAGTCTATTGTTAGTGTAGAAAGCTGGTGAGATTGTGTCAGGGATGTTCTTTTTTATTAATTTTGCTATGTTATTATTAATATATAAGATTTTCCGCCATTGTTTTTTGTCACTATCAATAATTTTTGGATATAAGAATCTGTCTGTATATTGTTGTTTTAGTTTTTTGTTTAAAATTCTATTGACTATTTCATCATTATAACCATTGTTAATGGCAATTTGTTTTATTGTGTTTAATTCCTTTAAATAATTATTTTTGACAAGGGAATTTTTGATAATCTATTGATGGTATATTTATAGTCAAGCTTTTTTTTCTTTGAAAAAAGTACGTATTCATTTTCATATAATTTCTAAACTATGGGCAATTCCTTGCGCTTAAAATTGTTATAATAGATTCATAATATTTTTTTTAAAGATGTAGTTATATTATTTACGTCATGTGTTAAAGAGGCCTTCAGGAGGTGAAAATATTGTTTGTAGAAATAAAATAGTGTCATCGAGCACTTTTCCTAATTGGGATATACAGAAGAAATATATTGCCAGACACATTTCTTGCTGCATTCACATATTATGTATCGTCTCATACACGCTTTAGTTATATTATTTCTGTACTATTTTTCAAGAAATTCACACTGCGGCAGATACTCAACACCTGTTTGTGGACTTTAAGGCTGCATACAACAGTGTCAACAGAATTCAGCTCCACGAGGCAATGATGGAGTTGGCCATCCCCCCTAAACTTGTGCGCCTTGTCGGAATCACCATGTCCAATACATATTGCAGTGTAAAAATACAGTGTAGCACCTCGCAACAGTTCATAACATATAGAGGGCTCCGACAAGGCGATGCATTGGCATGCTTGTTGTTTAATATTGTCCTGGAAAAAGCTATTAGAGACTCAGGCATAGAGACAACAGGAACAATTTTCAGAAAGTCGAGTCAATTACTTGCATATGCAGACGATATCGATATTATATCTAGAACGTTGCCTTGCATGAAGGATAACTTCTTGAGACTTGAGTCTGCAGCCAATAACATGGGTCTAAAGATCAACGCTTCAAAGACAAAATACATGGCTACAAGAAAAGCATCACTGAACAACATCACCGTAAGAAACGAATCAATATCAGTGGGAACCCATCAGCTAGAAGCCGTTGAATCATTCACATACCTGGGATCTCTTGTTACAGCGGACAACAACACCAGTGCGGAAATAAGGGCAAGACTTGCCGCGGCAAATAGATGCTATTATGGGCTGCTAAAACACTTAAGGTCACGACTCATCTCTCGTAAAACAAAAATCCTCATTTACAAAACTCTTCTAAGACTGTTCATGACATATGCATCAGAATGCTGGACATTGACCAAGAAGGACGAAAATGCATTGTTGGTGTTCGAAAGGAAAATACTTCGCAAAATATTTGGTCATACCTGTGAAGGAGGATCCGGTTTAACCACGAGCTAGAAATAATGTATGGCGAACCAAATGTTGTCCAATACATCAAAATACAACGTCTACGTTGGCTCGGACACGTTTGTAGAATGGAGGATAACCGGGTACCAAAGAAAGTATTGGACACCTGTCCTGAAGGAAGAAGAAGCAGAGGGAGACCTAGGATGAGATGGCTGGACGACATCGAGGGCGATATAAGAGCGATCGGACAGACAAATTGGAGGAGACTTGCTGTCGACAGGGCGGGATGGAGGCAGTTTCTTGAGGAGGCCAAGGCTTGCACCGGGCTGTAGCGCCATTGCTATATAAATATATTAATATTTTTAATATAAATATATTAATATTTTATATAAATATATTAATATTGCTATATTAATATTTTTATATTTTCTTTATTCAATAAAATATAAAAATATTATTTTTAAGTTAAATAAGTTGATTTTATTTCAGATAGACAACCTGCTTTCATAATTCTATCAGAATATTTTATCTCAAGAACAGCATAAATACAATGATGATTATCCAACAAGTTTTAATTGCCTTGTCAAAATTGTCCAAAAAATTGAACTAACTAGAAACTATCAAAGAAAACTGAATTCAGAGTCGAAATTCAGTTGAAATACCCAGATTAGGACTTAGGATTACAAGAACAAGTATAAGCATTTTAATTCCATCATTTTATAAAGTTCCGTTTAAAATTTTCCATAGTCTAATTTATTTTATTCCAGGGAATGATTTTTTCGTGTTGGGACGAAATCGAAATATGTAATTAATTATTAGGTAATTTTGAAGGAAATGAACGCCGAAATTTCGATCGATATTTTACAGATAGGTAGGTACTTTACAGATTATTTTAAATCAATGTTGCTTGTATCAGATGTTAAGTAGGCTTGTTAGTGATAAGACCAATCACGACGTATGCTATGAAAACGTGGGCAGACAAAGAGGCTAAGGGGCTCCGGACAACGGAAATTAGAGTTCTATGTTCAATCATAGGAAAAACTTTCCGATATCGTATTTGCAATATTGAAATAAGAAAAATAAGTGGAATAGAGGACATCGATCGGTGGAGTAGATCCAGTAGAAGACATTGGAGGGACCACGTAGCCGTTATAGAATTTGAATTACAGACCAACAGGTCTAATAAACGTAGAAGAAGGTTTTTGATCTTTCTTTCACTGTTTAATGTAATATTGTATCTTTATTTTATTTTTTATGTCTCAATTCGTGATTATTTACAATTTTATACCTACATTTGTTATGTGAAATACGATATACGAGTGTTTGATTCATATATTTTGTTTTACTTGTGAACTTAAACAATATAAGCCCGCTACTTTATTAGGTGGCAGCGCTCTAGAAACAAGACATGATAAGACCCAATATTACTAAAGCTTATAAACCAATAACAAAAACAAATGAATCGGCTAGCGTGCTGGTTTAGTAATCTAGTCGCTAGTTCGAATCCTACAACGAACGATTTCGTTCTACTAAAGCACAAGCATATGTTAAATTAAGGGATTCATTATTTAAAAAAAAAATAATGTCGTTTTTTTTTATTTTTAAGGCTTATTTTTTAAAAATGTACCATTGCTTGTATCACCAAATTGATTATTTAACTTAGTAGGGTAGACTGGGTACGGTTGTGACATTTTTCACTTGATCGTCCATAATTTTGTTATTGTGCTAATCAACTAAAAGAAATTTGTTTTTTATAGTTAAGTGTACATTTGCCTACGTATATTAGCTAAAATTTTGGCCCTAAGTATAATAGTTAACTTATAGGAGGATATTAGAAAAAATGTGAAAAATGTCACTACCGACCACACCCCAGGGGCGGTTGTGACGGTGCTTGGGGTCGGTAGTGACAAGTTCAAAAATATACTAAAATGGTGGAAAACGATTTTGTTGAAAGAAATATTTAACATAATAATGTAATAATATTTTATTTAACAAAAGAAATAAAATCTAGCAACACATATCTCTTCTTCAATGGCGCTACAGCCCATATCGAGCCTTGGCCTCCGTCAGTCTTCGTCTCCAGCTTCTTCTATCGTCCGCAGCAACTCTCCAACCGCCCTTTTCTTCATTTTCTTTCCTGACTGCCTCTTTTTCAGGCGTGTCCGCATAAATGGACGATTTTTTAGTTCTGAAACCTTTTGCTTTTCTTTTTGGAGCCTTTGGAAAAGGCCGAACAATTTTTTTGAGTTGGGTTAACGTCGCTTGGGATTGAAATTAAATATTCGCCAAATAAGGAAGCTGAAAGAAGTGGTTTGTCAATGTTAGGTCCAGAATTGTTCTCTCCAGAGGATGGTGAAGAGTCAAATTCTTGTCACATAGTGTCACAACCGTACCCATAAAATATGTCACAACCGTACCCAACATACTATATTACAATAAAACAATTGCCATGACAGTAAAAAAATAATCTACGTACAAAGTAATCACTGCTATTAAACTATTAATGTTTAACTTATAACGAAGAAAAACACTCATAACTCTATCTGTACACCATATAGCAACAATTATTAAAAGAAATCGAATAAAAATACTTACTTTTGAGCGTTAAAAAGTAATGTGGGTCTCTGGCAGCGGTAATGTCGCGCGATGGCTAACGAAATTCTGTAATACACATTCAGAAGGGCACGCTGCTCCTCTCGCCCCTTGCACTTATCCCGGTATTCCTTATAGTTTCGCTAATATGACGACTGTCACAACCGTAACCTGGCACAACCGTACCCAGTCTACCCTACGCCATTACATATTACTTGCCTAAAATAATTAAAATTGTTATTTTATAATATAAATAGTAACTTAGTATACACCACTTATATTTTCTCATAAGTGGTGTATACCTACTAAGTTATTATTTATATTATAAAATAAAAATTATAATGACGCCACAAAGTTATTTCCCGGAAAATAAAACTGAACTAATTAAAATTGTTTTACGACAATAGTTATTTCGTTTCGTTTATTAGGATATTATCAAGACTATGAGGTATTTAAGTACCTTATTAAATTGATATGTTATAAAAATATAAAATTATGAACAGCTTAATTAAGCTGTTCATAATTATAACTACCAAATATCTATGAAATACATTGGTTTTAACCACACTTAAAAGATAACAATAAACCAATAAATACAATATTATTTACCTTTCGAATTTTACTGCTGTCGTTTTCTTTTGTTACAGACCTAATGGACACAGGGGACTACAACCAGTGACCCAACTACTTTCATTGTATTAAAACGTAGATTTGCATAGATTCATTTGCATTATATAACTTCTTTTCAACCGTTCAAAAACCAACATTTTTATACACCTGTCATGTAAATTTTGTATATAACCACTAGTCTCAGTCTTGTAGAGCATTATTCTGACGATGTGCTTTGCACGAAACGCGTCAATAATCTAATAAATATAATAGAACATTAACCAAGTATTTTTATATTTTTATAACATATCAACGTACAATGGAGTTCTATCAAGAATTGTAGATCGACAAACTAAACCTTATTAAATTATCATGACTATGAAGCATGCATAAAGTAAGTAAATTATCAAGACTGTGAGGCATGTAAGTAAGTAAATTATCAAGATTATGAGGCATGATAGATAAGTAAATTATCAAGACTATGAAGACTATAAGGCATGTAAGTAAGTAAATTATCAAGACTGTGAGGCATGTAAGTAAGTAAATTATCAAGATTATGAGGCATGATAGATAAGTATTATCAAGACTATGAAGACTATAAGGCATGTATGTAAGTAAGTAAATTATCAAGACTGTGAGGCATGTAAGTAAGTAAATTATCAAGACTATGAAGACTATAAGGCATGTAAGTAAGTAAATTATCAAGACTGTGAGGCATGTAAGTAAGTAAATTATCAAGACTATGACGCATGTAAGTAAAATATCAAGACTATGACGTAATTAACTAAGTGAAGTTAAAAATATACAAATTACATACATACCATCACGCCATTTCCCTAATTGGGGTATTCAGAGAGAACCGAGGCAGAGGCAGAGTAGGGAGAGACTCCTCTCTCTTGACATACATTCCTCGCTTCATTCACGTCCATACATCGTCTCATACACGCTCTTCTATTATTCTTACTTCTAACATCACCATCTTTCAAAATCCCATTTATGTGATCGTGCCAACTTTTTCTTGGCCGACCACTACTTTTCGTTCCTCTTTTATCAGCCTTGTATACTTTTTTTGTCAGACGGTCATCACTCATTCTTTCTATGTGGCTGAACCACCTTAGGGCATTTATTTTCATCTTACATACATACATACATACATACCATCACGCCATGTCCCTCACGGGGTAGGCAGAGAGAACCGAACGCCACATTTTTCTATCTTGACACGCATTCATCGCCTCCTCAACATTCATACATCGTCTTATACATGTTCGTCTGTTGTTCACGCTTCTTACATTTCCATCTTTCAAAATATCGTTTACATGGTCGTGCCATCCTTTTCTTGGGCGCCCGCGACCTCTTATTCCGTTCCTGTCAGATTTGTATATTTTCTTCGTCAGGCGTTCTTCGTTCATTCTCCCCAAGTGGCCAAACCATCTCAATGTGTTAACTTTCATTCTGTTAATTACATCTTTCTTTATCTTACATTCTTTCCTTGTATCTTCATTCCGAACTCTATCATACATCGTTCTGTTACAAATTCTTCTAAGCGATCTCATTTCAACTGCATTTATTCTGCTTTCGTGCGACTTCTGCCATGTCCAGGTCTCACTTGCATACGTCAGGGTTGGCACTACGATTGCGTTATGAATGGCAACTTTAGTGTCTCTTGATATGTTGCGATCATTCATAACTGGTCTAAGTGCTCCATTCACTCTGTTTCCTGCCATAACTCTTCTTTCAATATCCTTATCAGGCCGTCCATTCCGTTGGAACATACTACCCAGATAGACATACTCGTCGACTTGTTCAAGCCATTCATTCTCTACTTTTATTTGACACACTGTTCTGCTTTCACTCTTTTCAAAGACCATTACCTTTGATTTGCTGGCATTCATTTTAAGTCTGTATACTGTAACTCTTCCATACTTTCTGCTAACAATACTTTGTCGTCTGCATACATCAGATCACGTACTGTTACAGTACTCAGTTTCAGACCCTTACTTTCATACTTAAGGGCTCTTATCCAGAAATCAATGTAGAGATTAAAGAGCCAAGGGGACAACACGCACCTCTGTCTAACGCCATTATTTATAGAGAACCAAGTTGTTGTTGTGTCGTTAACACGAACACATGCTTTGCTGTTCTCATATTATAATGAAGCGATTGCACGTATCAGCTTACTCTTCACTCCGTACATCGATAGTATATTCCATAGTTTTTCTCTTACAACTTTATCATAGGCCTTTTCAAGGTCTATAAAGGCAAGGTCTATAAAGGCGCCATCTTTATCATTTATTCCTTTCGAAGCTTTCACAGTTCCATTTTTTCTTTTCGCTACGCCTTTCCAGAACATTTTCATGTTTCCAGGAAAGTCGTTGGCTATTTTCAGGCTTTCTTTCTCTTTTATACCATCTTTTTCCCTTTTTACTGTGTCTTTGACTACTTTCTTGCATACTTTATAATTCTCTTTTGCTCTTTCTTCATTATTCGATCTTTTCGCGGCTAATAATATCACACACACACATACACACCCACACACTCACACTCTTTCTAGATATCTCTTTCACTCACACATGTATTACTCTTCTCTCATGCGCGCACCCACACTAATTCACACTTTTTTTGTTGTATTATTTTGATATTAGGTATAGTACGTAAGAGGTACATGTTATTTTTGTATTTTTATTTATTTAATTTCAATAATTGTATGCATGTACTGTGTGCTGTCCTTGGTAAAATAAAATAAAAATAAATAAATAAAATAATGCCATCCATGCTTTCTTCTTTTCACCCACAACTATCTTAACACTCTCATTCCACCAAGCATCGCCTTTCTTTCCACCTCTTTTAGCAATACCACAGATATTCTTCGATGTCTTACACACGGTCTCTTTCAGCGTAGTCCATGCTTCCTCAATATTTCTTCTACTGTGTATTGCTTTAAAGAGTTCGTTTCCGGTCTCTTTTGCATACTGATTTCTTACACTCTCATCTTGCAGCCTTTCTACCTTGGTTCGCTTCGGTGGATCACTTCGGTGTGTTTTAGAGCGCCACCCGGTGAACAAATCAATTCTTGATATTAGCAAGTAGTGGTCTGTCTCCAATTCCGCACCCCTATACACTCTAGTATCCACTGTCGCTTTCCTTAGTGCGGCGTCAACACATACATAGTCAATTATCGACCTTTCATTCCCTCTTTCCCATGTATACTGGTGAATTATTTTTATTTATTTATTTATTTATCTCACATACGGCATGTATTGCCTTTTAAAACATACATTAAAATATACATAGGTACTGAGAAAAAACATAGACTAAAAACAATAGTACATTAAGTAAAAGGAAACAAAAAAGAAAACATACTAAAAAAGTTAATAAAACAATATGTGAAGCAACTATGTAAATATAAAAAAGATAGGTATATACAAATAAAATTTGAACACAAATCAGCAGAGAAAACAATGCAACTTAAAAATACATTTGTTTACAGTAATATTTACAAAAGAAAAAAAAAAAAGAAAAATAATATTACATAGATTGTCAAGATTCATTCATTACATAATATAATCATTTCATTATATGTAACAACAAACTCTTGTATGCACCATAACCCAATGCAAAGACATCGATCTGCTCAAACTTATTTGCAAGTCTTGGAAGTCTCTGCATTGGTGAGCCAAACAAATAATTTGTGTAGACATTTTGTAAGGCGAAACATTCACTATTGCGAGTGAGTCTTGAGGGTACACGTAAGTGAATCTGTGACAAAAGACGAGGACAATCTACAACACCATTCAGTAATCTATGAAAAAATGCAAGATCAGCTATTACTCTCCTTATCTCCAGCGCATCAAGAGAGCAAAATGATCTCAAAAATTCATAATTGATGTCAGTAGACTGAATTCCCATCTTAAAATTGATGTACCTCAAAAACTTGTTTTGAACTCTCTCAACGTTATAAATATGAACAGTATAACACGGACTCCAAACAATTGAGTTATATTCTAGTATTGGTCTAATTAAATTTTTGAATAATAATATAAATGTATTAATATTTTTGAAATCCCTACTCAATCTAAGTACAAAACCCAAGGTTCTAAGAGCTCTGTTTACAGTTTGGTTGACATGAGAGATGAGACAAAATTTACTGAGCAGTGAAAGAGCAGTTGTGCATCAAATGACGAAGTATTTGAAAGAACACGACTTGTTTCCAAAAAAACAGTCAGCGTACAGACAAAACCACTCTAGTGAAACTGTACTTATGAGAATACTGTCTGATCTAATTACAGGAGTTGAATCTGGAAACATTTCTCTCGTGTCTATACTAGACATGAGTGCTGCCTTTGACACTGTGGACCATGAAACTCTCCTTCTGCTTCTGGAAAATGAATATGGAATTTGCGGAAATTTTCTAAAATGGATAACCTCATACATGTCAGAAAGACGCCAGTCTGTGTGGATCAATAAAAATGCATCTTTATCGGAAATCGTTAAATTTGGTGTGCCTCAGGGATCAGTGCTCGGGCCTATTCTATTCATTCTGTACATAAAAAAGCTTGATGATCTAATTCAAAATAAGGAGTTTGATTCGTTTGCTTATGCCGACGATCGCCTATTTTTTAGATTCTGTAATCCTGCATGCAAAGATGTTCTTAAAGAGGATACAGTTCAATGCATCGAAAAAGTCGCTGCGTGGATGTCCCACAATAAGTTGAAATTGAACCCAACAAAAACAGAGTTCATGTGGGTAGCATCACCACAACGACAACACCTTATTGAAAATATTCCCATAAACATAAATGGAGAAAAGCTGGTGCCAGCTGCAAGCGTCAAATTCTTAGGTGTTTAATTGGACAACAAGTTGTCGCTTGATCTGCGAATTTCTAAAACGATCAGCTCATGTTTTTTCCAACTAAGACAACTGAAAAGTATTCGTCGAAGCTTAGCAAAGAATGAGACAAGAACACTCATAAACGCATTTGTTGTATCTCGGCTTGATTACTGCAACGGTATATATGCTGGGTTGCCCAAGTATCAGTTCGATAGATTACAGATGGTGTTTAATGCAGCGGCTAGACTAATTTACAGTGAAAATAAACGATGTCATATAACGCATCTTCTTAACGAACTGCACTGGTTGAAGTGTCCAGAACGAATTGACTACAAAATCTGTCTGATGGTGTTTAATGCTTTGAATGATCTAGCACCGAATTACATACAAGAACTATGTCAAAGAAAGGAACTCTCTGGGAGGCACCTCACACTTAGGTCGTCTGGATCACAGAGTACCAACTCCTTGAAGGAGGTGGATAGAGCCAACAAAGCGGCATACTATGATCGATGCTTTAGTGTGAGCGGTCCATTAAAGTGGAATAAACTACCTCCTGATGTCCGCGGTGCTCAAAGCAAAGACACCTTCTCTAAAAAACTAAAAACAACTTTATTTCGCAGAGCATTACAGAATTGAGCTACCAGCGCCCTTGGAATGATTTTAAATCATTAAACGGCGCTATATAAATTACTTATTATTATTATTATTATTACTGTCAACTATAACACCCAAGTCTTTAATTTCGTCGACTATGCTTAAAGTTGATCCATTGATCTTACATATACTCAAAATGAATTATGTTTTTGATACGATGAAATTTTATAACTTGACATTTAGATATGTACATTCAAAAACAAGTTGTTAACCATACACCATTTTTGTAAGATGTCTAATGCATTTTGGAGTATTGTACAGTCATGCAAGGTCTCGATCGTCTTGTACATATATTTTCATGTCATCAGCAAACACCAAACATTTTACATCATAAAGCATACTTATTAGATCATTTATAAAAATTTGTGGCTGAATACTGTTATTATTTTATTATTTGTTATTATTTTGTGGCTGAATACTGAGTTCGCCACAAACAGATTCCCTTCCGTGCATACTTCCAATAGTCTTTTACCATTGTCATTCACTCTAATATCGCCGTGAGGTCCAAGGACTGACTCAAAATCTTTCCTACGGACACCCACCCATCCATTTAGGTCTCCAGTCAGAATCACTCTTTCATTATCCTTTTTTTCGTTCATTATCTCGGTCACACTGTTCCAGAAATCATCCTTTTCACTCTCACTATCGGAGTTTCCGGGCGCATATCCTATTATTAGGAATACGCTTGTAATTCCGATCTTCAGCCTTACCCACATGAGTCTAGAGTTTTTTAGCTTGTACTCTTTCATACATTTCCCCATTCGTTTCGCTAGAATCACACCAACTCCTTTGCATACAAATTCGTCACTCTTCACTCCCGACCATAGTTCTATCATACCATCATTCCTAACGTTCATCCCTCTACCTTTCTTTTTTGTCTCACTTACACACAATACATCTATTTCTTTACCTTTTATTACGTCGCACAATTCATTCATCTTTCTATCCATTCCTCCTCTTATATTCCAGACTCCCAATCTGCACTCGGCTCTCCTCTTTTCGCCTACCCCCTGGACCGTAACATGACGAGTGGCGGGCTTCATCGATGTTCTCCCGGCAGAGCCCAGGGGGTTTTTCTTAATTCAGCTATCCATTCATCACATTTTCATATACGTCATCTGATATAACACACACATTTTTTCCTTAGATTATTTTAACATATACAGAACACTTATTTACATATAATTACACTATTTAAGTCCCAACTTTTGTCTTTTCTCACCGCTTACATTTATATTATCTTACCAATTAACCTTTACAACTAGTTATTTCTTATTCTTAGCTTAATAGTTCACTTAATATAATTAACGATTACACTTATTAACTATATCTTACTTACGATATTTCTTTCTTACTATTTTCATTTTCTTACTTTCTATTTTCATCTTACTTACGATATTTCTTTCAATCATACATTCTCGTCTAATATCCTCATTTCTTATTCTATCATACATCGTTTTACCACACATTCGTCTTAGTGACCTCATTTCAACCGCGTTAATTCTACTTTCATGCGTCTTCTGCCATGTCCATGTCTCACTAGCATACATTAGAGTCGGTGCGACGATACCATTGTGTACTGCGAGCTTTGCTTGCCTCGAAATAATTGGGTCAGCCATTACCGGTCTTAATGCACCATTCACTATATTACCTGCCGTTACTCTCCTTTCAATACCTATCTATTTCCAATCTTCCATCACGCTGAAATATGCTTCCTAAGTATAAATATATACAAATTACATCTGGGAATATTAAAATTACGTTACGTTATGTTACATATTAGCGGGCCGAAGCTGAAACCGAATTTTCGGTCTGTCTCTAATTCAGACACTTAATTATATCACGAAATTTGTATTTTAAATTCTTCTGGTTGCGATGGCTATTGCTTTGAGAATTTCGAAATATATAACTGGAAAATTATTTAATACAAGATAACGTGAAAATCCCTCTAAACGACACGATGGGATGGTGCAGATTTTCCGCTCATTTTTTCATGGCAAAAATTTATCGCATTTGGGAGTAGGAGCCCTCCACAAATATACGGAATTAAATTTTCATGTTTCTGTACAGAATGTTCTAAAGGGATCGTTCCGTTGAAGTGAGCATATGATCTCTCGTTAGGCATGAACAATTTTCAGAAATAACCTCACAATTTTTTTTTACAAGTCTACCCTGGACCCGAAAATTAGCACCTTACCTAACAAAACTAGGAAAGTGGTACATACATAGATACACGAGAAAAATGAATACGCTTAAATTGAGCAAAAAAGCCCGAAAATAGGGCACTTATGAAAAAGGTATGATTAGAATAATAATCAATTATTAATATTGTAAAGATTCAGTTAAATATTCATGCATATGTGGTTGCCTTTTACGTGCTCAAAGGGAAATATGTACATAGGTAGTAGGTACCTATATTTTTTCCTAAAATATATATTTAATGAAACTTTTTTGGTACCTATTAATTTTTATATTTTTACATGGTGTAACATGGGGGGTAGAAAATCCGAAGCAGGTTGCTAGGGGACCTCAATAACTATTGATAGTTCAATAGTGATCCTTATATGAAACAATACCGCTGTGAGTCAACACTTAATAACTTAATAAAAAACGAGTGGGTTGTGGCCAACGCTATACTCCTCACTATCAAGTCACTCCTCAAAGATTTCAAATTTTGTATGGAATTTTTTTTAGTATTTTCATGAAACGAGTTTATCAAATTATTTTTACTTTATATATTCTATTATTAAAACTTAATAATCTTCAATGCCATTTCATGAAAGTGATGTGGCTTTTTAGCAACTTGAAGTTTCATGAGCTTGGTGTCACATTGAAATATTGGCGATTAAAAAAAAATAAGAATCATTGATCAGGGGGGCAAGTCTGGTTCAATCGGCGAAATCAAAACCCTAGTGATTACCCATTTCATGGATATAATTATAATATGGAGTTCTACAATATCTTTAGATGTCATAGAACTACAAACAATAATCATATCCATGATATGGGTAATCACTAGGGTTTTGATTTCGCCGATCGAACCAGACTTGCCCCCCAGATATCCTACAAAATCTAATGGGATCTAAGCGACTATAAGATATAAAAATTTGTAAATTTTGAATATAATCGAATTAGTACTTTTGTCTGTAATCGATTGAATAGAATAAACACGTCGTCCATGACACATATAACACAGCACACACATAGATAGATTATGATAAAACTTTCAGAATACAATTTTTGCAATAACTATTGAAATCAACCTTTAAAATTGCGAATATATAACTCCCCATTGTATTAATTTGTGGTCGTGAGGAGAAAAAAGACCTTGTTATTAAAAATTGCGGGCCTCAGTCGAGACGACCTTCATATAGGTCTCAAAAACGTAGCGACTTAAATGGGTGCGAGATAAATTAATATTTACTTCAGTATCATATAGTTGCTCCAGAAGTAATGCAAAAAAAAAATCATGGCAAAAAAATGAGAAATCGTGAATCGTATTTGGATAATGTTGTCACCATTAGTGGCAATTGAACACATTTTGTAATGCATACAATAAATCAAAGCGGTTGATGTCAACCCTCTTCACCATTATAAGTAGGTGCTCTATCATGTTCTTCTCAACTAGACTTCCCTCCCCCCAAGGAGATATTCAATTAAAATGCCCCAAAGATGGATGGGGCTTGACGTTTTTACAAAGATTGAAAAATATACCTACATGAGGATGTGTGTGGTGAACATCTGTGGAACTTAATATGCTTAAATACTGTTTCTCTTATTTCTTATCTTTTGGTCTGATAATTTTTTATATTATTTTTTAAAAATAACATGCATCTTCTTGTTTCTACTCTTTGTGTACCTCTGTTTTATATTTGTGCTATAATAATGGTAACACTTCTGTTGAACTTGTGCCTACATTATAATTATTTATATCTATCAAGTAATTTTAGGGGTATATGTTTATTTATTTATTTAATGAAGAAGGATTATATTGCAGAAGGTTGTGTGTTCAAAGGCATTCTATTTTATTCAAACATATACCTACAAGTATGATATTTTTTATGTCAGTTAATTAAATAATGGATAATATATAATTTTATTGTGATGAAGGGTTTCAATCAAAGAACTACTTACATTATCAACACTGCTTTATTCGTAATAATTGGAAATACAATATAAAAAAATAACTTTATAAATTTGTGATGTCGTGGGTCGGAACTAATGGATAAAAATTAAACGCGTCTCTGATCTATTCAACGATCAACACACGAATAAAATCTGTCGATCAGCTCGAATCGACGACGGTGGGCTATGGTTCGTTGATCCTCGTCAATCTTCGGGAGCATTCTAGAATCCCGGGCCGCACATGTTGCAGTCCACCCCGCGCTGCCACACAATTAATTAATTTATATTTCTATGTAAATACACATCTGATCATATCTTAGAAAATGTCTTTATACGATAATAATATGATCATGTTTCCACCAACTGAAATCTTCTTCGCTGGCCTAAGACACGTCTTAGTTGTAACATTTATTTACTTTCACTACTGCATAATATAATAATTTATAATATTGATCTATACCAATATCTTAAGAAAAGGGTTATTTTCTTGTCAAATCACTGTCTATTTCTTCGATATGCTGATCGTGCCACACTAGCTATTCCCATTCATATTACTGAATTTCTCAGTTCCTCTTTTGAAGTACAATCAGCAAGACTATGGAACAAGTTAAGTGATGATATTACGACGTCTCAATCGATTCAACTTCTTAAAAAAAGACCAATGCTTAATTGACACTCCTTCCCCATCCTTTCTCACATCCCAGAAACTCTATCTCCGTCTTTTCTTTGTTGCTGTAATTTAACAGTTAATAATGTGACGTGTTTATCTTTCTGTTTGTTTTTTTTTTGTAATACATTTAATATATCTACTACTACACTATTTATGGCCTCACGTTGTTTTGGTTGGTTGGAAAAAATTGCCTTGTGACAATAAACCCGCCATTGTAACACAATAATGTACATAAAGTAAAAAAAAATATATAAAAATCAAAGTTTCACTTATATGGTTTTATATTATATAAATTTTTGATGAAATTCGTAATATGTAGGTATTATTTATTATGCACAAATCGTTTATCTAAGTTCTCAAAAAACTTGCCTTTTATTCTGGAATCCTGATTGGTTGATTAGTCAAATAAAAAAAAATCTTCCAATATCGGTATACTTTATTTGTAGGATAACTAAATAAAAAAATAAAATGTAAATTATGTTACATTAACGTGGATGTCAAAACAATTATTGATAGCTATATCAATAATTGTTTTGACATCGACGTTCAATGGAGACACAACGGATCTCAGAATATTCGTTAAACAAATTCAATTTGTCATAATGAACATTAAATTTGTGAGGCAAAGAAATTTGTCAGGTAAAGTTTTTGATACGAATGCCATTTTCATTTAAAATGCCCTTCGTCAAGCGATAGCCTGTCGAGGCTTTTAATGGATCTCATCATTTTGAGATATTATATAAAATTATTTCTGAATTTACATTCTATATAAGGTAGCCATAATGTAATCAATGGTCGGACCTTTTTGCGGCGCATTGCGGATGTAGGTAACATCAATTTTTTTACAACTCCATAATTTCATTTTACCGTTCGGATATGAAAATGAAAACTTGTATATTAATGCTTAAGTGAAAACATTTACACATTTTCTGAAAGGTTCAAAAAGGCTTGGGCTATTTTACGAGTAGATTTTTTTCGTGTTTTTCAAAGTTAATTTCTTACACATTTCTTTAAACTAGTTGCATTTTACACATGATATACAAATGTCGATGGCGATAGTATGTATCGTTGAATAATAGACAACAAAATATAAAACTTTTAATCCAAATTGTTGAATATATTATGATATTTTAAAGACAAAACAGTAACTTGAAAATATTTAAGCGAGACATTAAAATTTGGATTAAAAAAAAGGGCGGAGACTATATTAAAAATAAATTAATCACCTGAACTCTGAAAATACTCCCATAGTTATTAACCAAAAATGAAAACTAATAAGACATCTATACACTGTCTCAGAACAGGTTTTACCTAGTGAGTCAGTTAATGACAATAGTAAAATATCTGGTAACTATTATGTAACTTAATGTAAGTTAAATATATAATGATGCATTAAAAAAAATTGTTACTAGATTTAAGGAAATTTTGTATTTTATATAATAAATAATAAAAAAAAATTGTTTTCTATACAAAAGATAGGATAGCGTGAAGGTCGGTCCTTTTTTTCTACTCCGAATGTGTCAACAATTTGATGGTATGTACATATTTATTTTTTTATTTATACATCTTCCTGTACATAATATAAACAAATATAATTGTACACAGGCGGGCTTATTGCCAATAGGTAATTTCTTCCAATCAAACAGATTACAAAGTATGACAACATTGTGTATATACAACAGAAAAAGAATAAGAGTAAAAGAAAACAAAGAAAATATATATAACATTTAAATACTATTAAAACAAAAAAAAAATAATTCATAGCAACAAAAAAAGGATAGGGTAAGGACAGGAGAGGAAAACGGGATCAGGTGTTCAAGGATAAATATTTCTTCTTTAGTTGTTTCTTGAAAATACAAAGTGAGTTAGACGACGCCGGACTAAGGCTATTCCATAATCTTGCTGATTGTACTTCAAACGAAGAGCTGAGAAATATGTATAAAGATCAAGTATCAAACTATTGATAGCCCCCGTAGATATTGTGTATACTACCATAAGAATTGCATGAAAGGATGTTTTTAAAAAGTACTATGTTTACCTATTTTTCTGTTTTTCGTTGTAGTTTTAGGAAAGTTTTTATTCATAAAATGCTTATATAAGGTGTTTTGTTAAATCAAATGCTCTCAACAAGTGTACAATGGGTTAATGTGGATGTATGTATGTAGTTATAATTCTTTTTATCAGTACTCTCACTATTTTTTTTGAACCCTACAACCAAAACTTAGGAATAGTTATAATAGCCAAACACCAATCTAAGTCAGAACGACTTTATCAAAAGGGCATGCCATTTCCTTAACGTTTATTTCTCGGGCAGAGTGTTTATCACATTCTGATTTATTCACTGCTAGTAATAACTTCTACAAAAACTCTTTAGATGCATAGCGTAAATTTGTGAGTTGTTAATATTTTTAATGTTTGTAGGTATGTAACAATTCTAACCCTTCTCCCATCCTTTTTTCTCCCCTTTTCTTTCCATTACAGACAAACATACAACTAATTCAATTCTAATTTAATTCAATGACATTAATACAGGTTTACAGATATTACATACAGGACATTCAAATTTAAAATTAGCTGATTTGGAAATATTAGAAATTAGGAAAAGCATAAACAATAACCAGGATATAATAAACAATCAAATTAATTTTCCTAATAGTCCGCTACTAAATATATTCCCTATCAAATAAATTAACATAGATTAGATTAATAATAATAAAAAAAAAAAAAAATAATAAATATATTAATAAATAATTTATATCTTGCGTTTCCTAAACACCGGGTTGTCGCTTGCCCCACTACTTTTGAATTGACTCCTCCCACATCTTTAGTTTAGGTTAAGTCTATATTTTCATTTTTAATTTAGTACGTAAGTCATCCTGAAGATGAGAACATCGTTCTCGAAACCGGTCGACAGTTATTTGTGCTCAAAAGTGGTGTATACCAAGTTATTATTATATATATTATAAAATAAAAACATACAACTATTTACTATATTTTTATTCTTTTTTGTTGTTACGATCATAATCTGTAGACAAACGTAAATGATCTGATTTTGATTATTTCATAGTGTTTGTTTTTTATATATTTTATAAGGGTTTATTTTCCCCATAAACAAATAAACAAATAAACTAGAAAACTATATCGATAGCCAAACAGTTCATAAATACTATTTTAGCGTAGGTATTTTATTTAGGAAGACATTATACATATATTAATTATAATGTAGGTATTTACACAATACTTTAACATGAAAAATGGCAAGATTTCAAATTGATAGATATAAAATCGTCGCCAATATGGCAACTTATAGAAAAGATTAAAAATCCATAAAGAATGTTTAAAATATTTTCACTGACCTGTAACTTCTCTGCGTAAAACACGAGGCTGGCGAACACCACGATGCCCAGGACGAGAAAAAACACCAGAAGGGTCAATTCTTTGGCTGATGCTTTGAAGGTGTGTATGAGGATCTTGAGACCAGGAGAGTGCCTGGTCAGCTTGAACAGTCGGAGGATCTTGATGATGGAGATGAACTCGAGGATATCAGTCTTATCGCTGTTTTTGTGGGTCATGCTTGACTCGACAATCACGTCCATATAGAAACTCAACGTAGCAATAAAGTCTATTATATTCACAGGTGATTTTACGAATTCTATCAGATTCGGAGCAACCTGAAAAAAAATCATAATATCAAATTAATTCAAGAGGATACAATGTACACTAAACTAACTGTACAATTTAAAGATTTAAACAGTATTACTAATAAAAGTGTTGTTAAAGTTATACGACCGTTTAACACCCGTGTAGGGAAAAACGTTACAAATAAACGCTGTGTAGCAGATCAGTTGGTCAACGACTGTGTAGGTATCTCTCATACTTATTTTACACAACGCGGTCTCCAATTCAGAATTCTGGGGGTCCATCTATTATCCTTCTGTCTTGCCACATGACTTGCCCATTGCCATTTTAGCCTTCCCACTATTTATGCAATGTCTGTGACCTTTGACCGGCGTCTTATTTCCTCGTTTCTTATTCGGTCTCTCGAGGATACGCCTAACATTTGTCTTTCCATTGCTCGTTGAGTACATTTAATTTTGTAGACTTCTGGCGGTACATAAGTGACATGGTTTCAAGACCGTATGTTGTCACATGATATTTTACACATCTCTACATTAAAGAAAAATGTTTGTGTTATTAGTAAACGAAAATGGTCCCGGCGAGATTAAATCTCGCGACATTTGGATTTCTTATCCAGCACACTAGCCGCTCTGCCACCGACCCATCATAATCTTAAAATGGTGGTTTTCAAGGACCAAATTAATAAATGTTACTTTGAAAAAAAAACCACCTTTTCGCCTACTTAAAATTCAAACATCGTAACTTGAGACCACCCGAAAAAAATGCTCGATAATGTCGTACAATTTTTCAAGTTGCTCGCAAGTCTTGTAATTTATAGAGTGTATTATTTTGAAATGTTAAAGATATTTACGGGAACACAAAAAAATTACTCGAATAAACCACCAACCGAAACACAAAGAAAGGTAAATCTTTAGAAACTTCTCAGTGGGAGTCTTTCTCTCGTAAATTTTATTTTTATTTGAAGAAAATGTCAATTTTCACACAAAAAAATCTGAGAAAGGTTTTTGTACATTTTCTTAACTCACATTGTCGATGTTTTGATCAAGAACTATTCAATTTTTGTCACTATCATACGAATACTTGCGAATTTATTAGTTACCTCGGTTGTGTTGACAGTGTATTTATCGTAGTAAAAAATATCTATGTGTCGCTGTTGAAAATGTCCCGAGTCTTATGAATTATAAAAAAAATATTTAAATTAATAAAACTTACCACTGATCTCACAGTCAGTTCAATCGTGAACCACACATTGCAAACAAGTTCGACGTAGAAGAAAGCTTTGTGTGGCTGTCCATAGTTCTCCTTCCATCTGTTGGCATTGCTTTGGAATCCAAACTTGGTATTGTTGTGATAAAATTGGTTGTTGGCGTGTACTCTGCCGTAATGCGAGTTGCCATATTCCATCCTTTTGCTGATCATCAAAAGGTTTTTTGAGCTTTTGTCGTCTATAGTCGCATTCTTCGTCAGCATTTTAGCCGTCGAATTGAAGCTCTTTTCAATCTTCCTTTTGTCGTCGGCTAACGTCGCTTTTTTGTCCGCCTCGCTGGTCCAACCGGTGATGTTGGCGGCGTTGGCAGACGTGAAGTTTGATACTTCAACAATGGGATTGTACAGCGAGTACTCCACTCGCAGATCTGGGTGAGTTTTGAGGCAGAATGAAAGCACCGAGACGCATATGAAGAAAACGGATATGACGGATATTATCTGAAAGCAAAAAAAAAAAAAAATATGTACTATCAGAGACAACATACAAAAGTTGGGAATTAATAAAAATATTTTGTTTTCCTGCGCTGCCTTTTCGAAAAACACGGCTAAACTTTTAGGTCGGGGGGCTTCGCTCAATCCCACGGGAGGCGGGGGATACCGAAATTCAAATTCAAACAATGTCCTACAAAAGTGTGTATAATTATACCTTTCGCAACTTTTGGTCACGAAAATAAGTGGGAATCGAGGAATATTTATGTTAAAAATAATCTCGGATCGCAACATTAGAATTGTAGAAATTTCTCCAAAACGGTCGAATAAAATAATCTGTTTGCAAATTTTGTGTGCCAGAGATAAAATTAAATACCTATTTAAAGTAAGCCCATTTTTTATCCTCACTACCCCAAGAGGATATAGTTATGAATTCGAAATTTTTAAGCTTATTTTTTTATGCAGATAGAACTCTGAATGTATCTGTATTTGTGTTCTATATACTATCGGCGTGTTGATTATTTTATCGATTATGGGCTAAAGTACCTACTGATTCGATTTTTTTTAAATTTCGGAAATTTGTGTATTCTCGCTTAGACTCCAGTAGATTTTGAAGGATATGTGAATAGTGTTAATCAATTTTTTAACTGTCAAATATTAAAAAGTGACTCTAAGCCCAGGAAACATGAAATTTGGTATTTTTATAAATTTGGTAAAAAAGCACTTTCATAAAATGGCATTGAAGAATTATCAGGTCTTCATAATAAAATACTTAAATCAAAAAAGATTTAAAAAAATCATTTCATGAAAATGCTGAAAATTTTCAATGCAATATTTGAATACTTTGTGAAGTGACTTGGTATGAAGGAGTATAGCGTTGGCAAAAACTCGCTAGTTTGTATTTTAGGATCGGATGGATTGGGGTCAAAAATATACATTTCGAAAAATTATATCTCTGCGTTGTGATTTCCACGTATTTTGTTAGTGGTTACAAGTTCCATACATAGGTATAATAAACGGGTGCATTATATTTGAAATTAATATTGAACCAGACAGGTGAACAAGATGCTAAAGATGATGAAGATAAGTTATATCTATTATTGAAAATAAAGACTTAATAAAGAGTTAATGCCCTAACAAGGCGAAATAGGCTTATCGCGCATAATAAAATTAATGTAGAATCAAAATGACTTTACTTGAAATTATAGATATTACTTATAATGGAATTCTTCTTCTTTCTTCCGATGGCTCTACAGCCCATATCGAGCCTTGGCCTCCATCAATCGTCGCCTCCAACTCCTCCTGTCTACCGCTGCTGTCCTCCAGTCTGCCACTTGCAGTAATTGTTCCGCATCCCTTTTCACTTCATCCTCCCATCGCAGCCTGGGTCTGCCGACCTTTCTTCTTCCACCCGGATGTCCCTCAAGGATCCTCTTGGGTGCCCGTGATGACGGCATTCTCTGTACATGCCCAGCCCATCTCAGCCTGCTCAGTCTAGCATGTACAGAGAGCCTAGGAGTCTTATAGATGCTGTATATTTCATCATTATACCTTATTCTCCAAGCTTCTCCATCATTCACGGGTCCCAGTATTTTCCGTAGCACTCTCCTCTCAAATGTATCCAGCATCTCTGCGGATCTTGCTGTCATCGTCCACGCTTCGCTCCCGTATTTCACCACTATTCTTATTATAGTCTTATACAGGGTGATTTTTGTTTTTCTGTGAACACTTTTTGATTTAAGCACCGGGAGCAGAGAGAAGAATGTTTTGTTACCAGTTGTGATCCTTCTTATTATTTCTATGTGGTCTTCATTTTCCTTGGTTATGGTGGACCCCAGGTAAGAAAATTCATCAACTACTGAATGCTGCGTAGAGGGTTATTTCTTGAGTTTCTGGATTGTTTCATTAGTTTCGTCTTGCTTTCATTAATTTCCAGTCCAACCTCATATGCTGTTGTTTCCAATGGTTCAAGAACCTCTCTTACAGCTGTCAATGATCTTGCCACTATGTTGAGGTCATCCGCGTATCCTACTATCTGGCTGCTTTGGAAGTATATGTTAGGATTTGCGTTACTGTGGAATGTTTTACGAATGACGTATTCCAGACTAAGATTGAATAATGAAGAGGCCAATCCATCACCCTGCTTGAGTCCTTGCGACACCATGAATTCATCAAATATAATGGAATTCTACCAAATAAAAACTTTGTCGATAATTATGATGAAGATAGGTGAGATTTTACGTTATTAGTTTATAATATGCACAGTTATTGCTAATACATAAATTTTATGCACAGTTATTGCTAATACATAAATTTTATGCACATTTATTGCTAATACATAAATTATATGCACAGTTATTGCTAATAGATATATTTTATATACATGGTTCACAGCGAACAAATACGTTAAGTGAGCACATTTACAATTTTAAACATTCGTTTGGCCGTCAATTTCATATTATGTTGACTTAAGGAAATGTTTGGAGACAAACAATAGGTGGTTTGACGACAATAGACGAGCGGTTGAAGGCGGATGGATGCGGTTTGCTCAGGATATGAAGTTGTGGATGCCTCACGGGGAGGCCCATGTCCACAACTGGACGAAGGAGGAGGAGAACAAATGAAGCAGATGTTTAGTATTTTTTTTAAGTATACAATACATTCCAAAAAAGACGTATATGGATCACAGTTTTCGATCAGAGATTTAAGGCAATGCCTTATATTATTTGTAAGTGGTGATTATATGAATTATATCTCGAAAAAATCACGTCTTGCGCGAAATTCGTGGGAATACATCGCAATTTCTCTACGTAAGAGGTCATTTCCATACTTATCATGATAGGTATAAAATATAACCTTGACATCCCATATTCCATACAATATAGATTGTAAATGTTCATTTTCTCATTAATTTAGCCTTATCTCGGAGTACAGTAACATTATATTGCTAGTGTCTAACGTTTCCCGGGGATTCAGAAACCCAACTCTACTGAATACTAAGAGCACCCTCTAATAATCATCTTTATTAAGATTATATGAGAAGTACTTGAATTATAACTAAACTATATTTAGAGGTCTTTTAGCGATTCCAGGTAGCATAATTAATTTTGATTACCGTCATACCATTATTATTAATTTTAAAATTAATAATAATGATATTTTTTGGGTAATTAAGATGGGTGGTGACAGAGCTATAAGCGCGCTGGGTTAGTAATCCAGTGGTCGCGAGTTCGAATCCTGCCACGACCGATTTCGTTCACCTATAGTACAAGCATTTATGCTTAGTTAATGGAATGGATGAGATGTATATGTCGGGTGGGTGGGTGTGAAACTTTATGCGATGCACCCAATTCATCAGCGTGGGAAGCTAGGATTAAATCGAAATACCTACTTAATAATTTATTCTTTACCATTATCATCGAGGAGTTCTGTTAAAAAATCTGCGTCATAAATGATGGAGTTAAAAAAATGGGAAGGAGTTATGTCAAGCAAAATGCTGTAGGGAGGTTAAGTAAGGCTGTGTTTCTCGAACAAAGATTAAAGTAAAAGTATAGTTAAAATACTTTGATTTCATAAAATTGTTCAAGACTTTTGGTGTTTCATTGAAATCTAATGCCGTCAAACGACGCATTTTTGAACAATTTCATAAAATCAAAGTATTTTAACTATTCTATTGCCGTTACTTTTGTTGAAAAAACCCTGCCTAAGTCAGTCAGTATATTCGATCCTGTAGGCACTGTCAGAGTCGATCGTTCCAGCAGATCATGACAGTCAACCGTTGAGTTTGCAATTTTGAATGCACTATATTTCTGCGGGTCTTGTTCACGAATTTATACATATTATTTATTTTCAAAACAATGAGTTGTGCGATGGCGTTTAACAAAGACCAATTCAACTGTTGCCAATAGGCAAAGGATAAATGACACGTAATTCAATTTGCCAATTGACAAAACGTTGCCGAAACGCAACGTACAAAGGACATGTAGGTTATCGAATATTTTTATTATTGCATATGCGCAAACATTGGATTTTTTTTCCTGTCGGGAGTCAAAGATATTTTTTAACAGATTTTTAATTATCTCAATAGAGACGAAGTTGGAATATTTACTGTAGGAAAACCGGGAAATCAAGGCACCTACAGGGCTAACGACCTGTCATCGGCTTGTTAACGTGATCACTTTATGCGCTTGCGCAACGTTCACCAATTATGCCTTTTTTTAAATGCATTTGTCACCTTAGGTATAAGAATTGTTGCTATCATTATTTATTAAAAACCAATTCTCTCAATAGATGGCGTTACAACAAAAATAAATAAAAAATAATAAGAATGTTGTTCATAATTTCCCCAATAGATGGCTATAGTAAAAATTCCTTATTTTCAAGCGAAAAGAATTTCAGTATTACAATATATAGAACTTTCAAAAATTGAATTGATAGGGATCTCATTAAAAAAAAAAGGGCATAATTGGTGAACGTTGCGCAAGCGCATAAAGTGATCACGTAAACCAGCCGATGACATGTCGTAAGCCCTGTAGGTGCCTTGATTTCCCGGTTTTCCTACAGTAAATATTCCAACTTCGTCTCTATTGAGATAATTAAAAATCTGTTAAAAGACATGTAGGTAACTAAAAAAAAAATGGCTATGTGCCAATAAATTGTTTCCTTCTAGGGAGTAAACTAACTTTAACATTGAAGCGGTTAATTTCTGAGGTGACTTGAATTTCAATATGAAACTGAAGACCAGATGCCATCAAGTTATTCCAGAGTAGGGGCAAAGGCACGGAAAATGAGGTAGAAAGTTTACAGGATCAAGTCGGTGGGAAGGTTGGTAGTTATGATATTGTCAGGAGAGCCAACAATATTGGCACGTACACACTTTACTTCTGTTATCACGAGTGTGATAACACCCTCGGGACCAAGCAGTTTAACATTAATAATATAAAGTCTTAAGTACGCACTAGAAATAATGGTGTGTATACAATTAGCAGCAGCAACCAATGTGATCAGAATTCAATTGAATAAACTTAATATCTGATTCGATCCGCCATGTTTAATGTAATGGACTTCCCATATGTATTTCCAAAAAAATGAAATATATGCTTTTGGTGAGTTTAATCGGTGTTGGTAAGGATTTGAACCCAATTTTTATATTCATTGTGTGTTTATTATGCATACGTAGTCTTTTTTGTCATCCATTTCAATGGTTATTCATTAGAATTATTTGACGATCTCCAACTATTTCGAATGTAATTCAATTAAAAATAATCAAAAAATGCCTTTGTTAAATTAAAATGTTGTTATAGGTACAGCATATTTGATTATGTAAACAAACAGAATAGAAAACGTGTTCATTTTTTCCATACAATAACCAGTAACTCAATTATCATTTGTACTTGTATTTTCTCATTTTCATACTTTTGGATTAAAATGTATGAAATGTATAAAAATGATACCATCAAATGATAAATTTAAAATTTCACTAAAAAACATCTCACTTTTGTGTTAAACCTGATTATTGTTTTATCATTAATTTTTAAAATATAACTGATTAAAATATAATTTGATCAGTCTTGTTTGATTAGTTTGAATAAAGATAAAGTTTGCAAGGAAGACAATATTTTGTTTATTGCAAAATGAACAAGACAAGTCGTTTGAAAAATAGCTCACTCAATGATTAATTTGCCAGTTATTCAATATACCGTTGGCCATATTTACTTAGCGAAACCTTCACCAAGGAAGTAAGGATTTTCAAGAGAATATTGTTTGTCTCAAACAAACTTTGATTGTATAAATAACCCTTGCATACTGCAGAGTCTCACGGTATAAAATTAAAATATATTGTCTCGGGTTTTGTATGTCGAGATGAGATATTGTGTGAAACAAGAGATGAAGAAAACACAAAGTTTTCCATAATGTTAGTTCATATAAGTGTAGCATCATAGCATGCGAAAAGAAATTAATATTGAATATGTGTAAACTTAATTAGCATCATACGAGTAAATCAAACACCTTGATGGTTTTGCCAAATGAAAATAATGATTTATGAATGAATAACGACTGAAAAGAAAATTACAGAGGTGATTGAATAATATATCTTCCACTTTCCTCACCATTTATTTTTCTATTCTTACCTGTTCTGTCTCCATCTTTGTTTTTTTCACTTGAAAGTAGTGAAAATTAAATTCAAATAGTTTTTTGTCTTATGTGCCAGTAACCGGGGTTCAATGCCCAGAACATAGTTTATATATTTCTATAGTGCTTGTGTGTTAAGTTTTCAAATTTACATTTACACTTAATCAGTTGAAATGGCCCTTACATTTTAGGAAAGATAAAAATACCTTGAAAAATGCCTTGAGATAAAAATACAAAAAAACACATCTAACGATTTAAAAAATGATTTCAATTTATAAAATCAAATGTTTGGATAATGTTCATTCGAATTATGTGTTCAGTAAAAAATGTTGCATTATTTTGAAAACGCAAATAAATAAAAAAAATGTGAAACAAACGAAATCCAATAAATTTGAATTGTTTGAGTGTTGATTGATGTTCTGCGGACAATTTTCAATGCCATTTATAGGACGTTGATTATGATTAATGAATTTTCCAAGCGGAAATAGCGTTGCGAAAAACACTTGCAACCCCCATTTGTTGCCATGGTAATAGGGGTAAAATATCGAGGGTGTGACATATATATAGATTTATACAAAACAAATTTATACGTATATATACTGAATGTCATACTTCGATGGATAATCCGTGTCGTTTTTTTTGTATTTTTATACTTCAGCATTCAACAATTTGTCAGTTCTAAAATTCCATTATATTCCAGTCATAATGAATACACCACTAACAACGTTATTTATAAACGTGGTTCAAATATATGAACTACGGTTAAACTCAATTTGATTAATTTTCTTATTGATAGACCAGGATCAAAAGTTGAACGGTGATTCAACTCATATCTCAAATTGAACCGACGACAAGGAGTTGTATAACACTGGTTCAACTTGAAGTTTTTATTTAAATTAAAACAAATTTAAAAATAAAAAAAACTGTCAAAGTGTTAACATCATATTTAACAATATTTTGGCTGAATCGTATTTTTGCATCAAACGAATTATGTGAAAAACGAGGGAATCTCGCAAATTTAAGGAGAATTTTCGGAATTATTTTTATTGAGAGAGTTTTCAAATATTATGATTCTTGAGCTGTCAAGCTGTAGACAATACTAAAATTTATCCTTGTCTTTAGTTTCAAGACGATAATATCAGTATTGGCTGAGTAAATGAGGAAACGCCAATGCAAAAGATCAGAATTGAGTGCCAGTGAGGCATAAAATGAATGAGGGGTAAGAATTTAGAAGTGAATAAATGATTCATTTTTTCATTCAAATATTGAGTAAAACCTTTGAATAGAAGATCATTCCAACCATAATGATCTTCTATTCAAAGGTTTTACTCAATATTTCTTTGTTTTTTTAAAGGAATATGAGTAATTTTGTCATTTTTACTTTTGTTTCCCAGTTCATTCAACAATCGAGGAGTAGGTAATGGATCTAAACCGATCCGTTTATGCCCAAATTGTTTTGTTTTTACTTACTTTCCTTGTCCAAGATCATCAACCTATATTGTGTCCCTCCAGTAATTTGTAACCATAATAGCATTCTCATTTGGTCGCCACAGATCCTCCTCAGTGCACCTTCCTTCCATAATCGGGCAGTTCAACAGGTTTGACATGTTCTGGTCATCCTCAAGCATTCTCCATCTATCCAGGTTTACGTTGCACCTTCCTACACCAGTCCTTAGTCTATTCAGGGATTTGTAGGTTTCTTATGGTAGTCGGTGACCCGTAGGAATTACCTCTGTTGGTTCATGGAAGTATTTACCTACTTCCAAACCCTTCCTTCACAGCTCAACTCTTCTCTTTTCGCTGGTTGAGGTTAGTGTGATTATATTCCTGAGAAAACTGTTTCTAAACTTGAGTCTTGAAATATCGAGAGTCATTAAGCTGTCTCATATTTTCCTCTTCAGAATATACGGCTCTTCTTACACGTGGTGTTTTACTAATTTTTTAAATATGTTTTCTTTGTTGCAATAATATTTAGTTATATTGCGTCATCATATTTCCATTAGTAAATAACACGCCATTCCATAAAACTGACATAAATGTTTTTTTTTTTTTATAAATCCATGAATATTATACAAATCGGTTTTTTGTTCGGTCTAACTTAATATTAATGCAATCCATTTCATCGTGATATCGAATGGGTATCCACTTTTATTTTTCAAATACGGTAAAGAAAAATAAAACAAATCCTAGGGTTTACTCTACCTCCTCCCGAATTTAATCCATGATTTTGTTTCGAGTAGCCATACTTTACAATTTTTTATTTTCAAAGTCCATATTCTTTTGAATATATTATTTATCATCCAAATCTTGAATTGAAATTGTACCGTTAAAATATTCATCTCGAATTTCGGGATTCAATATTATTTGCGTAATTTCAATATGGAAAAGATTTTACATTGAGACCATATATAAAATACCGGAGATATATCTATCGTCTTTTGTAATTTGGTAGAAAAAATATTATGAAATGAAATGTACAAATAATAATTTTATATAACATAATAATGTAAATTTACCGCTGGTTAATAAAATTGGTTGTTTATGAATTATAATAATGAAAGCGATGGTATGCAATCTAAGTGATACTTGTTTTAAAAATATACACTTTAAAAAATACTCTCAACTATTACATTCTTATAAGGTGAGAGTTAAATCGCATAAGAGGGATATAAAAAAAAAGATTTTCCAAATAAGTTAAACAGAGTTTCTAAAAAAATACCATTTTTATTTCACCAGTGAATGAGCGGGGGCGTAACTTCCCGCTCAGTGTATTGGGGATGGAATTATGTTATGTGTCAACAAGTCAACCGAAGAAAGCCTGTAAATCCTTCTGCGAATATGAGACAGCCACTTACTTTTATGATGGGTCTCCAGCCTTCGCAAGCACAGAACTCGTATCTCCGGTCCTGGTATGATGGAGATGATGGTTCATCCACTTCACAAGTCTCACACACAACAAACCTCCCGTGGCGTAATTATTAAAGTACAAATAAATTATAGCTATTTTTTTCCTCGACAAGACATAACTTGATCTGTCGACGAATGTAACAATACAGTGTCGCTCACGTGCGACAACTTGCGACAACGTGCGACAACTGGTCAAAAAAACTGTAGTCTTCCATATCGATGGCTCAAACCATATCCGCCCACCTGTGTTGCTCAGACGTCGAGAAAGCATAACAAATAAGTGACTATCTAATTCACAGATGGCAGACTGGTCCTACAGTTGACCTGTTTTGAAATAAATAATTCAAATAAATTATGCAATTACTGTGGCAAATGAATATTGCTCAACCATACTCCCCGCCTTGGAAATTCGGAGAATTTTCAACGAAAAATAAAGAAATAAAAATAAAATAGAATAAACGCGAGTAACTTTCGCTTTAGGAGAGTATGAAAAATCTTATGTCTAAGTTAACAAAATTATAACTAATCACATAAAAGTAATCTTAAGTTATATAAATATTTAAAGATATATTGATTATTGCGTCGGAATCGGATATAATTTGATTACCGGACGCTTAAAATGTCCAAATCTATTTTTGACGGTCGCGACTCGCACAATTTCGTCTGACCCCGGGTGAATTTCGGTGATTACGCCTAACGGCCAACTTAACGGAGGCGAGTACTCCTGTCCCACCAACACAACAGTCCCGACCTCTACAGGACGATCAGGAGGCGTAGGGTGCGAAGGATTAAGCCGGAAGCAGCAATTGCATTTCCAAACTCTTCTCCTAACGACGGTTCTGGCATCTAATATCCAATACCGTTGTCGCAATATGGAAACAAGAAGTCCTGGGCCAGTGTGACAATTCCTAACATGCAAGTGATCAATAAGAAGATCCATTACATGGTCATGTTTGGGAAGTAGAAGTGGATGTTTCGCCTCAAATAGTAAGTCCGAATTGGAAATTCTGCCTCCAATGCGTGTGAGGACCGAGAATTTTTTTATAAAATTCTCAGAAGGCGTATCACCCCAATGAATGTTATAAAGATTCTTCTTAATGAGAAATTTAGCGTATAGAATAATGTGGGTGACCAAACCGAGGACATCAAATAAGCGGGCGACTATGGAGAGTATATTCCGCTTTATATACTTCTCCCAAATATGAGATGTTATAAAGGAGAAGCTGTCGTCAACTGGTTCCCATAATGGACCCAAAATCCTAGAGGCATTGTCAGAATAAGCAGATAAATTCACTACACTTAAATGAGAGTCTGAAGGGGTTTTGAGTACAACTTGAGAATTATTAGGCAATTTTATCAAATCAAACTTGCGGGTCATGAATAGTGAGATTAGTTCTCTGAAAGAGCGTACGACTCTGGATTCATCTTTAATATAATAGACCAGGTCGCCCATATACAGTTTGGACTCTGCCACATTGGCAACATCTGGGGAATGTGATCTCATATAATGAGCCAATTGGCGTAAAATCTTTATCGCCAAGAATGAACTAGTATTAATTATGAAGTGGACCAGATTAAATTTAAAGGTCCATGTGAGATCATTGTTTACAAATCGAAACATCCTCACATATTTACGATGCTTACTAGAATTTTCAGTCTCTAAACACATTTGTTTTATATCCACTGTCTTAGTGACGGGAAAAAGACGAAATTCAAGAAAACGTAAAAATAAATTGGCCTGCAAATTAGGATCAAGATGAAGGACGTCATTTAATAACAACCTTGAATATATTTTAGCACTAAAATTAAAACTCTCTTGTAAATTAGATGGTTGTTTAAATCTTCGCTCCAAAACCATAGAACGGCTTTGGGTGGCAGTACGAGAATTAACTAGATTATTCGAGTCTTTACAGAGAGGCAAAGCAGCAGAATATCTGTCTTCGTCAGCGTGAGTGACAGAAGATGCAGTAAAGAGATCTTCACACTCTGTCTCCTCTGGGCACAAATTTTGTATGTTAAGTATTTTATCTAACTGCGGAAACTTTTGCACTAAATCATTAATTGCAAGTGCTGAGAACGAAGTACTCGTATCGGAAACATTATTATCGTAATCACCCATTAGGACATAGCCAAACGCGGTTAATAAAGCGGGAGGTGCCCTACTTCCTGATTCTACCTTGTTTCCTAAATAAATATATGGGAAGAGTTGTGCGCCCAAAACGACATCTATATTTCCAGGAATATTCCACGTCAAATCAGCGAGGGGTAATCCCTCTAAGTAGCCCATATCACCCTTGGCTATATGAGTAGGCAACTGATCTGTGATGCAGTCTACGACAAGCGCATGTATCTTGTATTTCTTACAGGAGTATTAGCGTGACTCAATGTCTATATACACATATCCTATAATAGGACGAGATGCTGAACCTATCCCTTTGACGATAGAGTTACTCAAAGGAATTATCGTAAGATTCAGTGCCTTACAACAATCGACAGTGATCAAATTATTTTGTGAGCCATTGTCAATGAGGCATCGTATTATTTTTTTATTTCCATTATTCTGTTTCGCATAAACCTGCGCAGTTGCCAACAAAATCGCTGAGCTTGGTTTCACCTCGGCACATAGGGACATTGAAGCGTTTCCGCTCGAAGTATGCTGCGCATTGCAATTGCACACTACTTCAGTGTGAGATGGCGTTGAAGTAGGTAGCGGTCTGACATTATCTTCTCCGTTAAAATGCAAAGTCGTATGATGTCTTTTCTTGCATAACTTACAAGCGAACGACGATTTGCAGTTTGCTACCGTATGCGTACCACAAAGACAATTCACGCACCCACGTTTCGATTTTATAAATTCGAATCGAGCCTGTGACGACTTCAGGCCTTTAAATTTGTGGCAATTATTAACTTGATGTTGAGTGGCGTTACAAAAAATACAAATTTTCTCTGAATTAGTATTCGGTATTTTCTGGTCACTGGCGACGAAAGATTTATAAGTCGACCGAGGTGATTTGGGGGCATGTGGCTTATTTGCCACGCTATTGCCATTAGAACGTTCTAATATTTTCACTTGGTCGTGTATGAATGAAACAAAATCATCATACGAAGGAATTTCTTTATCGCGAAATGACAGTTCAAAAGTTTGAATATTTTGAGGATCAATTTTCCTCAATGCGACGTGTAATAACACAAAATCAATAAGGTCGTCGATTTTTAATTGTTTCAAAGCTGCGACGGATGCAGAATAATTCTCAATAAATTGATCAAGGCTTGCGGACGTATTTGTGCAAGTTTTGGCATATAGAATATTATTTAGGTAATGCGTGGCTAATGCACGTTTATCTTGATATTTTTTAACTAAGTTATTCCAGATTATTTTATAAGATTCGCCGGAGGGCACAATGCCCGCGGTAATTCTCAGAGCCCCATGGGTAAGTTTGCCCATTAAATATTGAACTCTCTGTGAATCCGTAAGTTGTTCATTTTCGTGAACATTTGCTTTGAAGGTCTCATAGAATTTATTCCAGTTTTCGGTCTTACCGTCGAAACTAGCCAGCTCTATTGCGGGCAGATTAATGACGCGTTTTTCATTGCGCGAATAGGTGTCTGGTCGAGGTGCTTGCACGATTTTATTACGAGCGCGTTTAACCTCCAGAAACATGTCGTCAAATGCGTCTAAAGGTTGGAGATCTGGAACGTATTCTGGATTCGATTTGAGTTGATGATCATTGATGTCATATATTATACCTTCAAATTGACTACGCATGTCGTCCAGCATTTCTGATTGCGCCAGAAACCTTTCTAGACTCCTTGACTCGAAGCTAGAAATGTTATTCATCATACGGTAAAGATCGTTCATCCGCGTAAAAAGGCGTTCTTTTTTTGCCGTCAAAATAATGAACGTTCTGTCCGGTTCTGCTCTTGACGAAGATCCGGTAGTGTTAGGCATATTGAGAAGGTATTTAGGTATTATTTGTGTTTAGGTATACAAAAAATACCTATCTAGATATTAGGTATTTAAGTAAATATTTAATTTAGGTATAAAGTATCTAGGTATTGTTTGTATTTATGTAAATATTTAATTTAGGTATAAAGTATCTAGGTATTATTTGTATTTATGTAAATATTTAATTAAGGTATAAAGTATCTAGGTATTATTTGTATTTATGTAAATATTTAATTTAGGTATAAAGTATCTAGGTATTATTTGTATTTATGTAAATATTTAATTTAGGTATAAAGTATCTAGGTATTATTTGTATTTATGTAAATATTTAATTTAGGTATAAAGTATCTAGGTATTATTTGTATTTATGTAAATATTTAATTTGTACCAGTTAAAATTTAATCAATTGGCTGTATATTTAGGTATAAAAGTATAAAGTATAAAAGTAATATTCAATTATATTAATTGGTCACAGTTAATATTCAATTAACCGCCTGTATTTAGGTATATAAAAGTATATAATTTGTCCCAGTTAATATTTAATCGATCGACTGTATATTTAGGTATATAAAGTATATAATTTTTCTCTGTTAATATTCAATTAATCGCCTGTATATTTAGGTATATAAAAGTATATAATTTATCCCAGTTAACTGGTTTAGGTAGGTATGTACATACGCTTCGTATTATTTAATTAGGTATTGTGAAATAATTATTTTATTTTATTGGTTTTAAATTATTTGTTCATAACATATGTACATACGACTCGTATCCACTAACAATTATGTTTTATTAAATTGTTTATTTGAATACGTATATAAATACAGACCGCACTGGATTATTCCCAACACTAATGTACTCATGTACTTAATGTACATATATATATCGCAGTGTTATATACGAACGTACGATATCACTGGTCGATTTGTGATATTGTTTACCCACAGCTATGTACAAGTTACTGTACGAAGCGAACCATGAATGTATAATTGTATAGGCAGGTACCCATTCCACTACATAACTTGATCGGGAAAAAATAACTAACTCTAACAATAACTTGTGTATATTATGTTCTGATTACCTACATAAACTTATATTATGTTCTGATTGATTGAACATAAATTGACTGGACATAAATCTAATAATTCAATTCGAAATATACCAAATAATACGTAGCAATATCTACAATATTTTCAGTGGGTATATTTAAATAAATGATATGATATGCGCAATACGTTTATGTGATTATTTATAAGATCAAACTATTTAAACTTATTCAAATTTAACAAAATTACGTAAATTAACAAGTTAGGTATATGATAAATATAATATTTATCGTTAAATACGATATTTAATTTAGGTAATTAATTAACCAACTCAAAACATTCCTTAAAAATTCACCAAAAATTACGTAAATTCACAAGTTAGATATTATATGATAAATATAATATTTATCGTAAAGTATGATATTCAAGTTAGGTGCTTAATTGACCTTCTCAAATTCATTAAAAATTCACCAAAAATTACGTGAATTAACAAGTTAGATATTATATGATAAATATAATATTTATCGTAAAGTATGATATTCAAGTTAGGTGCTTAATTGACCTACTCAAATTCATTAAAAATTCACCAAAAATTACGTAAAAATTCTACGAATTTCCAAGCATTTATATTGTAATAATTATGTTCAATATTGCTGGGCAATATTCGACTCGAAAGGACCAAATGAATGAGCGGGGGCGTAACTTCCCGCTCAGTGTATTGGGGATGGAATTATGTTATGTGTCAACAAGTCAACCGAAGAAAGCCTGTAAATCCTTCTGCGAATATGAGACAGCCACTTACTTTTATGATGGGTCTCCAGCCTTCGCAAGCACAGAACTCGTATCTCCGGTCCTGGTATGATGGAGATGATGGTTCATCCACTTCACAAGTCTCACACACAACAAACCTCCCGTGGCGTAATTATTAAAGTACAAATAAATTATAGCTATTTTTTTCCTCGACAAGACATAACTTGATCTGTCGACGAATGTAACAATACAGTGTCGCTCACGTGCGACAACTTGCGACAACGTGCGACAACTGGTCAAAAAAACTGTAGTCTTCCATATCGATGGCTCAAACCATATCCGCCCACCTGTGTTGCTCAGACGTCGAGAAAGCATAACAAATAAGTGACTATCTAATTCACAGATGGCAGACTGGTCCTACAGTTGACCTGTTTTGAAATAAATAATTCAAATAAATTATGCAATTACTGTGGCAAATGAATATTACTCAACCAACCAGTATATTCAATACTTTTCTGGTGAACGTTCGTCACACAATTTTAAAATTCAGCATAAATTCACGGCATTTTTTTTAAAGAAATCATTAGAAATAAATGTCGTAGAGAAATAAATCTTTTATGTACTTAAAACGTACATAAAATTAAAGTGAATGACCCTTAAAGATTATTTCATTCAAGTTCATTAAAAGCAAAAAATCAACAAACAATTGTTATGTCGTATATTATGCTGAAACTCAATTTGTTCACGCAACTTTATTTCTCAGATGAAAGAAATTGCCTCCAGGCAATAGGTCCACCATTTGTACAATGAAATATTATCTGTTTGTACAAAAATTGTTAAATGAATTCATTTTGTTATCCTTATTATCATGTTTAAAATATCAATTACTAAATATCATAAAATTACTAAATGAATTTGCGTTATGTTGTGCCCTCTTAAATATTGATTTTTTTTATTTACTAAACAACATTATAAATAATTTTACAAAACACATAATGATATACTATGGTAAAATTGTTGCATTACCTCATCAAAAGATTAAAACCTTGTGCTTGATGATGAAATCATTTGAGATTAGATAATAGGTACAATTAAGACATAGTTATGCACCGGTGAAAAATAAATAAAAAAAAACAAACACACATAAAAAACAATAGAAAACGGGATATTCGAAACAATTTTGGTAATATCAATACATACATACATCATTACATACACCAGTTTAGATTGCGAAATGTTTTTTCAGTCTTTGTTTGAACATTTTAAAATCATTTATCTGTTTTATTTCATCTGGGAGGCAATTGTAATTCTTTATTCCCATATAAATGAAATTGATTTGCATTTGTCTAGTATTACATTTATAAATTTTAATATCGCTTCGGAATCGTTGTGACATATTTTTTTTCAAACTTTTGCATTATCTTTAAAAATTTGTAAAATTGACGTTTTTTTATAAATATCTTTTATTTTAGGAACTTCGAATGTATCAAAAAGTGTTTTTGTGGGAAATGTACGTTTTTTTATTTACACGTCATTTTTTTTTAATTCTAGTTATTTTGTAACTTATTAAATTCATAAAGCAAAATCATAATACAATTGAAAATATCAAAAATAAGCCAAAAATAAAAATAAGCCAATTTTTTTTTTAAGAATGAATATGTCCTTGTTAATCAAGTACATAAACATCTTCCTATGTTCCCTAAAATAAGCATAAATGATTGTGCTATAGGTGAACGAAATCGATCGAGGCAGGATTCGAACTCGCGACCACTGGATTACTAGCCCAGCGCGCTAACCGCTCTGCCATCGACTCATCTAATTTGGTATTTAAAGGATTGGAATTCTTTGACTTAAATTTTTGTTATTTTATTTCTTCTGAACCCTTATTGTGTGAGGCGTATTTTTTTCATAGAGCTGAATGTATTAAAAATGTATGTAAGCAATATTTGTCTCTTGCGAGAGTCGCATAGCGACAGTGTCTAGTGCCTGGTCAGCTCCCAGTTTTCAAAGCACATAACATTCACCAGATGGTTTTAATAGCTTTTCCTTTCATGACAGAGTATTATTTCTGCACAAAAAATAGCAAAAATAAGACACATATTCACTGCTACAAAATATTAAATAGTTACTAAAGATTAATAGGGTATGTTTGTAATAAAACAAAGCAAAAATGAAAACAAATAATAACCATCACACCATAACCCTTACGAAGTAGGCAAAAAACGAGAGTCACATTGTTGTATCTTGACACGTATCCTTCGCCTCATGAATATTCACGCATTAATAACATATATGAGTGTCTTATTATTGTTAAGGTTTACACGGGTTTTAATGCCGTATAATATATGTAGATTAAATTCGGTCGGAACCTATATTTATATCAAACTATTTTTATTTAACCAAATTTGAATTATAATAACGTGTCTCATTTCATATAATGTTCCGATTACCCGTACACGACAAACAGAGACTTCACTATTTTTTATCATAAAATCTTGTAATAATTATTATATTCACTCGCCTATTCAGAGATTACATAGACTTGGTAATGAGTTTGGCTCTGTTGATGTCTTTTGCTGTTCGATATATGAATATAAAGAGAGACTTTTAAAGATTGTAAATAAAGTCTGGGTGCTTCTTCTTTTTTCTTTTAATTTTTTGTTTTTGCTTAATCTTGTGCTTGTTTTTCTTTAATTTTATTTTTATTGTACTTCACTTATTATATATTTTGTAAATTTATAATTTTTTTCTTGATATTTTTTTGTTGTTATATATAGGTACCTATTTTTAATTATGTATGTACCAATGTATTTTTTGCTTCGTGGTTCATAAACATATGTTTGAATAATTTGTAATTGTGTATGTTAAAGCCCATTTAGGGCGTAAATAAATAAATAAACAAATAAAATAAATAAATAAATAATATAAATTACCTATAAACCTAAATATATGTAATATGATGATATCTACAGACAAAACAAAGAGTCTCACGATAAGCAAGAACCCGTTGAGATGCAAATTAGTCGTAGAAAATAACATAATAGAGCAAGTGATGGACTTTAAATACCTGGGAATAGACATCACTAGCAGCGGTAGTCTATACGACGAAACATTAAGACAAGTAAATAAAGCAGCTGCAATATCAGGATGTCTAAAGGAAAGTATATGGAGGAATAAACACATGAATATCGAAAGCAAAGTCCGAATATATAAAACATGTGTAAGACCCATTGCCACCTACGGAGTAGATACCAGAGCAGACATAACGAGAACAAAATCTCTTCTGAGAACATCAGAGATGAGGGCATTGCGATGTATAACCGGAAACACTCTAAGAGACCGAATTCGAAATACCGAAATAAGATAAAAAGTGTAGTACGGAAGACATCGTCAGATGAGGAAGACAGCGGAGGCGATATTGGAGCTCACATGTAAACAGAATGGCTGAAAATAGACTCCCACGTATCGCTCTCCAGGAGAACCCAGCTGGAAGAAGACCACCAGGAAGACCTCCAAAGAGATGGCGAGACAGTTAGCAATCCACATCGCAGGAGACAGAATAGCGGTACAAACAGATCTTCGGATCTATGAAAAGGAAGAAGAAGAAGAAGAAGACCTATAAACCACTTATTTTTTGTGAGTCACTTCGCGACATGTTTCGGAAGGACTGTCCTTCCATCGACCGGCGCGGCGTGTCGAGACTAACATGTTGAATTTGTGTGTTCTGTCTGTGAAGCGAGTTGTGGGAGGTGGTGGTTGAGGGTTGGATGCGTTGGTGGGGGGAGGGGAGTATTGTGAAGTGTTTTTGTTTTTGATGGGGAATATATTAAGTATTGGAGAAGTATTATGAAAGGTATGGTTGTTTATAAGTTTTATGTCGAAATTTATTGTGTTTATGTATTTCGAGCGTTTCGTAATTATTAAGTAGACATCCTTTATGTAGTGTTTTGTGTAATAATAGTTTTAGTTTGTGGTTATTGAATGAGTGATTAGTTTGGATAATGTGGTTGGCAAATTCTGAGAAATTATTGTTGTTAAAGCATCTTCGGTATTCGTTAATTATTATATTTACCTCACGCAACCAAAATAGAGACTTTAAAGAGACAAGATTTCTTTCACTCCAAGCATCAATGGACTAATACAGTAACAACAAATTATTTTAAAATCCTTGGAATAGTGCTTCCACTTTTTTCTACAATTTATTTATTAAGCTTCATGAACAATACTGTGTACAATGGCGGGTTGATTGCCACAAGGAAATTTCTTCCAACCAACCAAAGCAACCTGAAGCCATAGATAGAATAGTGGTAGGTGCAATAAATTTATAACAAACGGAAAGAAACATGTAACATTACTAAGAGTAAATTTACCACAACAAAGGAAGAAAGGAAATAGAGGTTGAGGAAGGGGGGCAAGGATGGATATGGGGTGTCAGTTAAGAATTATTAGACAGGTAAAACAGATTTAGTTTCTTTATAAAAAGTTCGAATTGAGATATCGTAGTATCATTTCTTATGGTGTTCCATAGTCTTGCTGATTGTACTTCAAAAGAGGAACGGAGAAATTCAGCAGAATGAATGGGGATAGCTAGTGTGGTACGTTCAGCAGATCGAAGCAGACCATGATTTGACAAGAAAATAACCTTATTCTTGAGATATTGTAGTGAATTAGTGTTGTTAATTAAATTATACAGTAGAGAAAGTAAATGAATGTTACGACGTTGATGTATCTTAGGCCAGCGAAGAAGATTTCTGTAAGTGGAAACATGATCAAATTTTCCAAGATTGTAAATAAAGCGTATTCGAACATTTTGCAATCGTATAAGTTTATTAAGGAGTTCTTCGTTAGCATCCAGATAACAGACGTCAGCATAATCAAGCAAAGGGAGAAGTAAAGATTGTGCAAGCGTGATTTTTTATGCATGCAATAATATGCATGCCCGTACACCTGTCGCTTGTTACCCCACATTGTGATATACATATAACTAAATGCCGTGGTGGTAATAATGAATGAATGAATAATAAATTATTATTAATTGTTTACTGCATATTTGTATACACGTCTTTTTCAATTTGGTTTCATCATGTACCTACTATTTAAGACTTGATACTCAATAAGGTTACCAATTGATAATCATGAAAAATCGAAAAATCGAAAAAAGTATTTTTTGTTGAACTTTCATACAAATTTAGAAATATAAAATACACAACTTAAAGCTGTAGTTGTATGAGATAAAATAAATAATAATCTACATAATTTTAAGTGTGGAGTTAAGTGTGATCCTTTACCATCCCTTTTATAATGTGTACATTTAATAATATCTATATAAACAAGTGGTCACAAAAGTATAGGTACCTATACATATTGCCGTAAAAGGTTGTAAATAAAATTGAAACATATAAATTTTGTGGTCTTAAAGGTTCAAGTTTATGTATATTTCCAACATTAATTAGAAACAGTTGACTCAACATAATGTTTATGTCGCAGAGCAATTAAGAATCCAAGTTAATTTTTAAGAGGGTGACTGCTGCCAACGTACCTATTTTTTCAATTTGATATACCATCATTATTACTAAACGAATCATTTTAAAAAAAAGAATCTAGTTAGTTTGGATATTAATAAAGAGAAATAAACCATAACTTTTTGATTATGTTCTGTATATATTCTTGTAGGAAAATAATAAGCATACCCCGATTTTAGACATTTATCTTAAATTTCTAAAAAATATAAGGTATAGAGCAATATTTTTTTTATAAATTAAAGAAGAACAAAATACCTGGAAAAATATGATATGACGTTGCATTAACGCATCAGGTTAAGTAAATAAACCAAAAAAACTTTTATTACGCAATGGCGCTGAATGGAAAATAAATGTTTTTTAGGTTTATTTACTAAACCTGAAGCATTAATGCAACGCCACATCATATTTTACTAGATATTTTTGTCTTCTTTAATTTAAAAAAAATATATTACTCTACGCCTTATAGTTTATTAAAAATATATGATAAACGTTGAAAATCGGGGTATGCCATTATTTTTCTACAAGAATTTATACAGAAAATTATCAAAAAGTTAAGGTATATTTTTGTTTATCAATATCCAAACTATATAAATTATTTTTTTCAAAACGATTTGATAAGAAATAACGATGGTATATCATATTGAAAAATAGGCACGTTGGCAGCAGTCCCCCCCTTAACAACAAATTCGTTTGTCGATTTGAAAAACATGCGGTGATGAAGTTCATACAAGCAATTTAACAGCAACATTTTAATACGTAAGTTATCAATAAAATTTTAAATTAAAGTTTTATGCAGTCTCCCTATCTAATAAATGCCTAGACACAACATTATGTGACACATTGTCTATGACATCCATATAAACACGTAAAGGTTTTATTGCATTGAAAATGTAATTTAATAATAATAGGTATTTGAAAACAAATACAAGAATATTTTCAAAAACGACTCGTATTCACTAATCTCAGAGGCCTAAAAATGTTATTATTCATGACATGTGGGCTAATTAGTATTTCATTTAATCCCTGCGGAGAACACAAATTAATATTACAGAAATTCTGAACTTTCAAGACCTGTGAACAGGCACAAAATAACGGATATTTTAATTTTTTGAAGACAAATATATACAAAAAACTTCGCACCATGTCCATAATGAGGTAGACTGAAGGAACCGAGCGCCAAGCATATATATTCTTACATAATATTCATGGCATTTTTACATTCAAGCATCGTCCCGTATGTATATGCTCTTCGTGTGTTCATTTTTTATTTCAAAATATCGTTCACGCGGTTATGACATCTCTTTCTAGGGCGACTTTTCCTTTCCACGAAGGCCGACATAATATTTTTACTGACAAACTTTTAATATCCCAATAGAGACGAAGTTGGGATATTATAGAAGAACCACGAATTCAAGGCACCTACAGGACTTACGACCTGTCCCCGATAGGGAACAAAATGCAATGTTTGCGTATGTGCTATTAAAAAAAAATCGATTTGCCGACATAATATTTATATTGTGACGTATTTCATCTTCAATTGAGAGTCAAAATTTTAATAAAAGAGCAAATGTAAGAAATTTAATTATCATTACGAAATATATTCAACAATTTCAACGCTCAGTATTAAAGGGGAGGCTTATAGGCTAACTTCTACCAATTTGCATAGAGAGAGTTACTTTAAAAAGATATCATCAAGATATTTGAAGAAATTATTAAAAAATATCTTTAAGCGTTGCAGCTATTTCCTTGTGGCACATTTAAACTAATATAATCAAATATTTAGTATCGAAATTTAATTAGAATAGAGAAGATCATACGATGTTTAAAAAGTAATAATTTTTCAGAATCGGCCAAACATTTGTATGAAAACAGTCATTCTTTCAATAGTAATACGGGCTATTATATAATACACATCAATAAAGAGGATTTGAGATTACATAATATGGAGAATTTAAAAACCAAAAAGCCATAAATAATATTCAAAATAATTGTAATTAGGTATAAAAGCGATACCGGACAGTGCAATATAAACTAGAAGTGATCAAAAATATACAGTAAAAGACATCGTAGGAAATATTTAGCAGTTTCGGAAACAATCGACATATTTATAATATCGGGCTGTACTTCACTCAAGAAATCAGAATGTAAAACAGAAACCAAGTAGCAAAAATAATACATCAAAATTTATTAAGCTATTAAGTATGAATTATAATAGACACTATTAACATCAAACTATGAATATGAACCGATTTCATTATTAAATAATAATAATATTTCTTTCGGGAATTGTGAACCTTTCAAAAGAAAAAAGTGGATCGTTCCTTTATAGTAGAGAGTTTTGTTTGGATAAAAACCACCCTTTAAACATATTGGTAAGTACCAATTTTAATAAAACGAAATGAATATAATATATGTACAAAAAAATATTTTTGAATCCAGCACAAGGTGTGAGTTTATAAGCAAATGACAATTTCTTCCAACCAGTACCTACATCAACCTGTAAGTCCAGTCTTTTATATTTATTACAAATAGGAACGTCTGTTATACAAATGGTATAATATTTTTTTGTTTACAATTGAATACATTTATTTTACATACGATTATAACAGCAATATGACCCCATTTGCTTAACTTCCCAGAATCACATTTTTTTGCATGCAATCTGATATCGTCGATTTGCTTTCATAAATGATTTTCTATAATATCTATTGGAAAACGAAACCTCTTGCTATACATTGCATATTTATCGAATTTCAAACGAGGGTGATATAGTATGGGATTGGAAAACATGGAGATATCCAATAACCATAGATCTTTATAAATTACTCGACAAATATCTTGAATATTTGTCCAGATATATATCTGGAGGGAAGCAATTTTAGAACTGAAAACAAATGGACACAATAGGATTGTAGTCAATGTGTGTACTAAATTCATAGATAATTTTATTCGGGACAATAACAGCTTTTATCACCATATATGAATAAATCTAACTTTTAGATTGCCTCTCTGCAGAACTAACTATGTCCAAAATTCATTCATCCAAAGGGCATATAACATTAATAAGTTTTTTTTAAGAATGTTGATATTTTTGGACATACCAAAAAAAAATTAAAAATGACATTTCAGAGACCCGTGGAGGAAGAAATGGAGGACTACACAAACAACATCATCGTGACAAGGAGAGAGGTTGGTCATGACCCTAAGCAACGAGGAAGACAACACTGATGATTTTGATGTCCTTGTAACAAGTACAAAATATTTTTATTGACAAACTTTTTTCACATCTCAACAGAGACGAAATTGGGATATTGTAGAAGAACCAGGAAATCAAGGCACCTACAGGGCTTACGACCTGTCATCGGCTGGTTTACGTGATCATTTTATGCGCTTGCGCAACGTTCACCAAGATGGCTGTAGTAAAAATCCTAATTTTCAAACGAAAAAAAATCAGTATTGCAATATAAAGAACTTTCAAAAAATTGAATTGATAGGGATCTCATTAAAAAGGAATAATTGGTGAACGTTGCGCAAGCGCATAAAGTGATCACGTAAACCAGCCGATGACAGGCCCTAAGCCCTGTAGGTGCCTTGATTTCCCGGTTCTCCTACAGTAAATATTCCAATTTCGTCTCTATTGAGATAATTAAAAATCTGTTAAAAAAAATAAAAATTTTGAAAATAGTATACAGGGCAATGAAAAAGCAAAAGGTATGCAGTTAATGGGAAAACTGTAAAACTAGATAAAAATGTGAAAATAAATATAGGCTTTGTAAAATAAATAAGATTTTGAAATATTATAAATATCAAACATGAATTTCGTTACACTATGTAAACATATTTTTAATTATTGCACTTTTGTAGATATTACCCAGTTATGAAATATTAATTATGTAAAATATGTTTAGGTATTACTCTGTTTATTTAATCATTAAAATAAATAAATAAATGAGCAATGAACTGCAATTTTATGCAAAAAATATATATATATTTTCAATAGCAGACTTCTCTGATGCCAGTTCACTTACGAAGGTTGCAGAGCTATGACATATGATGTCATATTTTTTTCGCTGTCCTATTCGTTGTGCATCCAAACCTATCGCCTCGTCAAAATCTACGTCATTAATTAACTTATAATGTTAAGTGGCAAAGATGGAAAACCCCAATAGTGTAGACGATATCCAGGAAGACAACAAGATAGCTGTGAGGACAGTAGGACCTCCTCATCTCAAAAATGTCCTCCGTCGCAAAAAGGTATATGACCTAACACAATAAGAAGAAGAAAGAATAACAAGATATTATGGAGTGATGAAGATATTATGGAGTGATCGTCATTTATACCTATCTGTCGATGTTTTACGACTGAAAATTTTCGCTTAAGTTTCTCGGCATTATCAAGGCGTATAGAAACTTGATGATGCCGAGAAGCCTTGGTGAAAACGTTCGATCGTAATAAATCGAATCAATGAAAAAATACTTTTTTTAAATTTATTTCATTAATATAATAATTTCGGCCTTCACGGCTCAGTTTGTATCTGACACAGCTTTAAATTGTGTTTTCAGTCTGGCTCTATGAGACGATAAATATCGATGTCTCCGGAAAGTAGCAACTTGTTGTTGTGTGCATGTTTAATTAATATTTGACATAGATCCCGTTTGTTGACCGAGAAAAAATATTTAATAAATAATTATTGTTCCGAACTTAATTCTTTTTCTAATGCAAGTTGAGTATAACATTTGTTTGACGGCATTTAATGCTTTGAATAACCTGTCACCACAATAAATTCTAAAGCTGTGTCAGAGAAAAAAATCTTAAGCTCAGGTCTTCTGCATCACACAGGAACAACTCCCTAAAAGAGTTGGACAGAGCCAATAAAGCGGATTTTATGGTCGATGTTTTGGTATGGCATGTGATCCTATAAAGTGGAATAGATTGCTTCCAGATGTCCGGATTGCTCAAAGTAAGAACACTTTTTATACAGGACTGACAACATCTTTGTTTCGTAGAGCAACATAAGTCCAAAATATCAGCATCATTGGAATGATCCTGAATAATTTATCTGTGGTATAAAGTTTATTATCATTCTTTTTATTAATGCTCGAACTTCTAGCATTTCTTTATTGATGCTAGAGGATTCGAATCTGGTCTTTGATCGTTGTGTCACTAACTTATTTAGATGGGTCGATGGCAGAGTGGTTAGCGCGCTGGGCTAGTAACACAGTGGTCGCGAGTTCGAATCCTGCCTCGACCGATTTTGTTCACCTATAGCGCAAGCATTTATGCTTAATTTAGGGAATGTATGTGTACTTGTTTAACAAGGACATACTATTTATTTTTTTATTTATTTATTTATATAATTTATGTACATGTGTACAAAGGCAGGTTTATTGCCATAAGGCAATTTCTTCCAACTAACCCGAGCAACGTGAAGTCTCTAAGTTATATTGGTACAATACTAATTTATTGAGAATTAAATTGATAAAAAATAACATAAAAGAGTAAGAAATAAAAAAAATACAAAGAGAAAAAAAAATGCAGAAAAGAGAGTTTAAAAAAAAAAAGAATAATAAAAATAACACTGATCATAGCAATGAGGAAAAAGAGGTTACGGAAGGATATAGAAGGAATTCAGGAACTATTTGACAAATAAAGTTTTTTTAGTTTACCTTTAAATATTTGAATGGATTGAGATGACGTTACTTCATCACTTAGGCCATTCCATGGTCTAGCTGATTGTACTTGAAAAGAGGAGCTGAAAACTTCTGTATTGTGAATGGGGATAGCTAGTGTAGTACGTTCAGCAGATCGAAGAGATAGGCCGTAACTTGACAAGAAAACGACGTTATTTTTTAAATATTGTAGTGAATAGGGATCATAAATAGCCTTTTAAAGTAATTACAGAATTTGAATGTTACGACGATCTCGTATCTTTGGCCAACGAAGAATATTTCTACAAGTCGAAACATGATCATATTTTTTAAGATTGTAAATGAACCGTATACAGACATTCTGTAATCGTTCCAATTTATTTAATAATTCTTCATTGGCATCCAGATAACACACATCACCGTAATCAAGCAATGGAAGAAGTAAGGATTGTGCTCGTGTAATTTTACAATGTATTGGAAGAAAGTTCTTCAATCTATTAAGAGAATGGATATTATAAAACAGAGTTTTACTGACATTCATTTTTTTTTAAATATATCATTAATATTGTGTCTACTGCATTTTCCGGGAGTGAACCAGTCCTGAGACGATATAAATAAACATCATTTGACTCCGATAAACATTGTATTGTTCATAATTTTTCTAGAAAATATTTTTTAATATAAATTCTTTGGGTGGGTAGCCTTATTGAATGTTAAAAAAATACCTCGCGTTTTCTTATTTTATAAAACACAATAATACGAAATTGAATTAACCGATTCGAAGAATTTCAAAAATGTGAAAATATTTTTTGAAAAGATTTAACAACGGCGAACCTTTTCAATGTAAAAATATGAACGGTTAATTATACGACCTTACAAGCCCAGCCAGTTCGTTTCGGTTTGGTAGAAGAGAGCTGAACATTCATTTGGGAGATTTTGCCAAATATAAGGTTGTTTGGATAGTCAATTAGATTTTTTTTTGTATAAATGAAGGACGAATTTTAAACCAAAATGCAATGATAGGTATAAAAAAAATCAAAAGAATAGTCTTTGAATTCGGTAAAAAAAAGTAAGGCATTCTTCACTTAATTCTGACGCAAGATGTTGTAGTTTTCGCAAAAATTGTCTTAGTCAAAATGCCATCTTGTGCGATAAAAATATGTTGAAATACAATTGAACTGTAAAAACATGACCATATATATAATTAAGTGCTGCAAATTTGTTCGAAATTTAAATAGATTTGTCGATAACTTTTTTTAATGTCAACATTCCAACGAGAACTATACAACTATGTTCGAGGAAATTTCTTTTGGCTTATTGGATAAGCGGGTTTTTTTACCACGAAGATCCACTTAAAGGATTTCAAGACTTTTTGTCAAAAATACGGTTAACTCTTATCTTCACTTCAGTGAACGGTGAGCTAAATGTTTCCTTATTATGAGCTCTCTTTGGCACTTTAAGTGCAGTATCTGCAAGGATTTAGAGTTCGGTCTCTTCACATATTCTTTTTGTGTTCTTTAATATTTTTGTATGGGGTCGTTATTATTCATCATAAGCAGTACGGGAGGTGGTTGGGAAAGAACAACATCATATAAAGTAAAATATGCCATGAATAGCTAATTCTGACTTTTCCTGTTGAAAGAGTACCAAACGAAAAAAAAAGTGCGAATCAAATAAACTTATTTAAAAATAATCTATATATAGCCTTTATAAGCTGTAAAAATATATGAAACAATGGAGTTGGTTTAAAAATGAAGTTGGCTGTGAAAAAAAATTATGTCTTCAATTGTGAAAAAAAAAACCGAAATGACTTTTCAAACGACCTATAACGTACATTTTTAATTTACCAGTGCTTACACAAGATTCATTATTTCATGATTCACATTTAGATAATAAGGGAGCGTATATTAGGTACATATCTTCACTGGACCACACTATTTTCTCTCTTTTCTAACTAAAAGATTTCAATAACGCCAAACATTTGAGGATTTCGATGAGGTAACAAATCTATATTAATTGTTGCCAAGATAACCAAAAAAATATATTTTTTATAAGTGATTTATGAAAAGCTATTTATTTTTAACCTTGGAAATTATATTTCGTAGTTATATGGTTTTTTATGGGAAATATCCTGTTTATAAAAATAATATAAATATATTAGTTATTAGTTGAGTTATTTATTTATTAAAGATTTCGTACACGGTTAATATAAGTAAAATAAACATGTACACAATATCAAAACAAAAAAACCATGCACACAAAAATCCCACAAGGCAAAGCCTGTCTGTGAGTATACCTATTAAAATATAGACAAAATTATTTTGTTAATAACATTAGATAACGATATAAAATGAAAATATAGCAAATTGGAAGACATATATGTAAGTACAAAAAATATAAAGAAGATAAAGAAAATAACGAATGAGTTCGCAATTTTTAATTTTGTTTTTTTTTATTGAAGATTCATGCTGACAAATATCATACTGACATTCAACTATAAAGTTTCATCAAAATGTATCTGTGTGCGTGTGTGTGCAGTGAACTATATACAGCGTTTTTAGTCTACATTATCGATTTAAGACTACAGTAGCTTAAATTCTCACGCAAATCTTACTTCGCTGGTCCGAAAACACTAATTAGTAAGTAAAAATATCATTTATCAAAAACTAGCCATTTACATTTTTGTAGACGTATTTTTTTAGTGTGAAGCGCCGACTTAGAATAGTGTTTCCATTCTTTTCTATTATCATCGTTTTCCGGTGTCCCGTAAGACCCGAGTAATCGAAAATACAAGCGACAACTAACATCTTACATAGTTCGGAAATGGCCATTATGAATGTAGTGCATTTATAAGTGAGATGAGACTGGTGTGGGGGGATATGCCGTGTTGGTATGAATCATGGTCTATCTAATCTAATTTGTACATATTTTATAATTTAAAAAAATCAAGCTTCTGTATATATTCTGTATATAATATATTATCAAAAATAACACAAATGAAAGTATAAAACTATTTCTTAAAATATTTTCCGTTGGATACGAGACGAAGTTAAGGAAGAAGTTTCATAAAATATGAATTACATAATGGATTTTTTTTCATAAAGGATAATCCTCCATAAAGAGAGAATGCTTGAGTTAAGTGCGGTAAGATTCCTCAAGATAATAAAAGCCTCCGTTCTGATGTCGTTACACGGGACACTTCAGAAATTCTTCTTCCTTTTTAAATTATTACAAAGGATTAAATACAGGTCCATGCGCTATGAAGATTGTTATTTTTGCAAAATATATCCGTAAATTTAGCATCGTACAAGTCCGCGATTTCTCAGAATATACAGTTAAAACTAACGAATAAGGTTTCCGAACATTTAAATCATGTATGAACCTTTTTTAAAGCAGGCGATAGTTACCCTTACTAACAATTCAATTCATTGTGCATTAGGCTTTTTACTCCTCACTAACACAAGGTGATATAGTGGGGAGTTATGATTTCGCAATTTTTAAGGGTATTTTTTTTTTGCAGATTATCAACTAGTATCATGCTGAGATTGTATTCTGAAAGTTTCATCACAATGTATCTGTGTGTGTGTGTGCTATGTACGGCGTGTTCATTTTTTACTTTATCGATTATAGACTAAAGTACTCATTCGATTCTATTCAAATTTTGCAAATATGTATACCTAATACTCGATTAGATCCCATTAGATTTTGAACGATATATGAATAGTGCTTCTCAATTTTTTTAACTGTCAAATATTTCAAAGTGACCCCAAGCTCAGGAAACTTAAAATTTTAAATTTTTGTTTTCAAATTCGTAAAAAGGCACATCACTTTCATAAAATGGCATTGAAGAATTATCAAGTTTTCATAATAAAATATTTAAATAAAAAATAATTTAACAAACTCATTTCATGAAAATGTTGGAAATTTTCCATACAAAATTAGAATACTTTATAGAATGACTTGTTAGTGAGGAGTTTAGCGTTGGCCACAACCCACTTGTTTTATCATGTTTTCAGTCACAAGATTAAGCGATATATGTATCAATAAAGATAGGTCGCAGTTCCTGTAGGACCCTAGATTTACTGGTTCTCCTATAATATTCCAACTTCGTCTCTATAGAGATATTAAAAATTTCTCATTAATTATTAATTCTCTGTTTTTTTGAATACGTGAATTTTCTGAACAGTGAAGAAATAAACACTGAAGTTATTTATTTATTTTTATTCTTATTACACAAAACAAATATAACACAATATGTATATATTATATAAAGTGAGTTATAACGCCCCACTTGGCAAAAGCCTGTTCTGGGACTGTTATTTTACACAGTTGAGTATCTTTATTCAGGTGTAATTTTCATATTTTCACATGTTATAAACAAAATGTTCCCTGTAAGGTGTGCGCCTACTAAAATGTCTCCGCACACATGTTTTACCCACCGCACATTCAATATTATATAAGAAAGTTTGTCGGCCTTCGTGGCTCAGTTGGTTGGATATCTGACTGCTGATCCAAGGGTCCCGGGTTCGATTCCCGGTGGAGACACAGTTTTTAAAATTGTGTTTTCAGTCTGGATCTGTGAGACGATAAATATCGTAAGTCTCCAGAATGTGGCAACTTGTTATTGGGTGCGTGTTAAATAACCAAACTAAACACTGTCCTTGCGACCTCATAGTTTTCAATCCGCGTAATCTTCGTATATTATTCTAATTTTAAATATAAATATTTATTAAGTCAACTATTTTCAATGTATTAGAGTCACTTATCCAAATAAATTCATGTAAGTAACAGCACTATCACAATTGATAGTAAAATAATTGAAGCTGTTGAAGAATATATATACCTTGGACACAAGATAAAATTAGGAAAGGATAACCAGACAGCAGAAATACCCAGAAGGATCGGACTAGGTTGGGCAGCCTTTGGAAAACTTAAATATGTCCTAAAAAACAGAGATATTCCCACATGTCTGAAAAGAAAAGTTTTTGAAACATGTATCCTGCCTGTGCTTACGTATGGTCTGGAAACTATCACGCTAACTGCGAGGACCATACATAAGCTAAAATGCACTCAGAGATCCATGGAAAGGCAAATGATAGGCGTAAGTCTAAGAGACAAAATTAGAAATGAAGAAATCAGACGCCAGACAAAAGTTGTTGATGTCATGGATCGAGTTGCAAAACTTAAATGGCAATGGGCAGGTCATGTTGCCAGACAGGGTACGGACAGATGGGCACCCAGAATTCTAAATTGGAGACCATGGGATATGAAAAGGGGAATAGGCCGGCCCCAGAAAAGGTGGGCCGATGATATTGTCCCTGTCGCTGGAAGCGGATGGGTTCGAAAAGCCCAGAAAAAAGACGAGTGGAAGCTATTAGAAGAGGCCTACATCCAGCAGTGGAGAGATGGCTGAGAAAGAAGAAGAAGAAGAATTGCACCATTATCTTTTGATTTCTGTCATACAATTACCTGTGTTTTACTATAGTAGGTATTTAATATCTATATGTACGTAGTGCTGTGTTAGGTAAGTACCTACACAGTCATTACAATACCTTCGCTTGGGGATAGGCAAACAGGTTGAAATACCTAAAGCCTATATAGACCGGCATAGCCTATCCTGGGTGACCACCAACAGGTTCATCTAACTTGATCGGCAGCACAACCCAGTCCTCGGTAACCAAGATCAGGTAACTTGGTATCCCGAGGGCCCAAAGCCAAACAGGTGAACGAAAGTTCACCTTAACAGGTAAACATGTATGTCAGGAGAGGATAGTGAGAATTTAAGTATTTTTTTCCTATCCCTAATATATAAACGGCTTGATGGAATATTTGTGTGGATGTATGAAGCTTAAGTTTCAAACTATATATAAGAGTCTCCGTAGATATTGTGTAAGTATTTTGACATACTTATTGTATAAAAAGATGACGTCACTAAATTCGATTTTTACAAAAATTGATAAAAAAGTTTTGAGATGTAGATATTTTTAAAGAAAATTTAATGATCTGTTATGGATGCTTCGGGGCTTTTTGATAATATTTCTTTTTTTGGAAATAAATGCAGTAAACACATCAATTAAAAAAATCAAAACCATGGAACTTTTTCATAAAAAACGTTTGAGATATTTGTATATCTCTAGGTATAAATAGATTTTCAGCTTTTCTACTTTTATTATTTTTGTGATGAGTAAATATATATTATAAATATTCAACTAAGAAGAGGATGCACACGTCTTAGCACACATTTTAAAATCTTAATTAAATAAATACAGTTGAGAGATTATTTACTTGTAGAGCACTCATGAAAACCAAACGGAAGAAAGTTGGTATAAAGTACTCTACTATACTAGTCAAATCCATCTATTTTATTTCAATCTGATTGCGGTTAAGCTGGGATCTATAATGCGTCCATTTTAACAGCTTTAATCTCCGCATAATCCTCATCTCACCACAAAACTGTTTTCAAGAGACAAAATTTAACTATGCCAATAAGAAACACGCAACAACTATTAAAGTTAGGTGGGTACATACATACATATAATACGAAATGAGAGAAGAATTCGACGGCTTCGTAGTATTAAACTCTACACTATCGAATGACACTGATAAGTTGAAGCTCGCAACTTGCGTAGGTGCAATGAAGTGTCTATTTCTTTAGAAGTTTCTAGATCAAAGATAAACAAAAGATCACATAAACTCAATGAAATTGAACACTTCATAATATAAACATAAGATATGTAAATGAAGAATAATGTTATCTCCATACAAAAAAGTACATGGCGTCATCGATATGTCACGTGATCCTTCCGGCATTTGATGTAGATAAGGAATATGCGCCAATTGTGTATTGGTAAGGATTGAATTCAAAGCAGAATGTTGAGCGCGAAACAACCAAATGAACTGGCGCAGTATCCCTCTTTCCTACGCGCATGCGTATTACATCCTTATATAGCGCGGGAGAGTGTGAATTTCGCCGGCGATAATCGATGAATTTCAGTGTTAAGAGTTCTTAATTTTTTTAAATAATTTAACAATTGTTTTGTTGATTCACCGACAGATGTCTTGAAGTCAAATATGTATATGGGAGTAATATTCATCCAGTTTTCGTCTGGGCATGTATAGATGACGCTCGGCGTTTAGGCACGCTGCCGGTGGGCATCTATACATGACGCTCGTCTTAAAAAGGTTGGAGATAATATCCGACGTAATATAATCATTTCCATACAAATAACACTTAAATTTGTCACCTTGTCATATCCTTGAGGTGAAAGTTAACGGAGGCCAATGCTCGATTTGGAATAAGTCATATCCTTGACCCCTTCTCTCCTCTCCCTTCTTTTTACTCTTCACTAACCCAAGAGGATACAGTGAAAAATTATGATTTAGCAATTTTTAAGGCTATTTCTTATTGCAGATTATTAACAAGTATCATGCAAATATGTATATCTCATACTCATTTAGACCCCATTAGATTTTGAATGATATCAGAATAGTGCTTCTCAATTTCAAGCTTCTCAAGCTCAGGAAACATAATATTTGTAAATTTTATTTTCGAATTGGTTAATAGCTTCATCACATTTATAAAATGGTATTGAAGAATTATCAATTTTTCATAATAAAACATTTAAATAAAAAAATAATTGAACAAACTCATTTCATGAAAATTTGAAAATTTTCCATAATATGAATAGGCTTATGGAGTGACTATTTAATGAGGAGTTATCGTTAGCCAAAAATCACTTGTTTTGTTTTTATTTTATTGTTGTTTAAATTTTTGTTTCTATTATCTTATTCAGGTTAATTGTTAGATAATGTATCATACCTACACACAATTCACCTCACCAAATGGATATTGTCGGTTGGAAGATATTGCTATATGGCAATAAGCCCGCAATTGTGCACTTATTATTTTATTTTATATTACTTCTCGGGCAACTAACAGGTACTATGTCAAATATTAATTTAACACACACCCAATAACAAGTTGCCACATTCTGGAGACTTATTACGATATTAATCGTCTCACAGATCCAGACTGAAAACACAATTAAAAACTATGCCTCCACCGAGAATCAAACCCGGGACCTTTGGGTCAGCAGTCAGATACCGAACCAACTGAGCCACAATGGTCGACAATGATTATGTGATGAGAGCAAAATGATTCACGAATTGGTGCATTATAAATTAATATCAAAATTATCAATATGTAATATAATAGGTATCTTAATTTCTCTGACAACGGGAAGTAGGGATTTTCAAAAAAAGTTGAAGAAATATTGACATTTGAGAGATATCTTGGACCTAGTCCAGCCGTGTGGACTTAATTTTGAAAAACTAGTTACTGTTTGGTTGATTCGGGGAGGGAGAGAAGAGTCAGACAGAGAATTGACGTTTGTTCTAAGATGATTATTCCACTTCGAAAGAGATTAGAGTTTTTTACGCCATCATACATCCTTATCACACATATCCCCAAATTGTCCTCTTACACATGCAAACATACCCTCAACCCTCATAAATACCTCATGTTTGGTTATTTATTGAAAATTTACGTATCAAACATGTATTTCATAATTATTATTGTTAGTATTACCTCAAAACAGGCTTCGCCTAGTGAGATAATGAGTTCCATTATAATATTTATATTTTTGTTATAATTAATTAATTGTAATTTATTATGGAAATAAATAAATAAAAATAATTATATATACCTAGGTAGATAGAAAAAAGGTATGTTGACAATATGCTACATTGATAATATTGTGGAAAAAGTATTCAAGAGCAAAAGCAAAAAGCATAGGTGTAATCAATTGTTCCTAAATATATCCAAATGCAAGACTATCACATTCTCTAGGAGTGCACGCCCGGTTTGCATCAACTATTGCATTGATGGTCAGATCTTGGGTAGGTGTGAGGAGATCAGAGACCTGGGAGTGATCATGGACAGAAAACTCTTGTTTGGGGTCCACGTTGACACTATCATTCGGAAGGCATACAGAATGTTAGGGTTTATACTGAGGATTGGCAAACCTTTTAAGTCGCCTTCGACTATGACTGTTCTATATTATTCATTGGTAAGAAGTAACTTGGAGTTTGCATCGGTTGTGTGGAATCCCCAATATTGTATATATAAAAATAGAATTGAGGGATTACAGAGGAGATTCGTAAGATATCTGGACTTTCTGACGAGCCAAAATTTTGAAACTTATAAGCTTGCTGCTCGACATTATGGAATCACCACACTTGTAAATAGAAGAACGGAGACTGATATGGTTTATTTGTTTAAGATCGTGATGGAGATGTTAATTCTGCGAATTTGCTCGAGCAGGTACCCTTCAACTGTCCGCAGCGCGTCACTCGCGTTAATCACTTGTTCAGGTTGCCCCACTGCACCACTAACTATGCTCGTAATTCGTTTATGCAGCGTAGTTGTTCGATGTATAACACGTTATTCGGTGGCCTGGACATATTTATATTAAGTAAGGGAGAGTTTAGGAGAGGTGTGTGTGGTGTATTGGAATCATCCGATCCCTAATTACGTAATATAAGTAATCGAATATTTTTATTATTGCATATGCGCAAACATTGGATTTTTTTTCCCTGTCGGGAGTCAAAGATATTTTTTAACAGATTTTTAATTATCTCAATTCAGGGGTGACTTCTATGCGAAAAATGCATTGTCACCTTAGATATAAGAATTGTAGCTTTCATTATTTACAAAAAAAACCAATTCTCTCAATAGATGGCGTTCCAACAAAATAAATAAAAATAATAAGATTGTTGTTCATAATTTCACCCATAGATGGCTGTAGTAAAAATTCCTTATTTTCAAGCGAAAAGAATTTCAGTATTACAATATATAGAACTTTCAAAATTGAATTGATAGGGATCTCATTAAAAGGCATAATTGGTGAACGTTGATCGTTGATGAATAAAGTGATCACGTAAACCAGCCGATGACAGGTCGTAAGCCCTGTAGGTGCCTTGATTTCCCGGTTCTCCTACAATAAATATTCCAACTTCGTCTCTATTGAGATAATTAAAAATCTGTTAAAAAAAAAGTAATATAAGTATTGTATGGTGTTCGTTTAATGATTGCTTCACTTAATTTCATTTATCTATATATATAAAGGACTAATATTTGGTAATATCTGGAGTCTTCACTGGTCTATATGCTGGTAACTCATTTTTTTGTATATATTATATGAATTTGACTGTTTGCACTCTTTAAAATGAAATAAAATAAAAAAAATAAAATTCAAGCAGCTGGGTTATATACTGAGAATATCTAAACCTTTTCAATCTAGTGACACTTTAAAATTGTTATATTTGACTTATATTCGACTCTATCTTAAATATGCTTCAGTTGTTTGGAACCCCCAGTATGTTACCTATGTAGAAAGATTAGAAAAAGTTCAAAATAAATTTTATTAAATTAGAAAATAGACGTACCATTGCCGACATGACATACCTACATAAAATTATTGATGGTGCCGTTGACTCAGAGTCTCTTGTTGGGATTCTTCCAATTAATTGTCTGTTTCGTAGTACTAGAACAAATCTTACTTTTAAATTTCCTCTCTGTAGAACTAACTATGTCCAAAATATTTCATCCAAAGGGCATGTAACATTCATAATGTTTTTTTTAAGAATTTTGATATTTTTAGACATACTGAAATAAAATATAAAAATACCATCTCTGAGATCCTTAGTGGTTTACGGTAGCTGATTAAATTTCTGCTTTGTTCTTTTTGACTGCGAATGCCACAACCTTCCTTTCACTCTTTTTGTCCATTTTATTCTGAATTTTGAGTACCTGCTAAATTTTAAATAGCAATCGTTTTACCCTATGCAGCTAAAAAAAGATAATATAATATCCGCAAGCAAAATTGGTCTATGATATATTGTTAAAATTGAAATTGTTGTAATATTAGTTTGTATGACTGTATGTTTGTTAGGTTTAAAAATAATAAAAAAATAAATTTAAAAATATAACTTTTAAAACAATTATAGCGGTTTATAAGTAATACCCGTGATAATTTTGAGTTATTTAAAGCTATAAATAAATCAATAAAGACAGAACAAAAATAATTATACATGCTGATAGAATTAGGACTGATAAAAATAAAAATGTTGTATTGCTTTGTTGATACGAATATGAAAACAAAACGCGTTTGAAGAAAAGTATAATGGTAATTATATTTTTTATATACAAAACATGCGCTTTTTCATTTCTTTTGATGTACAAAACGCTTTTCTGGTTTTCCCTGTTCGTCGGAAGCAAGCATATTTGAAATCGACCAAAAAAACAAGTATATTTCGTTCATTTTTGGTAAACCTAAGCACGTCGTACGCATAATTAAACATGAAATTCATAAATGTAAAAAGATTCTGCGAAAAGCTCGCCGACCAAGAGATAAATTAGAGCATTTCACTATTTTCTACACAAAACAAACGCGAGGGAAGTTGTTATCTAGAATTTCACTGTTGAATTTTTAAGAAAAAAACCCAATTTTTTATTTATTTTTAAAGCTTATATTATCTCATTTTTCTTATGCCTAAGGGCATAAGAAATACATGTTATGTTTTCATGTCATGTCCTTTCAAGGTCCTGATCTTAAAAATTACATATATTAAATAACATGATATCATTGATGTTATATTTGCAAAACATGGTCATTAATTGACCTTATTTGGTCGCCTGGTATTTATTTATATTTCTTTGTATATTTTGCTTCACTTTGCGTCATAAATATATTAATACAATTTATATCCGAGGAAGAAGTTATGCCTAAAATAAAAAGAACAGGGGAATATATTCGGCCTTCGTGGCTCAGTTGATTGAGTAACTGGCTGTTGATCCGAAGGTCCCGGGTTCGATTCCCGGTGTAGACACAGTTTTTAGTTGTGTAAGTCTCTAGAATGTGGCATTTGTTTTTGGGTGCGTTTCAAATTAATATTTGACATATTTACTCTTAATTGCCAAGAAGCAATATTAAATAAATATTAATTAAATAAATTTAAAAATATTTTTCGTAAAAAATACTGTGATAACAGCCAAATGGTAGGGCTTGTGACCTGTTATTGATCAGTGTACGTACGTGGTCACACAATGTACTTGTTCAACGTCCACAAATGATTCTTTATTGATTTATACTATTAATACTTGAACATCATATTACATTCAATTTAAGCGAACAACTGCTTTAAAACAACCAACCAACATTAATGCCATCTATTGAAAAAATCAATAAACAACGAAGATTATAACCACGTGATAAATAATATTATATCGATACACTTGTCATTATTATAAGGTTGTGCCAGAAACAAATTCAGATTCGAATATTTTTTTAATTGCATGTAGGTACACAAGATTGGATTTTTTCCCTTTCGGAAGTCAAATGATATTTTTATTGAAAAACTTTTTTTTTGAGATGTTAAAAAAAGTTTGTCTTTAAAAACAAATTCAGATTGTTTGATTTTTAAAACTATATTTTACATAGACTCTAATGTATGCTAGTGAGACATGGACATGGCAGAAGACGCATGAAAGTAGAATTAACGCGGTTGAAATGAAGTCACTAAGACGAATGTGTGGTAAAACGATGTATGATAGAATAAGAAATGAGGATATTAGACGAGAATGTATGATTGAAAGAAATATCGTAAGTAAGATGAAAATAAATGCCCTTAGGTGGTTCGGCCACATAGAAAGAATGAGTGATGACCGTCTGACAAAAAAAGTGTACAAGGCTGATAAAAGAGGAACGAAAAGTAGAGGTCGGCCAAGAAAAAGTTGGCACGATCACATAAATGGGGTTTTGAAAGATGGTGATGTTAGAAGTAAGAATAATAGAAGAGCGTGTATGAGACGATGTATGGACGTGAATGAAGCGAGGAATGTGTGTCAAGAGAGAGGAGTCTGGCGTTTGGTTCTGTCTGCCTACCCCAAATAGGGAAATGGCGTGATGGTATGGTATGGATATTTTACATAGTGAAATTATACTAATGCCATCGATCGATAAATGTTTTAAACAAATTTGGGCATCTTTTTATGTTGTGGCTACAGCAAGTAAGAACCAACTATGACTTTGGCAATTTGAATTCCCAAGTGCAAGGGCGTTGGCCGTTGGCAGCGTGGCGGTTCATTTCGTCCTAAGTAATAAAAAAATCGTATTGGTATTTATTTCATTAAAAGTCTACACATGTTTTGTATGACTGTGACCGGAATATTTCATGACATATAAAAGAAAAACCAAAATATTTCTACATAATAATATTTTATTACTATTTGTTACGAATCGATATTGTCTCGTATGTACACTTTTCTTTCTCGTGCCTATGAAACTAGTATGATAAATATTAGTTATATTTTTTCGTCTTATGAACATTTATATACATGCTAGGTCATATGTATCGCAATATTATTTTATCTGTTATAGAATTGTTACAATGGATATTGTTATTATAATTATTAAATAAATGTTTTACCTTAGCGGCTGTAGAACTGGATGGTTCGTCGAATAATGACCATATTTTCGGTTTAATTTTCTGCCACATAGAAAGGTCGCCCGAGAGGTAGGCCTCCTCATAGCCGAATATCCTGGCTATTTCTTCGTCGGATGGTCTTTCGCTGTCGATGTCCAATTTGTCCAAGATGGCCAGGGTTGTCTGTCAAGAATAAGGAAACAAAAAAAATATTAATAAAAATGAGATGAGATGATGAGGTTCTGAAAGAAGGGTGAACGTTGCGGAGCTACCATCAGGCACCACACCCCCAAAAAAAAAACACCGAAGCGATGGCGAGATAGTTGGATATTTATATCCCAGGAACAGGCATCGAGCAACACATGACATAGTTAATTTATATTTTTAATAAATAAAAATAATAAAACTTTTTTATAATCAATTCCACTATTTATTTAAGGACTACAACCTACAACCGGTTTCGTGCTAAGCACATTTTCAAGTAGCCTACTTGAAAATGTGCTTAGCACGAAACCGGTTGTAGGTTGTAGTCCTTAAATAAAAAGTGGAATTGATTATAAACAAGTTTTATTATTTTTATTTATTAAAAATATAAATTAATTTAAATGGAATTCCATCAAGAACTGACGATCAAAAAGTTAAATCTAACATGATATAGTCTTTAAGAAAGCAAGAAGATTATATCAATTAATCAGAATATTAAACAAATCTGAAGAACCTGAAGAAGAAACTACAAAAGGCTAATAACAGTACAACGAGGAGTAAAGATATATCGTATCAAAATATTTGTATGACAATATAAATAAAACTCAGAGATTACAACATGATTTATTAAAATATACATGATTTAAAAATAAGAAGAAATAAACACTGGAGACACAGTTCTTTTTTAATACATAAAGGAAAAGTTCTTTTAAGATATTGTGTGTTTCCTTTGTATTTTTGTGTAAATTTAAATATTTTCTTGTTTTTGGATGTTTTTATATATTTCATACTGTGAAAACTTTGTATTTTTTCAACTTGTTAATATTCTTATTGGTGTACTAGATGTATGAAAATGCACTTATTTTTTATATCTAAATAAAATACACACTTATAAAAGATAAGGTATCTTTTTTGTATTAGGCAATTCACCATGTGAAGAGTGCTCTGTGCTAATTTAATGTTTACTGTTTATAAGTAAAGTTATTTTTGAGCATATGTTTGGATTATTTAATAGTATAAATTTTGAAATGACAGATAATTCACGAGAACTTTGGAGGGACAAAAGATGTTGGAGATTGATGAGTAATTTTGATGAGTAATCTGTACTTATATATTTTTGAAATTTGAATTGTTTTTAGAGTTAAAAAATACGTGATTTATTGTTTCATCCTCTTGTGTTCAAACCAAGTAGAAGAAGGAAGTGATGGGATAAACATTATTATTTAAACGTCAAACAAAACAAAACAATACAATACTTAAGTTGTTTTCTGGAAACTGAATAAATCTGACTGACCAAATGGATGCGGTATACCATTTATTGTTCTACCTCTCACTTTCCTTTCCCTTTCTATTCCGACAGTTCCTCCTACATCTTTATCTTTGTTACTGTTAACTGTAAGTTTGTCGTTGTTTTCAGTTTTTCGTATTTTTATACTTATTTCTAGTTATGTATTTTTTGCATTTTTTGGCGCATTTTTTGATTTGATAGGAAGTAAATGTTGGTCAATTTCGGGAGATCGGTCAGCCATGCTGTAATAGTTAATTTGATCGGATATACCTACCTATGTTATTAATAATGAAATAAAATATAATTCATATTTTACAAAGTACATCCTACAAGACCCAGCTTCAGAAATCAAAACAAGGCCAAAAGAACTATAAAATGTGAAAATTAAAAATACAATAACAATTTGATATAGAGACCTTTTTCGATATGTAAAAAAAAAATTCTCGATACATGGACATGTTCATATTTGATTATAAAATCTTTTATTTTTCTAAATTAAATAATAATGCATACTGCTTTCCAATAAGTGATAAACCTAGTTGAACAGCTGTTTTTAATAATTTCTATTTCATCATGTTTCAGTCTTTTCAAGATTAATAAATAAGTTTTTCAACCAAATATATTACTCGATAAATTAATCTTCGATGTAGTAAATAAACTTACTCCCTGGAGACAAGTTAAGTGATGGAAAAAACATAAGGAGGATGGGACAAAGAAAAGACATAAAATACATTTAATGTGGCAAAAAGACACCAAAAAATGAGGTGATACTAATATTCCTTCCGAGGGATTTTTATAAGGCCACGCTGACACGTAAAAATAAGGAAATCGCTAAGTGAATGTCGCCTCTAAGGAACGAAAAATGATATGGTAGATCACCATGAGAACATACTATGAGCAAGCACTTTGCAAAATTACTTGCGATATTATTGTACCCATTCCAAACGTTCTTGAAAAACTGCTTCCTAGGTAAAATAAGAGATGTTAAATTAAGATATAATTAAGGTATGTTAAGTTAGTTGCACAGTCAGAATTATCAATAAGAAGCCATTCAGGTATAGCTCTGAAGACCTTTTTAAATCCTTCAAAGTCCTGGATATATGTATGACAGCTATACACTAGATCTATCATGTCTTTATTCTTTAAAAACGAAACTAAGCCCAAAGGATACAAGGAGGAAAACACCGGGTAGCTATAGAAATCCGAAAATGAATACCAAATTTGGGCAAAGATTTCTTAAGTTTATTGCACCACGAATCTATAACAAGCTGCCATAGGCACTTAAATGGTTAAAACAAATCAAAATATCAGGAACAAAGTGGTTACTTGAAGTAGGTAGACATCAAAATGAATTAAATGTTTCAGCAATAATAATGTAACTAAAGTCTTTTACTCTATATTGTGTTGTTGGTGGTAATTTTTACTGTAATAGTTTTATATAATTTTTTAATATTACGATTTTCATTTTCTTTTTCTTGTTGTTCATTTTATTTAATTGTATTTTTTTTGTTAAGTATGTATTTGTAATGTATTGAATAATATCAAGTTGATAAAATGTAATAACTATGCAAACTATACAGGTAATTGCTTCGGAACAGATTCTGTCTAGTGAAGCAGTTATCTTTAATATGTTTCCTTTGAAATATTATGATTTTATAAATAAATAAAATTAAAATATTAAATAATTGATTCAATAAAAAATATAATGATCAATTATTTATATTTGAAAAGAAAAGAAACAGAAATTTATAACATAATATCATCTTCATTGACTCTTCTTCAAAGCGAACAACTATGTCTATAAATAAGATTATTTTATATTTCATTCATTCAATATTTTTTCACGTTTTGATAATGTGTTTTTCGTTATAAAATTTACTTATTACTTCGTTACTTATTGAGAGTCAAAGAAAAATGATTTAAATATTGAAATCAAAATTATAAGCAGACATCTGAATGCCTAGGAATTCTTTCAAATATCCACTCTCTTTTCTGTCTTCATACAATTTTCATATGACATGATGTGGTCTTTAATCTTTTTGACTAAGAAGGCTGCTATCTTTTGACATCTCATTGCTTTGTTCATGCTATATAAAACTTGGTTTTAATCGCATCTTTGAAGTCTTCGTAAGACAATCAAAATTTGACGTTTCATTAGAAGTTTCCTTGAGTCGGAAGGATTTGAATATTTTAAAACTGTTTTCGTTAGCATCGAACATATAAAGCTGCTTTGTTGACTCTGTCCCTACTTTAGGTATTTGTTACTGTGTGATCCAGAAGACTTGAGAGAGAGATTTTTCCCAGAGAACTCTTTTCTATGAGACAGCTCTAGAATTTATTGTGGTGACAGGTTATTCAGAACATTAAATACCGTCGAACAAATTTTATATTTTACTTGACAACTGAACGACAAAGGCCGACAATTTTTTTGATATAAAGTTTATAAACTCCATCATGGCCGGTCCCAAGCCCGGGTGAAAAAGGAGGAGGGTTTCTAGGTAAGGCCAGCTACCTGCCTAGTATAAAAAAGACTCAAAGCTCACAGCACAGGAAAAGAAGCCTTGGAACAACAGATTGCCCAAAATTATCTCCCAACAAATAAACTTTGGCAATCGACCACGAGGTAGACCACCCAAGAGATGGAGAGAGATAGCTGGAGCTCAGCGTCACAAGAGGCCTTGAGGGACGGGCAAAGTTCCTGATAAATCTCCTGATAGAATTCTCCTGATAGAGTTCCTGATAAATTCCTGATAGATCTGTGGAAACTCTACATACTCCAATGTCTTAAATTTATCCATAAGAGGCCTCATTTATTCAATCTAAACACACAGAACAGAGTCAGCTAGCGATTAAATAATATGTACAAGGTCCCTAATTATAAAAGGAGAAGGACACAAAGACACGCTGTATTTGTTGCACCTAGAACATTTAATAAATTATCCAACTCTTTAAAGACAATCAAGAATCATAAAACTTTTATCAGACATATAAAATCTTGGCTACTCACAGACCAATGTAATGTGCAAGAGTATTTGTTGTGATTTTGTATTTTATTACTCGATTTTTTATTTTTATTTATTTGTTAATTAATTCATTTATCTTTCAAATTAAATTGTGATTGTTGACTACTTGTATTCTCTGAGTTGATAAATGAATTATACTTTTTGGTTCTTGTCTCCTGAACCTGCTTTTATTATTTTTCTTTTATTTTTATATAAGTATTTTTTTTTCTACTACAGATTTTACTTGTTGGTGTTACAACTCTATTAAAAATTTATTCTGAATTTATTAATATTAATCTACTCCTCCTTATTATAATTTGTATTTATTTGTTTCTTACTTGTTGGGTTTTCAATTTGGTGCACTTATGTCTTTCTTTTTCTCAATATTCTGCTCTTGTGTAAAAGTTCAATGATTTTTTTATATTATTATTATTTTTTTTTTTTTTTAATCATTATTGGAAATTCTCAATTTTATCTAGAAAGTGTAGATTGACTGCGACATGCATATCCTTGTACTTGCCAAGTATTGTTACTATTGACTGCGGGTATAATATTTGGTAGCACCGCTGTCAGTCTGCTGATTCATGTAAACTTATTGAAGTTTCGTATAAAAATATGTGTATGTATATTTTTCATATATAATTTGTATACTTTATATTTTTTGCACTTGTTTCCTGCCTAAGCAATTTGCTATATTTTATTTTTATAAATAACTAATGTTACTAACGAAATAATTTTGAATATTTTTAATTGGTATACCCACAGACAGGCTATGCCTTGTGGGATTTTTGTGTGTAAGGTTGATTTATTATTATAATTGATATTATGTTTATGTATATTGTATGTTAACCGTGTACCAAATCTTAAATAAATAAATAAATAAATAAAAAAAAAAAAATAAAAACAGGTGTCAACCTATAAAAAGAAGATGTTTATAATACATATTCGCCAAAGGAATAATTTTTCACGATATTTTGTCTTCATCTCATATTCCTTACATGTATCTAAACCATACCATTATTTTTATAAAGCGAAAATTTACTACACAACACGATAACACAATTCATTCGGGTAGTCTGAATTACTTTAAAAAATAATGAGTGAAATAGCTTGATAACGCATGAGAAGTTAGTCCGAACGAATAGAGCCAGTAATTAATTAATGCCGGAAGGAATTACAGCAAGGTGGTTTGAGAGAAGTTCGATCCGTTGAACAAAAGTGATTGTGGTGTTATGATGAAAAATTTATGCCTATATAGTGAAATGGGTTTGACCCAAATCTTCAATTTTCGTCATCCAATTAACTGTGGTGCCACTCAGAAGCTCAGTCAGCTTTTATCAAATGAAAATATCGCCATAGAATTCCAGAAATAAGTCGGGACAATTTTAAAATATAAATCATGTGAAAACATGACGTTTGCAAATATGTGGAACTGGGAAAGATGCACGAAGTAAGAATCAATGCAGTTAAGATGTGATCATTAAGGAGATTTAAAACAGGGTCATAAAAGTGATATTTAAAAAAAAATATCACCATTCTGTCCCTGAAGATCAATATCAATTTAATATTAATATTCATGAGTTACGAAAGAAGAAGAATTTCCTTTTGAAATAAGATAATTGAAGAGGATTTTTAACAAGGATTTGGAAAGAAATGAACGAGGAAAAGGAAAAAAAACAAATAGTTTATTATAAATGTTTTCTAATAGTATTACTTTAACATGAAACGGTATGTTAACCAATGAATTAATCCAACTGTCGATTCGTTCATGAGAATTCAATTCTCTTAATGAATCGACATTATTAAGCCAAGATGCGTGTACGAAGGAAAATTTTGTATGGTGTAGTGGACTTTTTGCATGCTAATAACACCAACTAGAGGCCTCGCAGCATTTATGTTCCCATACATGGATTTACTCAGAATTCGGAGTAGAACATTTTATGTGAGTTTTGTGTGTGTGTGTGTGTGTCCGTCCCCCCTTATAACTTTTGATCCGCTCAATTAACAGATCCCAAATTTTCAGAATATATAAGCAGTTATAGGCCTACAAAACTTTTATACTCAGAATTGTGAATTTTTGTTTCAGTCAGGGGTAATCAACTTTTGAATTTTTACTTTATTTTTCCATATATCTCAGAAACCATAAAAGCTAGAACGCTGAAAATTGGTATAAAGATAGACAAATACAAAATCTCAAATCAGTTTTTTTTTTAAATTCCAGGATTTCTCAAACATTTTTTATAAAGAAAAATATTTTTTTTATGAGTTTAACTGCCTATATTTCCATTTTTTTAAATATCGAAAAAAGCCGAAACACCTCAACTAGATAATTTAATTTTATATAAAAAATACAAACATTGTATAAGCACATCTCAAATTTTTTTAAACAATTTTTATAAAAATTGAATTTAGTGACGACATCACTTCATACAATTTGTATGGTAGTCGCCTATACACAATATGTAAGACGACTTAATAGTTTGATACTTAAATCTCCAAACATACATACATACCATCATACTGTTTTCATATTCTGTGTATGAATAACAGACTAACCTCCATACTATCCTATCCAGACAAACATTCCTACATGTTTTATATATAAAATAAAATATCTTCAAATATTTATTAATTTGTGTTGTTTATAGTTTGGTACATATTCTTTGATTATGCATACTATCGCCATCGACAATTAGATCTCATGTGTTACATGCAACTAGTAGAATATAGTTTATTATAAATGTTATAAAATTGTATTACTTTAACATGAAATGGTACTTTAACCAATGAATTAATATATGGGACGCCAGCTCTGTAGGTACCTGTAAGTTGTAGTGTCAGGTCGAGGTGGACATTTGTGTCCCATTCTGATTCGTTTCAGAGTACGAAAATGTCATAACCAACGGGCGCTTGTGTGAAAGAATTTCATCCACGCGGTTCGACGTAATGAGTTCCGTATAAATGCAGTCAACTTTTTGACATTTCTTATATACTAAAATTCAGACGGATAAATTTAGACAAATCGGAGTGGGACATAATATTATGAATATTTTGAATTGTTTGATAGATTTTGTATTTTTGTGAATTATTGTGTTGTTTTTTTTTGTTTAATACGAGTTTTGTATTATTTTTACCATATTTTCATAATGGCCAAGAGGCCGTGTATGTAATAAATAAATAAATAAATAAATAAATAAATAAATAAATAAATAAATAAATAAATAAATAAATAAATAAATAAATAAATAAATAAATAAATAAATAAATAAATAAATAAATAAATAAATAAATAAATAAATAAATAAATAAATAAATAAATAAATAAATAAATAAATAAATAAATAAATAAATAAATAAATAAATAAATAAATAAATAAATAAATAAATAAATAAATAAATAAATAAATAAATAAATAAATAAATATTATTATAGTTTATTTTGAATGTTACTTTATTGTATTAATTTAACATACGGTATGTTAACCAATACAATGAAAAAACGGTATGTTAACCAATGAATTGATACAATGAAAAACGAAGTCTTAAATAATTAATTCATAGTATTGACGGTGAATGGAGGTAATGAAGGAGATGGCTTATGTCTACCAGGAGAGAAAAGTGTAGTTATTGGTTCTCTGCTTTCTCCACGAAAGTCATAACGTTTTGCTTTGATAGATATGGTATTTTTTCTAATTTTTTTTTGAATATTTTTAATGACTATAATTATGCATTTTGAGAAGGTGTGTGATAGTGAAACAGATTTTGATATGCTTCAACACTTCCTTCCACCAACCGTCAGCGATAGAGGCAATGAGACTCATGAAAATTTTACTCTCAGGGTCATGTTTTTAATCGTGAACCTATATGAAGACAAAATGAATTCAAACAATTGAATTAAATTAAATAAAAATATCAACTGAATATGAGAGATAATGATGTACTGCATTAGGAAGACAGAGAGATAACGCACTTTGAGATATTTACATTTTTATTGTAGAAATAAATTATAATACATGACTCTAAAATATCAAACTTTGTTTGTATAGTACCAACTATTTCCTATAAGAGGAAAATGAAAATTGAATATAAAAGTGAAATTTTTAAATATTTGTTATAAAAATAATGTTAAAGATTGAAACTTATATATAACATGAATTTACATCAAAATCAAACCAAACAAAATCTCTTTCATATCATACTCAAAATCATGATTTCAATCTATATTAGGTTCAAACATAATGGATTCACATTCATATATTCAGACAATAAAATCATAAAGGTATAACTCATCATACAGCTATGGAGTAAACATTATAAAACAATATCGACTCGCAGCATGAATAAGGAGATCCCCTCGATGACCAATATCTTTAAATGAATCCGGTTGTAGAAGATGTATTTAGATTTTAAAATTCTCGTGACTATTTGTATCTTGATCCCTCCATGTTACAATAAAATCCAAGTGAAGAAATTTGTTTGTGTCCAAGTAAAAATCCAAATGAAGAAATTGTCTCCGACAATTTCCTATATGTGACTCCTTTGTCGTCAGTTATAAAATTTTAGGTTAGGCAGAATTAAATGTCGTACATTTCATCGTCGTGTATATGCAAGCATGGTAATTGCAAAATAATATCCAAATAAAATATATTTCCAATGGAAAACTAAATGGAATAACATTCGAATAATCCATTTGTAGAATTAAATAAAAATTATTTTCGTCAGAATGGGTGCGCAATATCAGGGTAGGATTGAATTTGGGATGACTGACATTTATATCAGCATCTAGATTATAGAAAAGAAAACAGGATTATTGGTTTGAAAAATGATCTCTCGCCAAACTATCTTGACATACGAACACATAAAACAAACTTACCCCAAATTCAGAAATTCAAATCGACGTCGGCCGCCATTTTCCTACACTGGCCGTACCGCTTCGATAGGTGTATGCAAAAAGAAAGAATTTGACATAAGCTTTGCTAATCATAAAAAATATTGCCACCTGACAAAAATCAATTTAGTGTGTTCGCACAAAAAAAACTATAAATTCCCAATTATTAATTTTTCCCTATACATAATTTTCTATAACATGACATACCCGCAACCCCACATAAAAAAAATTTAATAGAAATTTTTTTTAAAAAAAAAACTGAAAATTGCAAATTATGAAACCAACCCAGAGATCATAAATCAAACCGAAGGATATGAAAAGAAAAAAGGAAATCATTTGCATCATAAATCATCATCCTGAAACAGTTACACAATAGACATGGTAAAACAACGATATACTTATCTACCATTCAAAAAAATATAACCTGAAACATACAAAATCATGTTAACGGATTAAAAAATATTGACCTGTAAAACGAATACTGTTTGAAATATAAAATATTATTCCTTCAGAACATAACCTTCTAATATGTATCCCCAATTCCTAAATACAAATATCTCAAAAAATTTAACTTTAAAATATTTAAGTACAATTTGACATAACAGAGTTCCGCTTGTAAGAAAAGAAAACTCCTAACAAAAACAAAAAAATGATCCCAATTAATGAAATAACATAACACCCAATTAAATGATAAAATAAAATTAAAACGACTCATTTAGAGTTACTTTATGATCTTTTATTACATCAATTTTTACAAGTATCACTTTATAACAAGTGAAACTTACACCCTAAATCCCAAAAATAATTGAAGGCTCACAAGAAGACTACAATTTTTAAATTTAAAACTTTTCCCCTAACAAATTTTTAATTATTAGTAGAAAATTTGACTAAAAATACTCTCATATATCGCTCATTTTCATTTTTTTAGCTAAAACGACCGAAAAGGCTTTAGCATAAAGAATAATCTCTCAAGTCACAAAGTACTTTCAAGCGAGATATATATATAAAAAAAAAAATGATCTCTTGGGAAATCAGATGTCCTCAAGCGAAATACAAAGATTTCTTGGCTCATCGGATACCCTCAAGCGAGATACAAAATGCAAAATCCAATTATAAGCCGGAAAAATGCAGGGCTATCATGTGGAATGGAAAGTCTTAATATAAATATTATATAATTCCTAAAAAAAAAATATAACATTTAACACAAAAACTGGTTAAACATTATTTAATACTATTCCTAACATCAATTATAAAAAATTAAAAACCCCAAATCTTCAAAATAAATTTTAAAACATTTAATAAATTATGACAAAATGTCAATTATCACATCTATGAGATTCCATAGAATGAAATTCAGTTCAAGACCAAACAACCACACCTTCATATCTTGTATATAAAAGAAAATAAATAAATAAATTATTAATTAGCAGTGACATCACATACAAGATCCCTTCTTAATTAAAACTATTTGAACAAATAAATTCTTGAACCTACATATTTTATGTTTTCACACAGATTACTACAAATTAATATTAAAATTATCCATTTTTAAAAATTAATTTTAAACCCTTCTCATGTTTCCTGTGATTTGATGTCTATCACTCAATGATTAAAGAAATTTGTATTTCTTTTACCCACAAAACGATGTAACCCATCACAATAAAATCTCAAATTCAATATTAAAATTTAATCTATCAGAATCAAATTCTTAAAAACTGATTTATACAAAAAAAATATACAATACCACAGAAATTTAAAACAAATTCACAATTTGTTTCTGCTATTCAATCTCCATTACCAGATTCTTTAAATTGTTCTGTAACAAGATTATATTATATTATGGTCGCACAACCATAACACCATATAACTAACAATAACGATGTAATGTGCGAATTTACATCATTATCTAAGAAACAAAGTAATTCTGACGACAGATACCTAACAGCATTCACAAATAAAAATTGATCAACTATAAATTGTGAAGTAATACAACTAACTGATGACAGTAAAAAAAATCATAATAAAATGTAAAATATTCATTTGTAAATTTTAAATCCCCAGTCTACATTATAAAAAAAATAAGATTTGTACCTAAAATAATCTTGTATGTTATGTCGATACCAATACTAATACATCACATCAAAATAAACATTCAAAAATAAAAAAAATAAAATGTTTAAAACAAATCTATCTACAATAAATATTTCACCCCCACTCTGACAATCACCATTCATCATAATAAAAGATTCTAAAAATCTCTAAAAAAAAATTCTAAAAATCTCTAAATAAAAAACTATTTACTTTTAATTAAATCTTTAAATTTGAATAAAGTGAAACAATTATCACTAAATACTAGTTGGATGATATTGAAATGCAAAATATTATGCTTAAAATGGTTTGAATCTAAAATAAATAATCAACGTTAACTTTGTTTGTGTTCATTATGCATTTCTCTCATTACTATACTGAATGTAAATAAAAAAAAATTCCCTAATCAATATAAATAAGTAAACAAGAAATAAAATTAAATGAATCCATTATTAATGATTCATCAATACTTTACTCAAATAAAATAACATTAGAAATTGAGACAGTCCATCCACTTCAAAGTGAAATTCTGAAAAAATAAATACTTAATTATATCATAACGAAAAACAACAAAACGATTAACAATTGACATCCAATCGTTAACCCTGCATAACAATGTCTTTACTATGGAATTTAATACTCTATTCTTACCCAAATTAGAAAAAATATAAACCAGAAATGAACTTCTATTTATTATTTTATTTTTTAAATAACTCAGAGACCTTTTATTGGAAAAACAATTCATATTCTTTGATAGAGGAAAATTATTTTCATAAAAATAATCCCCTATATTATATTCTTCCTCAATTCCAGCCTTTTCACAATCATTAGTATCATTTAAATATGACTCGAATGCATTATTTTGAACTTTCATGAAAGCGTCTTTAAAATAAGAAACATGATTCATATAAATGTTTGTGGACGCAACCGTAACTTCATTAAACGAGGAGCGAACAGGATTATATTTATTATGGTATTCCATTTTTATTATGTATTCTTTTTTAGACAACGTAAAATATGGGATGTATCCAGTTGACATCTTAATTAAAGAATTCATCGCTGAGCGAATAGGGACAACATGGTTATACTCATCTCGTTGATTATCATGAACCAATGTGGTAAGTGCCGTAATGGATTTTCTATGTTGAACTTCAACAACGTTGGCCTGAGGTGAATAAAGATACGAACAATATAAATAAGGAGTGTCATTTTTCTTAATTAAGTCCACTGATTCATTCATTGTGTAATTAACTTCGCTATCAGAGATCGAATACGTCTGCTCAGTATTTACAGGATCGACTAAAGGATCATGGATATCTGAATTATTATTATCATTGAGCAAATTCGAATCACTAAATTCATTCATTTCCATCTCACGTACACACTGTGTAGTTTCAGACTCCGTATTTGACAAAATTATGGAAGTATTTTCCGTTATTTTCAAATTTTCATCATTCGTAATTATTGATAAGTCTATATCATCGTTACCATTAGACAACTGAGGTGGGGAATCATCCACTAAAATTTCTTTATCCTTATTATCAACATCAATATCAACATATGGTATACCATAGAATTTTTTCAAGCTTCTAATTGAATCATCGTCAACCTCTGATTTTTTCAATTCTTCTATTATTTGTCTAATTGCCCCATTACATGCTTCTGCCTGTAATCTCAAATCCCTCCATGTGTTTGCTGATGGTAAACCACGCATTTTTAATTGTATTTTTAATTCCTCGATTGATTTAAAAGCATATTTTGGAATTAGATCCATAATTATTCGTTTTAAAAATAAAAAAATTGAACTAGATTAAAACTGATAATCAAACAATAAAATACTTCACAAATAATAAAAAAAAATGTTGAACTTTTGACACTTCGGTTCTTTAAAAAAAAACTGATTTCGGAATAATAATTTATGATTTACATAAATGGACTACTCGAAAAGAATATAAATGAATATAAAAATCAACGATTACCCAACTATTGTTCAATATTCTTTAGATATAATGATATCTTAAAGATGTAACCAAAACTTTATTTTGAAATTGATAAGATGATTTCTGCGTCAAACAAGTATATGAAAATTACGATTAACTTATAGTATGTTGTATTAAACGTTCAAAAACCATAAATAACATAAGACTGACCTTAAAACGATTCTGAATAACAATAATTTGATAATATTCATCCTATAATCAACTATATTTAACGTTTAATATCATAGAAAAGAGATGTTTAATATTAACGCATTATACAATGTCAGAATGACAAATCGTGAAATCGTATTTATGTCGGTAAGTAGATTTCTATAATATAAAACAATCAATCGCTCGTGATATTCGAAATACAGAAAATATTGAATAGATAACTGAATCACATAAAAGTATGACCGTTTATTCACAGGTGGCGTTAATTCGTTTCTATAAAATTCATTGAACAAATAATTATTGATTCCCTTTAAAATAACAAATAATGACCTCTTTTTAAAAATAAAACACTATATTTAATGATAAACAAAATCACACCTCAATATGGGATATTAATCTTCCTAAAAATAACTGGAAAAATGCATAATAAACTCAAAAAATATATAAAAAAAAACTGTAGTAGTGAAAAATTCAATATAATAAATAATACCTTTTTACCTCCACTTATTTGTATTAAATGTGAGATTTTCCCTTTAAAATCATCTGAATATTATGGTATTAATGTAAAAGCTTCCAGAAGTGAATCTCGAATAAAACAAAATCCAAAATCTGAAAATTGTAAAAAGAATTAATCACACCTGTTAAACAACGATGAAAAATTTTCACACTTCCCCCTTTAACAAATAAATCCCCCTAGAATACTAATTGAAAATTATTTAACAATTCCTTTCCACACTATAATGAAGTTAAAAAAAATAAATCTTGATAAAACACCAAAACTAATTTGTTTATATTTAAGAAGAAAAGAAAAAAATTAAAATGAATATGTTGAAATATTCTCTAAAAAAAATCACTAAGTTATTCTTCCAATTAATAATCAACTTTTCAAACAAGAACTCTCCTTTCAAAAAAATAATTAAAATTGAATTTGTAAATATGACTGTTCACTTCCAAAGTTAGAAAAGATCTCTCTCCCCACAGAATGCAATTACAATAATACAATAATTATAATTTCCCTCAAAAAAAAATACACTCAACAATAATTCTTGTCACTAGGCAATTGATAATTTTTTTTTTACTGAAACAATACATTCTGTACAACATTCTGCATATATAAAAAAAATTCAAATTATGTAGGTAATGAAATTTCTTTTGACATTGAAAATTTGTCAAATATAAAAAAAAAATCTTCAAATAAATGCTTCTGTATGCTGGAATAAAAAGAGACATAATAAAATTCAGATTCTTTCAACGATCAGTTATAAAATGATAGAAAAAACACAAAACAATCACTTAACTTTTGACGATGTGAGATATGCTCAAAGCCAAATTGTATTGAAGTTGTACATAACTGAGCATCAGATCTTTCCTGGTCATACTCCAAGTCATGTTGATCATCTTAGTGTCCTTGTCAGTTTTAAGGAAGGTTAAAAGGTGGGATTTATATGGAATATAGGAGTTCCTACCTAACGTAAACTTTCTATAGATTCTACCTATTAATCTCTCCCCTCCAAACACAGTACAACAAAATAAAGGTATAAAATTTAAAATCTGGGCGCCAGTCCTCACATAAATTCACGATCCATGAACGCCTAATAGTCCACGCCAAAGAATTTTTAAAAATTAAGCTCCTCGATGTGACTTTAATGAGAAGGGGTTCCACGTTGGGCCGCCAATGAGAAGGTGTGTGATAGTGAAACAGATTTTGATATGCTTCAACACTTCCTTCCACCAACCGTCAGCGATAGAGGCAATGAGACTCATGAAAATTTTACTCTCAGGGTCATGTTTTTAATCGTGAACCTATATGAAGACAAAATGAATTCAAACAATTGAATTAAATTAAATAAAAATATCAACTGAATATGAGAGATAATGATGTACTGCATTAGGAAGACAGAGAGATAACGCACTTTGAGATATTTACATTTTTATTGTAGAAATAAATTATAATACATGACTCTAAAATATCAAACTTTGTTTGTATAGTACCAACTATTTCCTATAAGAGGAAAATGAAAATTGAATATAAAAGTGAAATTTTTAAATATTTGTTATAAAAATAATGTTAAAGATTGAAACTTATATATAACATGAATTTACATCAAAATCAAACCAAACAAAATCTCTTTCATATCATACTCAAAATCATGATTTCAATCTATATTAGGTTCAAACATAATGGATTCACATTCATATATTCAGACAATAAAATCATAAAGGTATAACTCATCATACAGCTATGGAGTAAACATTATAAAACAATATCGACTCGCAGCATGAATAAGGAGATCCCCTCGATGACCAATATCTTTAAATGAATCCGGTTGTAGAAGATGTATTTAGATTTTAAAATTCTCGTGACTATTTGTATCTTGATCCCTCCATGTTACAATAAAATCCAAGTGAAGAAATTTGTTTGTGTCCAAGTAAAAATCCAAATGAAGAAATTGTCTCCGACAATTTCCTATATGTGACTCCTTTGTCGTCAGTTATAAAATTTTAGGTTAGGCAGAATTAAATGTCGTACATTTCATCGTCGTGTATATGCAAGCATGGTAATTGCAAAATAATATCCAAATAAAATATATTTCCAATGGAAAACTAAATGGAATAACATTCGAATAATCCATTTGTAGAATTAAATAAAAATTATTTTCGTCAGAATGGGTGCGCAATATCAGGGTAGGATTGAATTTGGGATGACTGACATTTATATCAGCATCTAGATTATAGAAAAGAAAACAGGATTATTGGTTTGAAAAATGATCTCTCGCCAAACTATCTTGACATACGAACACATAAAACAAACTTACCCCAAATTCAGAAATTCAAATCGACGTCGGCCGCCATTTTCCTACACTGGCCGTACCGCTTCGATAGGTGTATGCAAAAAGAAAGAATTTGACATAAGCTTTGCTAATCATAAAAAATATTGCCACCTGACAAAAATCAATTTAGTGTGTTCGCACAAAAAAAACTATAAATTCCCAATTATTAATTTTTCCCTATACATAATTTTCTATAACATGACAATTTTTAGCGACATCATAGTTTTACTTGGATACACCAAAGGTGTGCTGCTAACGTATGTCAGTTAAATCTCTCTTTAGAATGTTGGGACTTTGAATATTTTTCAATTTGTTTTGTTAAATTTTAAATTCGTGGTAATTTTGCGTGGTGTAAATGATGTAGATATTATTTCAGTCTTGTTTGTAAACTTTTGTTTATTATGAATAAATTCATTTCTAATGTTTTAATTGTATAATCATGAAAGTATGAAACATAAAACAAAGTTGTTTATTTTTTATTTGTTTCAAATATTTAGTTAAATTTAAAATGATGTAACAACAAATCCTTTCGGAGAGTTTTCCCTCACTAACATAAACATTCTGAAAATAAAACACCTTTCATAGCACACAGAATAACAGTGATTAATAAGCCTCGATTTAATTTGGGCGGAATTAATTAAATTTAAGTAGTCTCTGAACGAATATAAATAACGAGTTTTCGTTGGATATTAAGGAATAATAAGTATCATATTTTTTTTAATTAAAGGTCAGCCTCGGAAGCTCAGTTAGTTCAACGACTCGTTTTGATCTAGAGTTCAATTCCCCGATGGAGTCACAGAGTTTCCTTGTGATTTTAAGCTGATTATAATATGACAATATAAAAGAGTAAAGTGCACTTCACACGAACAAGGTTTTCAACGCTAAAAACAACATCCAAAATAGAAGTTACTCAAAACATAGATTTACACAAGTATTATTTTCTCCTTTATTTGCGACCTATATTATTGCAAATACGAAAAAATTAAAAATGCCATTTATGTGAACATTTTAATTTTAGCAACATTTTAATTTTAGCCACAGAAAGTTTTAGCTTGTTCCGCGTTTCGTTCATGTCATTGGATTGGACACGATTGGATTTGTTGATTGGAACTCTCACTTTTTTGTTTTTGTTTTAAAACATTGATATCTGATCGAGAGATGTCAAATCTACAAAAGACACCGCGAACTTCCAAGTCAACACAACACACAAGGCAGCCATGTTCGTTGACTTGTCGGCAACAAATAATTTTACAGTTTTCTGTTTCACGAAAAACGATACAAAACGTGTTAAAAAATAGAACACGTTCTATTTTTTAACCAACCGCGTTGAAAAACCCGTTGAAAACCTGAACTCCGTTGAAAAACTCGTCCGTGTAAAGCGTGCTTAAGAGTCAGTGACTATCAGACATAAGTGATTTTATATAGGCCAGACCCATGTCACAAAATAGAGGCTGATTTTTTTTTTGTAAAAGTATACCACATCAGGTAGGTAACAACGATTGGATAGTATGAACTCTGAGTTGGTGCCTTTTGGAGATAATAACTTTCAAAGTGTTGAACATTGCTATATTAACCCGTCATTTTTAGTAAATCGTGGTTTTTTATGTGTACAACGGATGAATTTTAGAATGCCTTCCATTTAAACATTTTGGTTTGTGGAAACACCTCCCCCCGACAGATTCCTTTATATAATAACCATAGAGAACCGAACGCCACATTTTTGTCTATTTTGACACAAATTCATTTTGAAGTCCTTTTTTATTATTTATTAAATACTGTATAACTACTTACTATCATGTATTGTTTGTTAAATACTGTATAACATCTTACTATTATGTATTGTTTATTAAATACTGCATAACAACTTACTATTATATATTGTTTATAAAATACTGTATAACAACTTACTATTACCTATTTATTATTTATTAAATACTGTAAAACTAATTACTATTATGTATTGTTTATTAAATACTATATAACTACTTACTATAATGTATTGTTTATTAAATACTGCATAACAACTTACTATTATATATTGTTTATAAAATACTGTATAACAACTTACTATTACCTATTTATTATTTATTAAATACTGTAAAACTACTTACTATAATGTATTGTTTATTAAATACTGCATAACAACTTACTATTATATATTGTTTATAAAATACTGTATAACAACTTACTATTACCTATTTATTATTTATTAAATACTGTAAAACTAATTACTATTATGTATTGTTTATTAAATACTATATAACTACTTACTATAATGTATTGTTTATTAAATACTGTATAACTACTTACTATTATGTATTTTTTATTAAATACTGTATAACTACTTACTATAAAGTATTGTTTATTAAATACTGTATAACTACTTACTATTATGTATTGTTTATTAAATACTGTACAACTACTTACTATTATGTATTGTTTATTAAATATTGTATTACTACTTACTATGTATTATGTATTGTTTATTAAAAACTGTAAAAATACTTACTATTGTGTATTGTTTAATATTGTAAAAGGCTTTGCCTTATAGACAAATATCTAAATAAATAAATGTTTGTTAAAATACGAGATTTTTTTAAAAATACAAAATATTCCAAACTATTTATAAAAAATTACCGGCATTGCTTGCCGAATGCCACTGCATTTATGATTGCTAATGCACTTCAACAACGAAGTATAATATTAAATTTATGCTTGCGATAATATAAGTTTAAGCAATATATTATGTTGGATGAACTGAATTATTCAAACAAAACGACATTTTGCTTTTAGAGGCGTCGTGTCATCGGAATGATAATATATCATGTTCATAGTACTTATCTAATGGAGAGAGATGCTTTGAGGAGATATTTATAGTAAGTTGCAAAAGTTATAGGTTTCCATGGTATTTCACTAATGATCATAAATTACGTTTTAAATTACGTTTAACTGAGACGAAGCATAATGTTATCCAATAATTCTGAAAATATACCGGAATAAGTTTTTTGTTAAGATAATATTCTCTTATTTATTTTTTTCCAAATAAGAGGATTGTGGGTACCTTATGATTTCATAGTTCTTAAGAAATTTATCCTTAATAATAAATAAGGTCAAAATAAATTAATACGGTTTGCATTTCGTTTTGAAAGGAAAAATGAGGGTAGTCGCCGTGTGGGTATGAGGCAGTTATAGAAACATAGGAGAATTGACTGGGGTACGTATTTGTCTTTCCGTGTTGATTAGGAGGCAAGTACTGCCTCGAATTAGGCACTAGTTTGTTGCGCTAATGCACTTATAAACTAAAAAAAAATTACTTTACAATTCCCTCTCGACTCCGTCCATCCATCGTAGTTTTGGCCTTCCCGCACCTCTTCTTCCCTCTGGACGTGAAGAGATGATTCTTTTTCGTGTGTGGTCATCTTCCATACGATGCATGTGTAAACAGCGGAGCCTCCATATTTTTATTGTTTGTACGATATTTTGTAATTATATTAAGCTTATATTAATTTTCAAGAAATAAAAGAAACAATTTCTCAGGTCCATTTCTCTTATATCGCACAGCACGTCGTCCAGCCATCTCAACCTAGGTCTGTCTCTACTTCTACTGCCTTCGGGACAGGTGTCTAAACCTTTTAGATTATTTCATGTTCTGAAAAAGGGAGTTGAACTATATACCTATTGTGTTCAATATATAACATATTTCAATGGCTGAATGTTTTGAAGATTTGTATTTTTTTTTTCCATGAAAACTCTGCACAACGAAATATTTTAAACTGGGAATTTGAAAACATGCCCATGTTTTTCTCGAGAATGTTGACTCTGCTAATGAAACCGGGGTATAAATTAAGAAATTTCACGAAAGGCTATGGAAGATAATGATATGGACCAAGGAGGTCCTCTGTCACTCTGAATATTCATAAATTCTTTGATAATAATTTCAAAAGTAAGACAGTTGAGAAAATTGGATTTTTAATTACATCTTCCATCCCAAAGGAGATGGTATTTCAAGGACCAACATCTAAAGACGTGTTTATGAAGTTGCTAAATTGATTCGAAAAAAAATACAAATAATCAATTATTGAAATAAATAAAACAGTCAGTAAATTCAAAAATCGCGTGTTATTTTGGAAATATTGATTAAACCGAAAATCGCGTGTTATTTTGGAAATATTGATTAAACCGAAAATCGCGTGTTATTTTGGAAATATTGATTAAACCGAAAATCGCGTGTTATTTTGGAAATATTGATTAAACCGAAAATAATATCGAATTAGCTATGAATATCAGTCTTTCTTTGTGGCTCAATTGATTGGATATAAAACACTCGAGCCAAAGGTCCTGGGTTCGATTCTCGGTGGAGACATAGTATTTAATTGTGTTTTCAGTCTCGATCGGTGAAACGATAAATGTCATCAATCTTCAGAAAGTGGCAATTCGTTATTTGGTGCGTGTTAAATTAATATTTTTCTAAGAACCTATCCTGAAAGAAAATGCTGAGAATATCACGAACTTAGATGGTCAGTAACACTGAGGTACTACGTAGAGACAACGCCAACAGAGAATTATTCACATATATAGTGTCGTACTTCGGCCATATTCTGAGAAGTGAAAATATACCTTCCTTCAGATTGTCATGAAGGGGAAGATCGGGGGTCGGAAGAAAGCAGCTTTCCTGGCTTCGAAACATCCAGAAATGGACTGGCATAAGAACTGTGGAGGAGCTGTTTCGCACTGCCCAGAACAGGTAGACTTTCTCTAAAGTGGTCGTCAACGTGGGGGCACCTGACATGACACGAGAAGAAGAAGAAGAAGAAGGTGTATAAAAATTTATTACGACATTACTAAAAATCACTATTCAAAGTAACATTCTTCTTCTTCCGCTGCCATGTCAGGAACCCCCGACGTCGGCTATCACTCTGGCAAATCCCTCTCTGTCCTGTGCTGCTCGGAATATCTGTTCCACGGTCCTGAAGCCGGTCCATTCCCTAATGTTGCGCAGCCAGGACATCTGTCTCCTTCCAGTCCCTCGGCGACCTTCTATCTTGCCCTTCAGTATTAGTTGGAGCAAGTGATACTTCTCCCCCCTCATTATGTGACCCAGATATGTGATCTTGCGGACCTTTATTGTGGACAAGAGTTTCCTGGTTGTTCTGGCTCGACTTAAGACTTCTGAGTTCGTAACCAGATCTGTCCAAGGGATTTTGAGCATTCTGCGATGCAACCACATCTCAAAAGCTTCCACCCTGTTCATGGTGTTAACCTTCAATGTCCAAGTCTCACAGCCATATAGCAACACAGACCACACATAACATCTCATCATCCGCTGTCTCAGGTCCATATTGAGCTTTTCGTTGCAGTAGAAAGATCTCATTTCATTAAAGGCAGCTCTTGCTACTTCAATTCTGCACTTGATCTCCATATCCGGGTCAAGGGACTCCGAAAGAATACTGCCAAGGTACTTAAATTTATCCACCTTATCTATAACCTTGCCCATTAATTGCAAGGAAGAACCAGGATATTCACATCGACCAAATGTCATCCACTTTGTTTTGGCTACATTTATAGATAAGCCCAAATGTTCACCAAATATATTGACATTGTTTAACAGTTCCTGGAGATCAGAAATAGAATCCGCCAGTAATACAGTATCATTGGCGTACCTGATATTATTTAATTACTACGCCGTTGACTTTTGTACCCCTCTCAGTGTTGTTGAGAGCTCTTTAAATACATAATCAGAGTACAAGTTGAAAAGTAGAGGACACAAGATACAACCCTGCCGTACTCCTCGCTGTATGGGTATTTCATCTGATGTCACATTTCCACGTCTGATCTCAGCTGTTTGGTGCCAATATAGGTTTTGGATGTTCAGATCTTTTGTATCCAGATTGCACTCCTTCAGCATTTCAATTGTAACATTATATGGCGATAATGATTTATGATGGTTCAATACGTCTTTATAAGGTAAACATTTTCCTATATAGTTTTAACAGCATCATAAGACTACAGGGACTGAACATTTCCAATAATTCCCGAATGTTGCCGATGGACGTAATATATTTTATAAATAATTTTGACGTTTGTAAGCGACGGACGTGAATGTTTGTATTTCTACATCATCATAAATAATAAAAATGCATAACATAAAAAAATATTCTTTCCACAATCCAAAGCATTTCACAAATTGATAAAAAAGAGATAGGATATTATTAATACGATCAAACGTAATTAGTTTCAGATCTTAACGTGACGTAAACGAATGCCAAAAAATATTATCCATTACCACTGACAGATCATTTTGGAATGGCTATATAAATTTAAGGTTACCTACTCATTTTTTCATTATTGCTCCAGTTTTTACAACGTTTTTTTTATAATATAAATATCTAAATAATGATATTCACGTAATAAAACACAAACATTACAAATAGGTTATTATTTTTGTTTCTAATTTACTGATTCTTTTTTGTCTATTTTAATCTCAATCTGTGTTTTTATCTAAATCTACGTATTTATATTTTATCTGAATCTATATTTTATGTTTATATTGTGGCGAGGATGTACCTCCCCATCATCGATGCCATCTCGCTCAGACGATCTCGCTTCTCACGAAGATTGCCGAAGACGACCGAGAGACAGCGCATCGTATTTCGATTAACCAACGTGGCGAATCATTCGCTCGTCAGCCCAGCGTGCAAGTGCAGTGTTCAATAATTATAATATTTTATCCCGACCCTAGTATCGCGGAGCAACTTGAATTAAATTTGTTAACAGTTTTAATCTGAAAATATAATTAATCTGAGTAAGTTTTCTTTTATTATGAAACCTATCATCATTCTATTATTTAAATTCTAAATAAATAGCTGAGTAAAACAATTGTAATATCTAAAAATAGTTGTATGTGTTTTGGGAGATGAATTTAGAACACGCAATAAACTCGCAACCTTTTCTGATTTCTTATTAAATAATCTTATTAAATATATAACTTCCTCCCAACGCACATACCGCTAAAATATATTTCATCAATATCTATATTTTTATTTGTTAATATATTTCATCTCTGTGTGTAATTAATTATTGTAAGTGTATATTGTAACAAGTAAATGGCTTATGCTGTATATTTTGTTTGGACAATGCATGATGAACGACTCACCAAAAAATATACATGGGAGTAAAGGTAGGCGCGCATGGAAGCTAATTTCATCGGCCGATTAATTATCGGTGAGCTACAACATACGAATTACATGTAAGAGCGCGCATGAAAGCTAACAGAATCGGCCTATTTAAAAATCTGTGACGAGACACAAAAAAATCGGCCGATTTTTTGTAACCAATCCTGTTGTATGAGAGGGCGCGCATGGAGCATGTTCACCGATAATTTAATCGTCCGAGCGCAGTAGATCGAGAAGTACCTACGTTGTCAGTGTTGTCAACAAAATGTCAGAAAACATGGATGAAATAAATATTGATTCCGAACAATTAATTATATATGTTGAAGCACGTCCTTCATTGTATGATAAAAAAAATAAGCGAAATATTAATAACTGGTTGGGAACAGCTAAGTCATAATAAAAGAACTGAATTGTGTAAGTAATTACTCAATTAATTAATAGTTACATAGGTAATTTAATAAATATTTCACTTAATGAATAAAAAAATCCATGTTTCTAATCATATGTATATTAAAACTTGTGAATAGACATATTGTATTTTAAATATGTGAATGTTGTCCGCCGTGTTATTTCCAATCGTACAATTCTATAAGCTTCGGCCGATAAATTCATCGGCCTATAATAATCGGCCGATGAATTTTAGCTTCCATGCGCGCCTTACCTAAGAGATGAAGTGAATAACAGGGACCGCCCCAGGAAGGGATGACATGACAATCTACATAAATGATCTTTTTAGAGAAGAAAACATAAGAAACTTGAACAATCGTCGAGCATGTATGAGGCGATGCACGATGAAGGAAGCCAGTAATGTGTGTAAAAATAAAGGAGTATGGCGGTCGGTTATTTCTGCTTACTCCGTAAGGGATATGGCGTAATGGAATGTATGTATGTATGTACGTTATACGAAATGATTTTTTTTCAAAACATCGACATATTATATCAAATTACCGGAGAAACATAAAGGAATTGCGACGTTGTCAGCTCAAAAAATAATATCATAGCAACGTTTTTGTTCTGATGCTCTTTTAAATGTTATTATTAATAGTAAAGATTATAAGGGCTTATAATGGGTTTAAGTTATTACATGTTATTACAATATTATAAGTAAATAATATAATTAGTGAGAATATACATAATTGAAAAAAAATATTGGAAAACTAGATTTTTATATCTTCTTCTTCAATGGCGCTACAGCCCATATCGAGCCTTGGCCTCCGTCAGTCTTCGCCTCCAGCTTCTCCTATCTTCTGCAGCAACTCTCCAACTGCCCGGCATTTGCAGTAGTTGGGAAGCATCCCTTCCAACTTCGTCCTCCCATCGCAGCCGCGGTCTTCCAACCTTTCGTCTTCCACCTGGATGTCCACACAGAACTTTCTTTGGTATTCGCTGTGGTGGCATTCTCTGTACATGTCCGGCCCATCTCAATCTGACATGGACAGAGAGCCTGGAGGTCTTGTAGATAGCATACAGCTCATTATTATATCTAATCCTCCAGGCGTCACCATCAGGCACAGGTCCTAGGATTCTACGAAGCACTCTTCTCTCAAACGTATCCAGTATTTCAGCAGATTTGGCTGTAAGTGTCCATGCTTCACATCCATATGTCACAACTGTTCTAATAATGGTTTTATACAGCGTGATTTTCGTTTTTCTATGGACACTTCTTGATTTGAACACCGGTAGAAGAGAGAAGAATGCTCCGTTACCTGTTGTTATTCTGTTTTTTATTTCTGTTACATCCTCATCATCTTTGTTGATTGTGGAACCCAGGTATTTGAAGTCTTCAACAGTTTCAAAGTCATAATTGTCTTTCAAATGTATTGTATATCCTTGCCAACGGTTTGCGCTTCTGGTCTGTTTCATTGCTTTTGTTTTATTTTTATTGATCTGCAGACCTACTTCTGCTGCTGCCGTTTCAAGTGGTTCAAAGACTTCTCGAATGGCTGCGAGGGATCTGCCCATAATATTAAGGTCATCCGCATAACCCACTATTTGGCTACTCTTATAGTGTATAGTGGAGCTTGTGTCTACGGATGTTTTCCTAATGACATCCTCTAGGGCTAGATTGAGGAGTGTGGGTGCCAAGCCATCGCCCTGCTTAAGACCTTGAGATACTAAGAACCCCTCAGTCATCTCACCCTCTATCTTGACTTCGCATTTCGCACTACTCATTGTTGTTATCACTAATCTTACAAGCTTCGTTGGGATTTTAAAAGCAAATATGTAGATTTGTATGTATTTAACGTATAACGTACCTGGCGCTGATGACTCTCCCCCATTGTGGAATAATCCATCTTGGTATGAATAAATGAACAAATAATGTAATAAAACATGTATTCTCTAGTGCCAAATAAAGCATTTCAAAATCTTTTTTTTTCTATTTTTATTCAACAAGTTGCCTAGGTTTTAAAGAAAAAAAATATATTATAAATCCACACGCCATAATCTATATCACAACTGCTTTTATGTTGAAAGGATTTTATGTTATCAATAATCAATTATTATCTACATCAACTTAAATCTAATGGTAGTCAGTAGGCGAATTAGTTCACGTTTTCGACGTCCAATACGTTTTCGACGTCCTTGTGTTTGTGAGTTTTTGAGAGCAGAGATCAGTATTTAGATAGATCCTACGCGTACCAGATACTCTCAGCTCATATTTCACATTTCGTTTTGCTATTAAAAATGAAGATTAATTCGATAAAAAGGATTTGTTATTCGAAGCGAGAAACTAAGCCACTTAGCACGAATGAACTGAAAATGATTTATTTCAACAAAATTACTAGGAAAATTCCAAGTCAAAATAATTGCTTTTACATTTTAAATGATTTTTGCTAATGATATTATTTGCCATTAAGCTTTGAACTGAAATAGTGCAATTTGATACATTCGAAATTTAGAGCGGGAATCTCTGAGAACCTAATTAATATCTGTGAAACATTCGTTCTTTGTAAGAAACATAATCGGATCAAACAAAGCTGTATTTATGAAATACTAGCTTCAATGTCACGCCGTTGACCAAGAATCTAAATATGTGAAGGAATAAGCAATTGTTTTAATAACAATGTTACAAAAAATTTCAATAAGATGGTAGGTAAGTGATTTAAATTTGATTGATTGTAAATACAACACAAACACACACTTACACCATCATTGCTTTATTACTTTAGATTTAGTAATGTTCTATTTATCGTAAACATGATATCCATTTACAGGTTTCGCTCTTCTGTGTCTATAATCGGAATGTTTAACAACAATCGCCGTAACAAAATACAGATAACTTTAATCCAAGATTAATAAAAATGGATGAGGAAGGTGATGTGTGGGAAGCTCCAACGGCATAAGTGTATTATGAATTATTAAAAATACCAGACTCTGATTTATTAGAATAAGAACACAGAATGAAAATAGGCGGCTTGTGTTATTATTTATGAAACTTGAATACTTAAATTTAAAATTCTGCGTAACTAGGTACCATATACCCGTCTGAATTTTCGGTTGGATGACACTCTAACAAAACGAATGGGGACTCATGTAGGTGAAAATTCAAAACCGCACAAGATAAGTAAAACACGCGAGTAAAAAAGAATACGAAGAAAATCACAATTTTTTTGCAAAGATTACTTTCACGTCTCCTTGGATTTATTTTAGCAATTATTTATGGATAGCGAAGCGTAGGGAAATATTATGTACGTGTACGGTTGTCTCGTCTACAAAATATAAAAGTGAATGTTTGATTGTTTGTTTGTATGTATATATGTTTCTGTAAACCTTAAACGTATTTTTTGTAAGATGTATATTTACATATAATTTCCAGGACACTGTAACATATTAAATTTTAGAACATTAAGTTTCATTGTTTATTTATAAATGACACTGATCGTTACCAGTTTATCAAAGACTATCAGACTAGGAACCATAAGGGTGTTTTTAGGAAATCAATCCTGACAATGCGCAAATATTGAAAACAATACTGACCTATGTTCATAAACACATTACAAAATTCTAACCTGATGCGTATTCTCCAACAGTACCCGAAATAGACAACAGATAAGACCCCTATTAATAAGGACGACTGTTGCCCAGCGAAATTACCCATTTCTTGCTCCTAGATTTTACAATAGAATATTACCCGACATTCCCTCAGCCTTCGTATACTGAAAATCTCAATCTTGGTGCCATTCATCATTTCCTTTACAATTTTATGGGTTCAAATAACTGACAGGTCGCTATATATTTTTCTATTTTATATTAATTTTATTTATTTAATTGTATTTTAATTCTTTTGCATTAAATAAGACGAAACCTAAGACCAAATTGAAAAGGCGCTGCCTCAGAACAGACTCGTCCAGTTTCCCCTGATTTTAGGCCGATGGCCTTTTTTTTTTAGTCGGAGACTGCCGCCTGTTGTGATCTGGATGTCCAACTGTCACTCCATTTTTTTTTTTTTGGTCTCGTCCTTGCTCTAAGACCCTCCGGGACTTCCTTGGAGACAATTTTGGGTAGTTGATTGTCTCCCATTCTCTCGACATGGTCTCTCCATTGACGCTTTCGCCCTCTACCCCAGCGGATGATGTCGTCTACATCGCATACTCTTCTAGTGAGGCAGTAAATTTCCAATTGTTCATAGTTTGTTTATTATAAGTCTTTTTATTTAATATGGTTACTTTTTTGTTATTGTAATTATGTAAAAAAAATAATCATTTCATTTCACGTTCTTGTTTGTCGAACTTATCTGATAGTCCAAGATTATCATTTATTTTAATATCACTTAAATATTCATGACGTATGTGCTGTGCGATATCAGAGATTCGGATTTGATAAATTTGAGGGAGAGTGATGATTTTTGGAGGAGGCCAGGGTCCGAAGTGGACTGTAGCGCCAGTAATAATGATGATTAATGGGTGACCCATGAATTTTGTACATCTCTTTCATTTTATTTGTCTACAATTATTCAGTCATATATTTATGACGAAATAAAGTATAAGTGATTTCAGCCCCCCTAGACAACGTGTCATTTAGCTCAAGATAAGAAACATGAAATAACAACTCAATGTATGGAAATGACAGTTGTAACGTGACTGGCATCTGTCAGTTACATACATACATTGAGTAATCTTTTCTTGTTTCTGTTCTTGGGCTAAACGACACGTTGTCTAGAGGGAGAAATGTAATTACTTTTGTGTCACCAAGAATCGAAAAACTTTTTTTAAATCTTTGTAATAAAAGATTTTTTAAATTGTCTAGTGTTCGCAAAGTTTATGTATGTTGGATTGTATACATTTTCGACAATGTATGCTAATTCTTATCAAAAAAATATCCGGGCAACGTCGAGTATCTTTCTATTGCAGAACAAAATACATAATCTTTACAGGTATACCTTGTAAAAAAATATTTTTCGATTGTAAATATGGTATTGTTACGAATATGTACCTACATATTATATAGCAATTCAATGCTGTCTGCTTTTAAGTCAGATTTTCTCTTGAAATAGGTATACATAATGATAATGCCAACCTTTACATTTCAAATTCTTGCTAGAGTATTGGTGATTTCATTTTTTTAGGGTTGGTACCAATGTATGTTTCAAAAGCGATGCCAGGCTACATTATTCTGCATACATTTTCCCCATTGTATCGATGGCTATCTCTAGATTAGCGCTTTGTTATGTTTTAATAACACCAAATAAAGCCCATCATTGTCATTGACATATTTATTTATTTAAGATTTGGTACACGGTTAACATACAATATACATAAACATAATATCAATCACAATAAATCAACGTTGTACACAAAAATCCCACAAGGCATAGCCTGTCTGTGGGTATACCAATTAAAAAAAAATTAAAATTATTTCGTTAAAAACATAAGTTATTTATAAAAATAAAATAGAGCAGATTGCTTAGGCATGAAACAAGTGCAAAAAATATAATGTATACAAATTATATATAAAAACATACATACACATATTTATATACAAAACATCAATAAGTTTACATGAATCAGCAGACTGACAGCGGTCCTACCAAATATTATACCCGCAGTAGATAGCAACAATACTTGGCAAGTACAAGGATATGCATTATGCATGTCGCAGTCAATCTACATATTCTAGTTAAAATTGAGAATTTCCAATTATGATTAAAAAAAAATAGCCGGTTTACAAAGAAAGCTTTTCAATAAACGAGAAATTTTATTTTTGTAATGTTTCGCAGTGAAATAAATTAATCGATTAGATGACTATACCTATTTAGGTGTCGTTCGGTTGATTAAGCATTTTTGTTTAAGTATAATATGATATATGTATTATGTACAATCGTCACTGAAAATAAAAAATAACCTAACTATCAATTTCTTTAATATTTTCAATTGATACATTTTAAAATATTAATATCATCAGTTGCAAAACATAGAACTCAACTAAAAGCCTTTGAAAATTAAGTTTATTATTAATTAAAATCAGTATTAAATACCAATTTTTATTTTATATTGTTTGAAGTAAAAATATAAATAGTTAGATAAAAAATAAATTTATATCATAATCATGTACAATATTCATAAGAAATAGAAAAAAATAATGGAATAATAAACAATACTTCAGAAATGAAGACATTTGAAACAAATGTAAAACTAACCTTTTAAAAAAATATGAAATTCATCGTATTTTGATATAAAGGAATTCGAAAAATCTTCTGTTAAAATATGTTTTATTGTGAATAGATTTTTTGAGAAACAAAGATTTTACTATAGTCAACAATTATATTTGTATTATTTAACACATGGAAGTTTGTAATAAAAATGGTCTCTTTATACACCTACATGCATGCATCAGTATAAAAGTTGCTACCAAGTCTACAATTACATAATACGGCTAAGATTGGTTTAAACCAACGCCTTTTCCCTAAATATAATGGGTATGAAATTATTTTCTGCTTTTCTTTTTATTATAGATTTTTAACTATTTTTCTACGACAAAGTGAACTATAATGCAGTACTTATTGCATTTAAACAGGGGGGCAATTCTGGTCCAAACGGCGAAATCAAAACCCTCACGATTACCCATATCTTGGATATAATTATTATATAGAGTTCTTTAATATCTTTAGATGTAATAGAAATCCATATGATAATTATATCCATGATATGGGTAGTCACGAGGGTTTTGATTTCGCCGGTTGGACCAGACTTGCCCCTCTGGAGTATTTTCATGAATTTCTTTTGACGCCATGAAAATTTTGAAAAGATTGTACTCTTTTTTATTTTCATTTTGACAATGTGTAAAATAGACGAGCTTCACAAGAATGCCTCCAGGGATTCTCAACATATCAAAAAGAATAAAATATATAAATTAAAGTAACGGAAATGTAACGGTCTGGAAAGAGGAGAAGTACTGTCTAAAAATCACAATTTTAATTAAAAATTAAGATTGGTAAAATTAATTTTCTGTACGTACTAGATCTGAGCATAACAAATTCTTTGCTGACGTAAAAAAGTTTAAGTTTTTTGGAAAATAAAGTAAGTGAGATTAATCATGCAGATTGCTCTTGAGTGATATGGGAGAAATGGCAACGGAGTGAATGAAGTCGGGGACCATATTCTCAACACCGGGAGCGGACGTATTTGATTTGATTGAATTAGTGGAGAGTTCTGTGTTGGTCACAACCCACTAGTTTTGTACGATGTTATTAATCAAACATTAAACATAGGGTCTCATTATGTGTTCCTGGAACAAGATTTCGCGGAAATTTGAGAGTAATAATAATAATTAATACTAACACGGAACATTTCATATTCCTGTTGGAAATAATTTGATTATTACTAAAGACAGAGAACGAAATTTTCAAACTAAGACTCTAATGGAAATTTAATACATCATCAAAGGTACCTACTTCAATTATTTACTTCTTGGTATGGGTAGCTATTGAATTATGTTTTAAGTGAAATGTCATAAGGCACACATTAATATTCATTCGATAAATAATTTATAAGTGGTACTGTCTAAGGATTTCCTAATATTTTAACTTTGTAGTCGTACAAACAGTAATGTTTCAAGACAAACCTCATGGGATGTTATGTCATTATACTTTTTTGTGATTATAGGTATGTAAGATTTTCTGCTAAAAATCTGTGGACTTTTTTTATTCTTAGAAGGAATGAAAAAAAATAAAATCGGACATATTTTAAAATCAGATGATTCATATATTTAATATAATAGGTTGGCATTCGTGGCTCAGTTAGTTCGACGTCTGACTTCTGAGCGAAAAGTACCGGGTTCCATTTCCGGTAGAGACACAGTTTTTAATTGTTTTTTCAGTCTGGATCTGTGAGACAATAAATATCGTAAGTCTCCAGAATGTGGCAACTTGTTATTAAATTAATATTTGACATACGCAAGTTGACGCGATCACTTAATGAGCTCGTGCAATGTTCACCAATTATGTTTGTCATTTTATTTGATTTGTTTTCTGCAATTTCATCCCTCCATCTCAGCTACAGCCGTCCCACACTCTCCACGAGTTGGGACGGCTGTTGTTGTACGAGGTCTCCAAGTCAGCACACACTTTGTCCACTTATAGTCCAAACTTCTGGCTACGTGTTCCGCTCATTTCCATTCCAGAGTCGCCATACAGTGAATTATATCAGTTACATTTGATCTTTCTCTCACCGTTTCATTTCTTAATTTATCCCAGCATGGTTCTTTGAGTGACTCGCAGTTTCTCGGCACTTAGGTTGGGTTGTTTCAACAAAATTATCAGTAACAGTATAGTTAAAATACTTAGATTTCATAAAATTGTTCAAAATTGTGTGGTTTGAAGGCATTAGATTTCAATGAAACAACCAAAAGTATTGCACAATTTTATGAAATCAAAGTACCCATTTAAAATATAAGTAAGTACCTACTATAACTGATATTTTTGTTCCAGAAACACAGCCTTAGTTTAGATAGTTACTGTTTCTAGGCCATATGTAGCAACTGGAAGCACACACGCTTCATATATATTCCAGGCTTTTCATATTTATACTATACTTTTGCTAATAGAAAACAATGTCCCACTATGTTTAGGCTTTGTCGATTATCAGAAAGCTTTTAATTCCTTTGAAAAAAGGGCCATAATGGCAGGGACGGATCAAGCGCGAATAGACTCAAGGTATACAGCGCTAATAAAAGAACTTGTACAAACATGCAACAAAAAAGAGGATTAAGAGGAATCCGACAGGGTGATTCAATATCCCCAAAATTGTTCACACTAGCATTGGAATATGTTTTTAAAAAGCTTAACTAGGAGAAAAAAGGTGTCTTCATTGATGGGAAATAACTAAGCCACCTAAGATTTGCTGACGATATTGTCCTGGTTAGCAACAACCCTCAAGAGCTGGCCGAAATGTTGCTGGGATTAAATGAGGTCTCCAATAATGTGGGACTTTGTATGAACCTAGGCATAAAACAAAAGTAATGGGCACAAACGACTTCCAGAATAGAGTTGAGGGCAACAACATAGAATATGTTCAAGAATATATATATACCTGGGGCGAAAATGAAGGATTGGACTAAGTTGGGCTGCCTTCGGAAAAATGGAATATATCTTGAACAATCCGAAAATACTGGTATGCTTACATATTTCAAATTATGAGAAGTTTAAGATTAATGTATGAGGTTGGGGTATATGTGTATGAGTGTGTGTATACAAATGTCAGAGAGAGAATATATATATGCAGGCTCGCATAAGTTATTCCAATCAATCTCGATAATCGTCCGGTGAAATTTAATCATTGTTCTGGATTAATCCTGAACTAATTGCAGAGGAGAATGATTGGGGCTCCAAAAGAAAACTATATCGTACGTGTGGTATGTTAAATAAAAGTGGGTTTCGTGTTCGACGCCATTTAACCCGAATTAATTTTTCTATTCACTTGTAACTTTCTGTGCATATAATGTGTACACTGTGGAAGGGATAATGTTGAATATACAATACATTATGTACAATGGTAATAAGGTAATCATATGACAAAATTGAAAGTAAATAAAGATTGCAGAAGAGAAAAGAAAAAAGATTGGATATAAAAAGATTTCATAGCAATGAAAGGAAACAAAAAAGGTAAAAGAAAGGAAGAAAGGAGTAAGAAGACTATCGCTACAAGTAAGGAAAAATAAAGAAAAATACGACGAGAAAAATAGACAGAGCATACGAATAACGGAGGGAATGGTAGGAAACAAAATTAATATAGTTGAAGAAATATAATTTAAGTAGTTACTAAGCGCCGTACTAAGGTTGCCGTTATAATGAATCCTGTTGCTGACCAAGATGAAACTAGATAGGCACCCAGAATACTACAGTGGTAACCTTGGACAAATAATAGGAGTGTTGGAAGACCCCCCATAAAAGATTGTCTGAAGACATTGACCAAGTGGCCGGTAAAATTTGGATGCGGAGGGGATAGAACAGAGACAAAGTGTATAGAAGAGGCCTACATACAGCAGTGGAGTGACGAGGACCAGAGAAGAAGAAGATTGAACATTGAACATGTCTATGAAAAATAGAGCTTTAAACTCCAGTAGAATGAAAGGAAGTGTAAAGTGATGGAATTAAATGACATAAAACGAACATTAGATATTTGAATATTAAAAAAAAACTAACTTGTGTATCCCTGTGTATACTGTAAGTCGACCAGCAGCAGGGTTCAACCTGGTTGGAATCGAGACCCCAAAACTCCAATTCTTCCTCAAAGAGCGGACCGCACACATTTGTGGGATAGTGGAGTTTGCCGGTTCTGAAACACAAAAAAAAAATAACATTCAAAACGATAAAACTTATCGCAGTTTTACGGTGGACAATTCAGAATGGGTTTCACCTGGTGGGCTCGGAGGTACTAAGAATGGATTGTGGACATTTTATTGAATTTGCGTTCAGGAGTGTCTGGGTTTTGGCAAAAGACCACACCGAGGAGCATAAACCGAGCATAAAGTTTCATTGCGGCGCGGCGTTAAGAATAACGTTGGAATTTCCACCTTTTATATTGAAAAAAATACCCGACTAAATGTTATTAGTGATTCCGGTTTAACTTAGCAAAGGCGTGAAAGCTCAATATTTATGGATGCCTGGTGGTTCGTTGTATGTTTTCTATTTACAAGCTTATTATTTATGGATATTTTTATATATTCAATAGTACATACATCGTTTTATAGATTACAAATGGGCCCGGGGAGACGTTGTCCTGCCACAGACCGCATTTTATTAGAGATCTCATTTTATGTAGACTGCCTTTTAATAAATTGATTACATACATCTTAAATCACATGCATCCTAAATATTGTTAAGACGTGTCATTTTACAGTTAAGGATCATTTCAGCATTTTTTTATTTATTCATTTATTTACCAGCATCGATATATACTCTAAAAACAGTCATGAAGTATATGTATTTGATAGTATGACAGGTTGCCGAACGAATTTGATCCATAGAACACACTTTCGATATTATATTTTTATTTCGTTATTAATTCATCACATATTAGTGCAATAAATATAATGAAAATTGTTAAGTAGGTAATTAATAAAGTTCAATTTTTAAGTTTAGATAATATTGATATTTATAATGAATTGTTTCTTTTTCTAGCCCTTCTATCCCGGTTTATACAGGATCGGTACTCCTTGTACGTATACGCCAGGATCTTCTGTCCTGAGTTGCCACAGTGGGTTTTTTTTAAATTAATTACAGTTATGAATTTAAATTTAATGAAGCGTCCAAACAGGCGCATCGGACGGATCGGCACAGCGCATCAGACGGATTTTAGTATTCTTTGTATGGGAATTCATACAAGTGCGTCCACTGATCGATCGAAATCGTACGGAGCGCGCGCATTTTTGCCGGTATGGACGCTAGCCTTGAACAAAAGTGAACGATATTTTTTGCCAATAAGAGTCGATTCGATGGTTTAACCACACGTGAGCATGCAAGGTATTTTGTCAATTTTGAAATGCACCTAATAATTTATGTCAAAATGCGTTGCTCGTTTGCTGTCGTTGTGTCTATAAGTATTGTTATTACGAGCCCCTTTTAATATTATTTTATTCATTCAAAATTTTAATCAATATAGCAGTAATTAACATAATTTATCAATTTTATGCTTCGTATAAAGTAACATTTGTGTAACGAAGCGGAGTTCTACACTTAAGGTGACGGGGTAGGCTCCAAGGTACTTTTTGGAAGATCAATACGCCTTACTATTAAAAGTTACGTCTTCAACAAAAATATATATTCTTTTCTCATTATTTGTCTATACATTGACCCGATACACTTTTTTTTATTTTGTGTACTTTTTTCAAAGTGTTTTTTTTAATAAAACCTGTTTTCTCAGATTTTTCATCAATTATTCAAAACTTATAAGGCTTAGAAACATTAATGTTTCTTTAAATGATAGATATTTTATAAATCTAAACATTCGCTCGATACGTTTTCAAACAATGTTCACACTTTTAGTGTAAAATCAAATAAACCATATTATTTTATGTAACGCTCGATTCAAATTCACTAACTTGGGCGCACACGATTGTAATCTTTAAGGACGTACATTCTTATACAATAGTTTCATATTTTGCATTTGACTCGCCTATATTGCCTTACCCTGCCCCTTAAAGCAGATTGGTTAACAGGTGAATATAAAAACAAGATTTGATACAGTTTGTATCAACATTACAAGGACAGTGGTTTTGAGGATATGAAGAAGAAATAATGATTTTTAGTTACAACGAGTAAATTGATCACAATTAACAGTTTTATACGTATGCTTAGATGTGACTAACAAGACTAGTTAGTCACATTTTAGTATAGGTACGTTTAAAAGTAAGATTTTTTAATACTGCTATTCACTATTTTAATCGCGTTTAGTAAGCTTTCAACGAAATCTAAGAAGTAAGACCGTTTCTATCTCTGATATGAAAATTAAATTTGATGATCTTCTAAAGGATCTCTCATAATAAGATCTTGATCAAATTGAAATGGGATCAATCGGAAGATAATAAAAAATCTTCGAAATAAATCCCTGAACATACATAGTAAAAATGTTTTTAGATGGCAGTTAAAAAATTGCGTGAAATATTTTCATTCTACGGCGCCGGATGATAGAAAATCTGTGTAATAGAAAAATGTTGTAATAGTTAGAATAATATTATGAATAATATTATTCTAACTATTGCAACACGTATATTCCATAAAATAATATTAAATGAATTTATACATACACACATACATACCATGACGCCATTTCCCTATTTGGGGTAGGCAGAGAGAACCGAACGCCAGACTCCTCTCTCTTGACATACATTCCTCGCTTCATTCACGTCCATACATCGTCTCATACACGCTCTTCTATTATTCTTACTTCTAACATCACCATCTTTCAAAATCCCATTTATGTGATCGTGCCAACTTTTTCTTGACCGACCTCTACTTTTCGTTCCTCTTTTATCATTCTTGTATACTTTTTTGTCAGACGGTCATCACTCATTCTTTCTATGTGGCCGAACCACCTTAGGGCATTTATTTTCATCTTACTTACGATATTTCTTTCAATCATACATTCTCGTCTAATATCCTCATTTCTTATTCTATCATACATCGTTTTACCACACATTCGTCTTAGTGACCTGATTTCAACCGCGTTAATTCTACTTTCATGCGTCTTCTGCCATGTCCATGTCTCACTAGCATACATTAGAGTCGGTGCGACGATACCATTGTGTACCGCGAGCTTTGCTTGCCTCGAAATAATTGGGTCAGCCATTACCGGTCTTAATGCACCATTCACTCTATTACCTGCCGTTACTCTCCTTTCAATATCTTTTTCCAATCTTCCATCACGCTGAAACATGCTTCCTAAGTATAAATATTCATCGACTTGTTCTAATTGTACAAAATGAATTTATAAAGAGGGAAATTGCGTAATAAAATTTAATTTGACACCTAATTATTCTACTTAGAGGTTAATCTTTACGACGAGCGCTGTCGAATGTTATAATTAATTATATATTAATATTTGAGAGAAGGGGGTGGCCAGCAATGAAATTTCAACAATTAAAGCAAAACTTTGACCGTAAAATTTTGATACCGGAATCTATGGTTTCGTTTCAAATTCGTATTGACTGTTGTGATTCCGACCTTACTTAACTCAAGTAGAGCTGAATATTTTTGAACTCTCCATTGCATTGTTAAAGCGGAGTGTTATGATTATGCAATTTTTAATTAAATCATTCATTCATACCATTACGCCATATTAACTAACCAAAAATTGAATTAAACCACTTGAAAAAGATTGCGGCTATACAAAATACTCCACTCCTGTTATAACAATAGTTAGGTATGTAGTAAATGACATTCTCTGAATTGATGTACGTATTTTGGGGAGCTCATTATTTTGTTGACTTACATTCCTTTGCAAACATACCATTACATGTCCGTTCTTTTGAGAGGCAGACAGAGAGAACCGAGATACACACACTTTTGTCTTTGCATAAATTCATCGTCTCCCTCACGCTTATACATGCTCGTCTGTCATTTAAACTTCTTACCTTGACATCTTTCAAAATCCGTGGTATTATTCACATGTTCGTGCTAATATTTTGTGTAGTAAAATATAATAGTATGAATAAGACAAATACGTGGATAGTAAAAAACCAATAGTTAGTATGAAATTATGAAGTAGTATACATATGAACTGAGACATAGCGGTGGATAGTATAAATATATCACTGAGTTTGAAATAAAAGTTATTATGTAGTAGTAGATTCTATAAATATAAGAATATGAAATGATATATAGCGTTGGATAGTAAAAATATATCACTGAGTTTAAAATTTAATAAGAGTTATTATGTATTAGTGGAAAGTATAAATATAATAATATGAAATGAGAAATAGCTTTGGATAGTACATAAAGATAAAACAGTTTATACAAAATCAGACGAAATTTGTTTTAGTGTATAGTATACTATAAATATAAGAATATGAAATGAGATGTAGTGTTGGATTATAAAAATATAACAGTTTATATGAAATCAGACCTAATATGATTTTTTGGATAGTATAGATATAAGAATATGAAATGAGATATAGCGTTGGATAGTTAAGATATGACAGTAAGTAAGACACAATATATGTAGGTAGTATGTAGTAGATAGTATAAAATATAAGAATGTGAAATAAGATATATCGTTGTTTAGTAAATATTTAACAGTAAGTAAGATATAATAATATATTATGTAGTAGCGGATAGTATAAAATATAAGAATATGAATTGAGATATACATAGCTTTGGATGGCAAAGATATAACAGAACGTAAGACATAATAATATATTAAGTAGTGGATAGTATAAAATATAAGAATATGATATGAGATATATCGATGGATAGTAAAGATATAATAGTAAGTAAGACACAATAATATAATAATATGTAGTAGTGGATATTATAAAATATAAGAATATGAAATGAGGTATGGCGTTGGATAAAAAAAATATAACAGTTAGTATGAAATAAAACGTTATGTGTATAAATATATTAAAATAAAATGAGATATAGCGTTGGATAGTAGAAATATAACAGCATGTTAGACACGATAATATAATATTTATGTAGTAGTGGATATTATAAAATATAAGAATATGAAATGAGATATAGCGTTGGATAGTAAAAATATAGCAATATGTATGAAATAAGACATTGTAAATATATGGTAGTGAATAGTATAAAAATATACTAGAATGATAAAATGATATGTAGGGTGGTATATCATTACAGGAAGGTGTTGAATATCTCGTGAGATATTTGCCAATTTGAATTTCCCCGAACGACATAATGTTTGATTGTTGAACGCTCTGAGCACCATGTTTCAATGAAAATTTCCTCTAACGAATTGACTTCATTGATATTTCCATTCCACCAACACTCCCTATGTGACACGTGTAAAACTCGATTCAAAATCAATATCACTCTTGTTACCTATCGAATATAATATATTATAATAATATATTCATTCATACCTTCACGGTTTATGAAAAAAAAATGGGTGGAAAACAGTCACAATAGTGCCCGTGTTTATATTATTATAAAAAGATGCAAGACACATACAAACAAGTACATTTACAATGTGTTGTTGCTGCGCTCCTAGTTATAAACCGCAATTTCTATGTATGTGTATCCTCAACAATTCCCGAAGATTCCCGACAATATCCGAAGATTGACTAACCACACAGCTCATCACCGTCCGTACAGGTAGATGGCGCATTCATTCATGCGTCGACCGTTTAACTGAATAGAGTAGCGTTTATCTTAGTTACCTTGTTCCGACCCTTGACATCACAAACAGCTATATTTATTATCTTAATTTATTTATATAAATTGCGAATATACCAATTTTGATCATCATGTAAGTAGATATTTTATTTGAAACCCTTCATCACCATTAATTTAATATTATCTTTATTAATTAGTCTGTTGTATTTTCGATTCTTCTTCTTGTATTTTCGGGCATATTTCTACTGAGTTTGCTGTCTCTTGTGATGCCGATTTCCAGCACATTGTTTTTTTTTTACTCTTTAGTAAACAAATAAGAATGTTTATATTTATTCATTGTTGTTAGTAAAACATTCCCCCTTCATATACAAAAACAGAGAGTATATTAGCAGAAATAAATTAGTTCTACCTACAATCCAAGAAAAATAATTAAGGAAAAAACCTTGTATTTTTTGTAATATAATGAGGATTATCCCAAATATAGAATAACAACACTACCCCAATCAAAAAGATTTATTGCACGATGTATGTATGTTCTTATGTTACTAGTTAATTAAAGATACAGATCTAATCGGATATAAAGAAAGTTTTTCAATCTGTGAAGAAGAAAGGAATTTGTCATAATATACCAATTTACCAGGTAAAAACATAGGTACAATGTGACAAATCAGTTTATAAATTTAAACCCTACACTTCTATAGCAGAATATTTTTTTTAAATTATAATAAGTCGTACATTTATTTTATGAGATATTCACAGAGAAATTGACGATTCAGTATAAAAATACTACATATTATTATATTACAATTTGTTTTGTCTTATTTATTTCATTAAGCAATCTAGCACAAGTTCCTACAGAAAGCGCTTATGCCCTTTAATTTCAAAAGAAACTCGTTGTGAATTGAAACTGTATGTTTTATTTTCATTTTAATAAATAATATTCTATTTTTTTATGAAGACATTTGTAATTTACCTGTTTTTTTAATTTTTATTCAAATAATGTTTTTGTGAAATTCTGCTTGCATTTCCAATAAATTTTGTCTGGCATTTGTTGTTAAAGATTCAACACAACTGTTTCAATGAATGTCTTGCGTACATTCACTTTAATCAGTAAATCTAACTTAACCGCAAGAGAAACAATTATTTATACCCCATGTAAAAATATTATACTTGTCCCAGTTACAAATATTTCTTTGAAGACAAATATAACTTATGTATACATATTATTTTATAGATTTTTTAAAATTATTTATTAGCAAAAAAAGTATATAATGTAATAAGTATTGAATATAATATGATAAGTTAAAAAAGTACAATTAGTTTATTGCATCGCAATAATTATGTTTTTACATAAGAGTATAAAACAAATATAAATTTCAAATTAAAATGACAAATTTAATATAATAATTAATATAATTCATTCTGTACATCCAAAATTTCTCAACCAATCTTATGTTGACAAAATTTGGTCAAACAAATGGTTGAGTATTGGTGATTTGGACGCGGATTTAGAAGGTGTTATAATAGCGATTCAGGATAGAGTAATAAAAACTAAAAATTATCAAAAATATATAATAAAAGACATAAATGTAGTAGATGATAGTTGTAGGAAATGTTTGGCTTTTCCGGAAACAATCGAGCATATAATATCGGGCTGTTCTTTTCTCGCGCAATCAGAATATATATTTAGACATAACCAAGTAGCAAAAATAATACACCAAAATTTAGCTATTAAATATAAATTAATTGACGCGATAAACATAAAACCATATTATGAATATGATCCGATTTCATTTTTAGAAAATAATAATATTTCGCTTTATTACGATAAAACAATATTAACTGACCGGTCAATTCAACATAACAGACCCGATTTAATAATACATGATAAAATTAAAAAAATAACATATATTTGCGACGTGGCTATTCCAAATTCTAGTAATATTATAAAAACTTTTAATGAAAAAATTAGAAAATACACCGCTTTAGGTAATGAGATTAAAAGACTTTGGCATTCTCGTAAAATAATAATATTACCGTTCATTATTTCAGCCACTGGCATTATTCCAAAATCGTTAATCCGTAATTTAGAAATTATAGATTTATCGAAAAATTTAATAATAAAAATGCAAAAAACGGTAATTATGAATACCTACATGTAGAATCGTTAAAGATTTTTTAAACGTTAATATTCGGGAATCAGTAGGGTTGTTAGGTAGTATAGAGACCTCCTCAGAGCCTAATCCTTTGATATGTTAAGTATCTGGATGGGTGAACTATTCACAATTGAAAGCTTGATGATGCGTTTGTTGCATTTTATTTTGCTCTTTTAAATAATTTACAATTTACGCATTGATCTGCTAATTCTTTTGAGGAAGTGTATAATGGTAATAATAATAATTGAGTGTTATTATTTGTAGTGCTTAATTGTTATTAATATCATTAGTAAATCGGCCAGCGCCGCATTTAAAAAAAAAATACTATATGTACCACATATTATGTAAGTGTATATGTGTCTTTTATGCTATTATGAAGATATGTGTTATATTGTTTGTATGTATGTATGTATGCCAGATAGATTATCGATGAATGTGATTGTGGTATGTACTATTTATCGAAGTTTCTGTAATATTATGTATGTTTTGAAATCTCCTTGTGATTAATGTATTATATAGTTATGTTGAAAGTGTGTCTTGTAGTTGGAGCAACTCCGTTTGATGTAATTGTTTTGTGAGTAGTTTATGTATCATCGGTCGACATAAAACAAAAACTGAGATCTTAAATTGCGTGATGGGTTCGAGATAACAAATATTATGGTTTTATGAAGGTTGATTGATATAAAGGTAAGCTGAATGAAAAAAAAAAATTCTTCAGCACTATCATTACGTTGATAATAAATTAATTTTGAACTTCAAAATACCAAAAGCGATGAGGACAATTTGAAATTGTTGAAGATTTTGCCAAAAAAAATATTCATTTCAAAAAATAGAAGTCTACAATAAAATAATATAACATGAGTGTATTAATGTATGTTGGTAATTAATTATGTTTTGGAAAATTTTCGGTCACTTTGGTTTAATTTTGGTTTTCATGCCGGACCCTCGTCAAATTCAACCTCGTCATCGAAATATTTCAAGATAAATGTTCCTGAGAGTTATTTAGATCATTGTGTAATTAGAATTTAAGTCGGTCGAGAACCGGGCATAATATTAAATATGTATTTCAGGTTCAATCAATTAAAATAAAACAAAGGATACCCCAATAAGATATGTAGCGCAATTTTTACATATAAGGCTCTGTGCTAACAAGGGATGGAAAGATGGAAAGAGATATAGAGCGAAGAATAAATACATGCTGTTTTAATGGAAATGTGTGACAGAAGAATGGCATTCCGGACAAAGGGCAAAATACATTAGACCTGTGTAAGACCGTCCTTGCTTTACGGATCAGAATGTTGGGGTTCTAGTAAACAGGAAGAGCAGAGACTCCACGTCACCGAAATGAAAATGTTGAGGTGAGACGGCGGTGTGACAATGCTGGACAAGGTCAGAAACGAATACATACAAGTAGGCTTCCTCGAGTAGGTTCCCATAGCCGAAAATACGAGGGAGGTTAGATTGCGGTGGTATGGGTATAATTTATACAATGCAGAAGAGATGACTCCCACATTGTAAATAAAACCCTGGCGCATGCTGGCTAGGAGAGCCGACACCAAATAATGGGAATAAGGCGAGGGGAAAGAATTGAAGTATTTCAGATTTAATAGGAATGAGTTTTGTAAAAACCATTATAAATAAGAAAACATTACGTGAACTGATTAATAAAGAAACAGAATAAGCAGACTATGGAGGTCAATTATTCAGGAGGCATAGAGACCTTTACTTCTGAAGATTTTACTTTTAAATTTTATGGATGTGGAATCGTACTTGATTTATTAAGGTGTCATCTTGATACGAGAATAGACACTGGGAGACAAAAACCTCTGTCGTTTAGATTGAAGTTAAAAGGTTCACATACGGCGGAGCAGTAAAGTCACTCTTTATGAGTGTCACGGGACATTTTGCTGCAGTACAGGGTCAAAGAATTGGTCACGAAATGAGATTCGCACCGTGAATAACTGAAGTCTTAAATAATTCATCATCACCTCAGCACAACATTACATTGTGGATCATGGAACCTGAATCTTGTTGCATTAGTGCCAGTATTTTTTTTTATTTCACAGTCCCTTATAGAATGAAATTACGTTTATGTATGCATGAGCGTCAACTCATCCTATCTAAGATTTACCTATCCTTCTTTTACCATTGTTTTTGAATACTGTATTTGCACATCGCAGGCATTTTATGCTAACAAAAGAATAACATTTTGAACTGACATCACATCACAATGTATAAGGCATATTTAAACCAAACTTACACAAAAAACACAAGTGATAATAAAAAAAATTGTTACTTTCATTGAATGCGGTAGAAACAGACAACTGCATAATGACGCAAAACCTCTATATATTAAGTGTTAATAGATCGTTCATAGAAAAAAAATGTCAACGCCAATATTGATATTTTCTAAACAATTTCTCTTTGGAATGTTGCCCACAGACACAACAATACAAAATTCATTAAACGGAATGTAAATTTGGTCTTCAAACAAACCGAGACTCTCATAGAATCAATTAAAACTTTCCTCGACATTAATTTCCTGACGAATTTCCCAAAAAGATGTTGTCATCCTCCTCTGACAATCTCGTCAAATGGACCAAAAGTGTAATAAATTGCAAAAATCTATGCCATTGGACGGGCCATATCTCGTAGAACGAGATGGCCATTTTAAAAACAAACAAAAAATTTAATTTAATGAAGTAAGAATTAAACCTAGTTACTTAATAAATTAATATTAAAAAATAAATCTTAATTCCTCCGCCAGCATTAATGAACCGTTTATGGTTCTTAAAAAGTTTTTAAGATAATTGGTTTAATGATAACATTTCATTCTGTAGGGAATGAAAACATAATTAATTAACCCGTCCTATACAAAAACGATCGCCAATTTAAATATACAGTCTTAGCAGTAGGCTTAATGAGTTAAATTTTTAATCGTTGCTTTCCGCATTTTATGTATTTATCAATTAACAAGAGAATATTAATTAAAACAAACAAGAGAAAAAATACTTTTCGTGCGAAATTTAGAAGATTTACATAATGTAGACCGTGTTTGGCCTTATCAAAAAAAACATAAACTAAAAATAAGCAGTCATAGCAACTCCAACATAGTTGATATCTTCTGCAACACAAGAGAGGTATTTAAAAAAAGAATGCTATTGATTCTGAGTAGAGAGGAGAAAACAAACTCTTTCATCCTTTTTCGAAACTCCTTTGAAACCAGACGAAGTTTTTTAGTAATTGTTTAATTTTCGGATAAAAATATTTTGAATCATTTTACAGGATTTATTAATTTATGGAAAAATACATTTTTTTAACTTCTCGATGTATTTTAATGTAAGCGTGTAGTTTAAAGTGTTAATATTTTTTTTTGTCTTGTAGTCTAAAATAAATTGAAAAATCAAGAATTTATGACTTTTTTTGGAAATAAATTTAAAAGAATGTATGCATTTTAAAGGTATCTTTGAAAATAAATTAAAAATAAGGTATGACTGATGGTGTTTAAGGCTCTGAACGACTTCCACTTAACGGCTCCACACTACATTCAAGAACTGTGTCAAAAGGATGTTCCATCAGCAAGACAGCTTACATTGAGATCATCTGGATCACAAAGTAACCACTCTATAAAAGAATTCTCTATAAAATAGTCAGTAAGACAGCTTACTATGAAAGTGTTTTCAGCGTGAACTGGCCTTTAAAGTGGAATAATCTGCCCCTTGACATACGTAGAGCTCAGAGCATTGACACCTTTGGTAGAATTCTTAAGACTGCCTTGTTTCGTAGTGCCAAGAAATAACCTATAGTGCCCTTGTAGTGATCTTGTATCACTAAACAGCGTTTTTTAAATCCGAATTACTATTATTAGGTAAGGCGCTATTCATTTTTTTTTACTTCAAAGGGTACCCACATACTTTTTTATAATTGTCACGGCACACTCAAATTCACAATACAAATGAAATATCAACTATTGATTTAACTGTCATTATCTTCCTTTATAAAGTCGCCCGCATCTTGAGAAAGACATAATTTACTTAAAAACAATTTCTGTCTTCGGTAGTCAAACACGCAATTTTCTAAGGAAATATAATTTCCTTTGAGATGACTTTAAATGTCCTCATATATTAAACAGACCGCTAAAATTTATATTCGATTAACGACACGACGTTAGTTTCTAAGTAAGACTGCTATAAACATAAAAATTATATTTATGTTGATGGTAGGTATATTAAACTTGAATAATGTATCGTTTGAGTAATTATTGCAGTAGATTCGGCAATAATTACTCAAGCTTAGAATAGTTCTTCCATTCTTTTAAATCATTGTTTTCGAGTGTCCCGTAAGAGTCGGGTAATAGAAAATACAACAGGCAACAATAACATCTCACATAGTACAGCAATGAGGTTCACCACCCATTCTGAATGTAGTGCCTTTTTTGGTGAAACGAGACTGGTGTGTGGGTATACATAGATGTGTTGTTCTCCCTTTTATAAGGCAATGCTCACCCGCACACCTTTCGCTGGTTACCCCACATTGTGGGATATGCCGTGATGGCATGAATGAATGGTATTCAGCAACAAAAATCGAGAGGGATGGACACTGTACACTGTGCAGAAGACGCATAAATATTTAGTAAATTGATGTTTCTTTGAGGCAATAGAATAGTATAAGCGATTATCAAGATAATAATTAGTAAGAACACTGACATTCTTGAAAAAAAAAAGGAAAATTATAGTAAGTGATGAGCAAATGCAATGCTAAGACCAAGACCCAAGACCGTGGTGGTTTTGGTCTTGCACCCCCGGTCATGTTCTTGCATTTACAGATGTGGCCATGGTCTAGCATACTCAGTATTTTTTCTGGTTGTGCAATATTTGCAACTTGAACCAAAAAAAATTGAGATTAAGTGCTTTGAGTTATTTATTTATTTATTTATCATATGACATAGAAAATACATCAAAATCAAACCAACAAACACACAGTTAAACATAAACAAGATACGATCACACACTCAGGTCGAGGGCTCCGAGCCAGTCCACAAAAGCAGGTTTCAGCTCGCAAATATCCGTATTTGAGTTAAAAGATTACGACTGAATTTGAATCGAATATTTTAATTCAATTATTAATATATTTGGAGTCAAATTTAAGTCGCATTTTAACATTATTATTTACTTTTATTTTTATACCACGAATGAGATATTAGTAAAACACGTATGAGATATTAGTAAACCACGAACGAGATATTAGTAAACCACGAATGAATTATTATTTTAACCACTCATATTTTATGCAACCATTTTCGAAGAGACCGCTAGTTTCTCAAAACAAGTGACAAACCTACGCTACGAAACGGTAAAATTATAAATTTAACAGAAGTTTTTTTGATTAAACATTATACATATTATTTGAAACAATTTACTTCTTCAAAAATTTTTATGGTGCTCGTAATTTACCTTAAAAAAATTTCGTGTTCATTTTGGCTTTGCTAATTTTTTAACATGGTTAGTCTCCCGTGGTATAATTCTAGTGTTGAACAAAATAAGAGGGAATTTCCTACTTAATTAATTCAGTCTGGTATGATCGTCATAAAGCAAATAAATTAAAATGACAGCCAAGATTACACTGTGTTGAATTTAGCATACATTATTGTAATATACTTAGGGAGTAGAGAGGGGGGGGGTACAACGAACCCTCTGATACGAATTTCAGATCGTTTAAACGTCAAATTTTAATGAATATTTATACAAAACACTACAACATGTTGTCTCGTTTTAATTATAGGCGGCTTAGATTGTATTTATATGCATTGTAAGTGAACGCTATATATACCTTAATACATTTTATTCTTGAATACTGCAATTCAATTATGAATAAATTCGGTATATACCTACATATTTATTTCTTTTACAGATAATATAATGATTAATACATGTTTATGTATGACTAAACTTCTAAAAGAGAATTAACCGTGTTTTGAATTAAGTCACATGTCACAACACATACAAACTATCTAAAACTATATAAATCTTAACTTAGGTATCAATGAACATACATAACATTTACAAACACAATTTTTGCGAAAAATTGACAACCCAATCAAAAATATAGGTCTGTAAAAAATATAAAAAGTAATGTACATATAAAGTAATGTAAAATAATAAATAATGACAAAAGCATAATAATTCTAACGAACAAAATAAATATAATAATTCACATAACACTCAAGGTATTCTTTCAATTTTACCAAGAATTTATAGATTTTATTTAATTGCCCTGGTAAATCCTTATGAATAATGATTTTGGCCAAAAGATATATTTTTTGGGGATTTATATCATTCCACTTGCGCGAGGTCCTATATGGGTTATGAGGTAAATTTGATCAATAAAATGTTCTTACCACATTTGCTGAATTATATTTCTTTTGTATAAAATATGTAATTTTCGGACTTTAAATTCCGAGAATAATTATCCAGTAGGAAAATCGCTTGGCTTTAATAAAATTATCTTAATAATGATCCTCCCCATCCTATTATTCTATATCGCATTACAGATTAAGCCAAATCATACATAATACTTCGTTCTAAGAATGTCAATTTCAAGAAAATTTCTATGACTATAGAACATATAAAATAATTTTCGCAATTTTCTTTTATGAAGTAAATATTATGTAGTCAACACATACTTGTTATTACATAATTGGAATTACTCTTCCGATTTTTGCGATCCACGTATGCCAATCAAAACTAAGGGCAAGGTCTACAAAACAGCGGTGAGACCTGCAATGACATATGGTGCGGAGTGCTGGACAGTTAAAGGCACACATGAACAAAAACTACATGTCAATGAAATGAAAATGCTGAGGTGGGCAGGCGGGGTGACGAAGCTAGATAAAATTCGTAATGAATTAATGAGAGGAAGCTTTGGAGTAGCCCCCATACCAGAAAAACTTACAGAAAGCCGACTCAGATGGTATGGACATGTAATGAAGAGGCAAAACGATCATGTGGTGCAAACTGCTCTAGCACTCCCAGAAAGTAGAAAAGGAAAGGGACGTCCAATATCCACGTGGTGGGGCAATATGAGTAAGCTCATGGATAAAGCCCACATCCCAACCCCGACAATACAGGACAGATCATCGTGGCGCCAAAGGATTAGGAGAGCCGACCTTACCTAAAGTGGGATAAGGCAAAGAAAAAACTCTTCCGATTTTCACTTTTTATCAATTTTTATGTGTTTTCCTTTTTTACCATGGTGTTTTATTAATAAATAAATACATTATTTACGTTCTATTAAATTTAGTCCGCAAAAGGTACTTTCTTTCACCGGTATCTTCAAATCCTTTGGATTAAATGTTTTTTACGCCCCAAACTATTTTTCAATGAGATGGACATTATTTTATAACCATTCTCATAATTTATGTATACATACTCTCTCAGAAAAACATAAGCGTAAAAATTTCGTAATGTAAATACAAATGCAAAGAATATAAAGACTAATCTCGTATAATAATATTGTGTAAATGGGAATAAAAAGGAATGGGTATTTCCGCAATTTTGTAATGGAAACATTCATGTAATTGTGGGAATTCGCAATGTGTTCGTGTTTATGCATTCTGCACACACATTTCGAAATGGAGATAGGTACTCTCTAGTTTATTTTACGCCCAAACAGTATTACTTCAATATGTATGTCTTCTTCTTCTTCTTCATTGTTTCAAATAGGCTTCACAGTGCTCATTCCGTTATTTATTTATTCCCATTTGCTTTTTTCCGTAACCTTGGAGCATAAATATTTTAGCAGTCGTCATTTTAACAGAATTTTTTCCATGTAATAAAATGTATTACGATAGATACAAATATAAACATTATAATATGTAATATGTACATAAATATTTTATCAGTCGTCATTTTAACAGAATTTTTTCCATGTAATAAAATGTATTACGATAGATACAAATATGAACATTATAATATGTAATATGTACAAAAAAAATTACATTGAATCAGAAATGAGGACGTAAGGAAAGAATGTAGGATAAAGAAAGATGTTATTAATGGAATGAAAGTGAACACATTGAGATGGTTTGGCCATATGGAGAGAATGAATGAGAAACGCTTGACGAAGAAAATATACATTGCGGACAGGAATGGAATGAGAGGTCGGGGCCGCCCAAGGAAGGGATGGCACGTTCATAGGAACGGTATTTTGAAAGACGGGAATGTTAGAAGCTTGAACAACAGACGAACATGTATAAGACGATGTATGAATGTTGACGAGGCGATGAATGTATGTCAAGATAGAAGTAAGTGGCATTCGGTTCTCTCTGCCTACCCCGTGAGGGACATGGCGTGATGGTATGTCTGTAAAATTACATTGTGAAAGCAAGTGATTTTAATTTAATCATACAAAAAGCCTATAACTTACTACATTTTCTGAAATTTTGAGCTCTGTGCATTAAGCGAATCAAAATTTATAAGGAACACAAACACACACACTGCACATGTTCTACTCCTAATTCTGACTTGAATCTATGTACATGTATACCTTATATGATGCAAAGCCTCTAAGTTGGTGTTTTTTTACTTGAAAGTTGAAAAAATTGTTGATCTTGGATTGAAACTTTGTCGATTTGTTAATAGAAATAAATACTCTTGAAAAAATCGACAGTTGGATAAAAAAATCACGCTTTATAGGTACTAACGCTTCATACCAATACTGACGTGTTAAAATATGAATTATCGACATGTTAATGGCTGTTTTCGGCCAAAGCCACCGCTATCAAGTGTTCATAATATCCATTCGTTGACACCTGCAGTGGAATCCTTCAACAGAAAAATAATCATCCTTTAAACTACATATGACTTGTGTGAAAATCATTGGTTTTTCGCCTAAAAGTAGGTACCTATTGAATAACCTTCAACACAACTTTTCAAGTTGGATGAATAAATCACGTTCGCTCTGGTGATCTTGAATGTGACAATATTGTACCGTTGTACTTACTTTCCCAGCAGATAATTTACAGGAACAAAGTTATTATTTCCCGGTTCTTTTGTACTAATTCAGGGGGGAGAATTTAAAATTGCCCCCGGGATGAAGTTATAAATGGAAAGAAATTCCCTGAACCTTTTTTATATTCCTGCCCCATATTGCCCTTAATTAAATATCTGCTTTCATTTTTTCCAGTTATATTTCCCATCATTTTCGGTACACGTATTTTTTTAACTGTTAGCTATTTTTTGTTTGCAGGATTTTATGAAATTCTAAATATTTTCGTATAATTTTTTTTAATAGGTAGGTATCTTTTTTCGAGATATTTATAATATTTGATTCGTCATTTTACACATAATAATGTAAAAAATAAATAAATAAAGTGAATGTTCGAGATGGTTTTTTTCATTTCAAGTAAGCTTTATTCTAATTGGATAAAACAAAATAAATAATTGGATTTCGATATTTGAATCCGTTATAAATTATTTTGATGAGCACGCAATAGTAGGTATTCATAGAACGCGGAACTTCATAGTGTATTTGCTAGTTTAAATATATCACGTTTTTATGCAGTCACTTAGTCAATTAAGATTTAGCGTTATAATTCCCTCTTAGATTCCAAAACCAAGAGTTGACACTACTTCATTGACTTCATATTTTTCTCCAACTATAGAAATACGTTAACAAAATAATATATTTTACATTTCATTCGTCTGAACAATAGATCAAACTTAATCGTGGTACAGTAAGGATATTGATACATTCAACCGTTATATTTGAAGACAATTTGTCAAAATTCGAGACATACAAAATACGTTTATTTGAATATTGATCCGATGTCTTGGAAGAGTAGTTCGTTCCCCGAGGAAATAGAATCATACGAATCAATCAAGAAAGATTGACATGAATTACATTTTTATAATATTAAATGAATGTTTTCCGTTGCTCGTATCCCACAAAACAAAAATTATATCAACGTGGATTCTGCTTGAAATCTGGAGGATATTATAATATGGTTTATGGAAGATAATACCAGTCCCAAGCGGTTATGAAGAACAATAGATATCTAAATACTCGGAAATATGTAAATTCAAATACCTGGATAAAAATCCGTGTGTTTTGATAAGGAGGGGTACAATTTAGCTCGATTCTTTATCATATCCATAGACAAACGTACATTCTTTCCTTCTGTTCCATTTAAAATGATATTTTGTTTTAGAATATCGAATCGTGTACAAAAATAGTGTAATAAATACATAAATGAATATATAAAAACCCTTTTCCATAAAAATATTTGATCATTAACAAGGTACTTCACTTATTTTTGACCGACATCAAAAACTACAAAAGAAGGAGCTTATTTGCTAGGGTGGTATCATTGGATATTATGTATATTAGAAAAAATATTGTTAATGTGAATTCATCTATTTTTATTTGTCTCTGGTAATATCCGTGGCCTTGACAAACATATTCATGTAGAACTTAATATCGTATATATCATTCAATTATTATTTTTGTCCTAATATGTAACTCTTATCAATTCGATGTGATTTTTTTTCGATAATTCGTTAAAACGAAGTCCGATTTAATCGGAGTCTTTTTCAATGGAATGGGAGTATGACTGTCCATATGAAGTTGGTGAACGTTGGTGCTGGTGCACTCAACTCTTAAACAAAGAATTCGGGTTAAATATACAACATTATAAGTCGTACAGATTGCAGTTGAAAGAACAAAGATGGGTGCTGGCAGAGTGGTTACTGCGCAAGGTTCGTAATCCAGTGGCCGCATGTTAGAATCCTGCCACGACCGATTTCGTTCACCTATATTAAGAACATTTAAGCATAGTTTAGGGAATCTATGACGATGTTTATGTAAAAGGACATATTCATTCTTTATAAAAAAAATACCAACGTCAGCAGATTTTTTATTATTTGTAAATAATAATTTAAAAAAAATATTTCATTCGAATGAAAAAAAAAAAACATGAAAATCTCAACAAAACATAAATAAAATACATTAAATATACGGTGATTCTCTACGAAAACCGATACCGGTGAATGGTACTCTCATATGATTTATTTATTTTTAGAATGTCTCACTTTACAGAACAAAATTCATATAATATATGATTATTTAGTAGAGGTCGGTTTTTCCATCTAAATAACCGAGCCAATAACCACAATTTTTGTTCTGCGTGGCCCAAGTGAGATATCAAGATGACTGCCGAAAGTTAATTTCCACAACCAGCTATAACTTAAAAGTTGGTCATTTCTAATTATTTTTTTGGACACAATATACCCTAGTGTAGCGATGATGTAAGGGTTAAACATTATGAGATATGAGATAACCACGGCAGGTAAGCTCATAGTCAGGTATATATTATGAGCATCTACCTCTCCAAAAATCTGGATTAAAGTTGTTTATGAGATGAATATTGCCAGGACGATAATATTAGAAGGGAAATATCACCATGAATATTCCTTGCGGCGCACAATTTGAATGTAGGTATGTTCATGTAGTTATCATTTCGAAAATAATCTCGAATGTTCAAACTGTGTTTATTGCGTATAAACAATTTCATATACTTGATTTTGTTGCTATGTAATATAATGATACCTACTTTTTATATAAAAAACCGACTTCGTAATAAATGTGTGTCAAGATAGAACAAAAAGGTGTTTGGTTCTCTCTGCCAATCCTGTGAAGGACATGGCGTGATGATATGTAATATTATCTTCAAGGGGGCATATAGACCTAAATTAATAATTTAATTTCAAATCAAATATCTCTTTAACAAGTATTTTCAACATTTTTCTAGTGAATGTTCGGCACACAATTTTAAAATTCAGCATAAGTTCTCCTAAAACAATGAATTAAAATATCCTTTTTCACAATATTTTTTAAATTTACTCTATAACAATGTATCGTTGAGAAATAAATATTTTATGTGCTTAAAAAGTGTATAAAATCGAAGTGAATGATCGATAACCGATGTGTACATAAATGCACACTTAATAACCTTCTTATGTATGAAACACGAAAAATATCGTATTTCACCAAATATGTGATGTACCTACAATATTATTTCTTCGTGAACGAAAGGTAAAATTTAGAATATTTATTAATTAGATGGAATAGTAATCAAAATATTTATTTATGTTATATTGCTTCTCGGACAACTAACAGGTACTATGTCAAATATTAATTTATCACGCACCCAATAAAAAGTTGCCACATTATGGAGACTTACAATATTAATCGTCTCACAGATCCAGACTGAAAACACAATTAAAAACTGTGTCTCCACCGGAAATCGAACCCTTACAATTTCATATTCTCTTTCGATTATAGTAAAAATGTACTTCATAGGCCTTGTAGTTTTTTTAGTTACATACCTATAGTAAAAAAAAATAGCTTTTACTGAAACTAATTTTATAAGAAAAGTATTAAACAAATTCAAATTTCAAATACATAACTCATGCAATAGAATAAAGATGTAAATATACACTGTTACTTATTTCAAAGACGTATCTTTTGAGGGTACTGGGGAAAACAACTCAAAATATACTATATACTGCCTACTATAGCCTTTTAAAGGAAAGGAAAGAAAAGAGAAATTAATTTTTTAATTTTTTTTGGGTAAATTTAATACTGTTTTCTTTGCTGTGTTTTATTTTCGATATATGTTTTTTTTTATATATGTTTGTAAAGGGCAATATATGCCTTAAATTATTACATAAATTAATAAATAATAAATTATACAACACATAAGTACCTACAGAAAAAAAAACACAGTAAAAAAATTATGTTGTTCTTTACCAGAAAGCACAAAGAGTCGTGTCTTGTTATCTTGAAGCAAACTTACCAAAAGCAATAAATAACTGAATCGATGTTGATTTATGTATCTTTAATTTTAAGAAAAATATTGTACTTAGATGAAAATGGAAAAATCTGTCAACATAAAAAAGACAGATTTAAAGGATTCTGACATTTCACAATTCCTTTTCGTAAAGGGTTTTTGATTTTTTATTTCAGACATTGAATTCATCCGAAACTGTATCAATTTTATTTTTATTTTGATGTTCACTTCAAGTATTTTCTTTGAAGTACTTCTGTTTGATTCAACCCAGTTTAAATATCTGAATATTAAATTGAGTCTGTTAAGCTAACAAATCTGACGTTGTGATATTAAAGAGTTCTTTGTGATCTGGAAAAAAATGGCGGAGCAATATTGAACCATTTGACCCGAGGCACAGTTCTTTTGTCTTGTATTTCATATTTATTTCTATAACTTTTTACTATTCGAAAGTATATTTTTTATAACGTTTCTACAACATAAAAAAAACCAATCGACTATTCAAAATATATATATTATAAATTGAGCGGATCAAATGTTATAAGGGACACACACACACAGACACAATAAATGTTCTACTCCGAATTCTGAGTATTAATTGATTATCTTATAGAAGAGCATGAGATCAGATGCCATCCTTCTATTTTGACAATGATTTAATTCGAGGATTAAATTTACACAGGTGAACACAACTATGTAATTTGACAGCCTGCTGCTTTGGTTATTTTTAATGAAAACATATTTAAAAAATACTTAATATTATGTTGAACAAATATATGCCCCGTACTAAATTATGGTTTTGAATGCTGGGTATTGAATAAAAAGATGAATATTTTTATTTTATTTTATAGAGTACAAACAGTCATATCTACAATATATAAACACGAATGAGTATCTACATCGATATTACCGATTTTATAATTATCTTCATATTTACATAAGTAATAAAAAAAAATAATTATACAATTAATAAACAAATAATTAAATCAATTAGTAAAATATAAATGAAAAAAATATATGAGTTTAAATGGAGCAATTATGGAACGAACGCCATATATAACTTATGTTTAGTAATTAAGAATCAGATGATTCCAGTACTTCTCGTACACCTCTCCTAAACTGTCCCTTATTCATTAAAAACATGTCCAGGCCACCGAATATCATATTATACAGCGAAAAATGTGTCTATAAATTTAATTTTTATTGAATTGTCTCTACTAGTATTCGAGAATACTCAGAAAGATATTCAGACCTGTGCAGGTAAACGGATCTTGGATAATTCGACACAACAACGAGATATTCTTCTTCTTCCGATGGCTCTACAGCCCATATCGAGCCTTGGCCTCCATCAATTCTCGCCTCCAACTCTTCCTGTCTACTGCTGCTGTCCTCCAGTCTGCTACTTACAGTAATTGTTCTGCATCCTTTTTCACCTCATCCTCCCATCGCAGCCTGGGTCTGCCGACCTTCCTTCTTCCACCCGGATCTCCCTCAAAGATCCTCTTGGGTGCCCGTGATGACGGCATTCTCTGTACATGCCCAGCCCATCTCAGCCTGCTCAGTCTAGCATGTACAGAGAGCCTAGGAGTCTTATAGATGCTGTATATTTCATCATTATACCTTATTCTCCAAGCTTCTCCATCATTCACGGGTCCCAGTATTTTCCGTAGCACTCTCCTCTCAAATGTATCCAGCATCTCTGCGGATCTTGCTGTCATCGTCCACGCTTCGCTCCCGTATGTCACCACTGTTCTTATTATAGTCTTATACAGGCTGATTTTTGTTTTTCTGTGAACACTTTTTGATTTAAGCACCGGGAGCAGAGAGAAGAATGTTTTGTTACCAGTTGTGATCTACAACCTTACAACGAGATCTACAATGTTTATAAAGAGGTCAACATTATAAAGGTGATAAAAATAGGGAGGTTGCGTTGGGCAGGACACGTGGAAAGAATGGGTGATGAAAAAATGCCAAAAAAAACCCTGCACACAAAGCCTCAAGGTAGACGAAGCGTTGGTAGACCCATGCTCCGATGGCTGGATGGGGTGCAGCGGGATTTAGCTGCTGCTGGTGTAAGGGACTGGAGGGGTGCATGCCAGAATAGAGGGAGATGGCGAAGAATGCTTGAGGAGGTCAAGGCTCGCAACGATGATGAATACATGCATCTATCAAAAATATCAGTTTCAACAAACTCTTAAAAATACTTCATAAGCGACGTTTACTGATTAAACAAGGGCGTCAGTGCAATTGTTGCGTCTAGATGAAGATTGCGTCTAGAAGTCTGAAGAGATTCGTCATGGAACAGTTTTTAAAATAAATGCAATTTTTCACACTAACCGCGATTATAGATCCGATTAATTTTAAATAGGTTATCCAGACGATACTAATTTTGAGAAGTCTAGCTTTCTTTCAACGCCCACCAACGTTTTATTTCGTTCAACATGGAAGGTTCGAGAAAAAGGCTGGAAGATAACATTTTGAGAATGTGTGTTCAACATTCATGCAGAGAGTATGTAGTATCTTGTTCCATGTTGTTTACTTTGCAACATGATGATACGTCCTACAATATTCATACTGAAGTAAGTAATGCAGGCTTCTTATGTTCATACAGGTAAACACACGATACAGAACTATCTCGGTTTTTAAACGCGCTGCACTGCTTCTCTAGCTCATTACTTATATTAGATTTTCTTTGTTTTCTCTTTTATAATAAGTGTTTTACTGGTAAATGAAATTTCTTTAGAATTGGGTAGTCGAATTGTGTTCGTATACCGAATTGAATTTAATTTATTAGAAAGTGTTTCTTACGTATATTTAATGTAAAAAAAATTTTTTAAATTGAAAAATTATATGGTTTCTGGACAAAGACTTCATATTATGACACAGTATTATAAAACAATAATTTAAAAATCAATAAAAATCATAAAGTTAAAATGTTACATATGTTCGTTTCATTCGTATTTAAATCCTGACCATACCATTACTCCCTTTCCCTATTTGGGGTAGACAGAAAGAACCGAACGCCAGACTCCTCTCTCTTGACATACATTCCTTGTTTCGTTCAAGTCCATGCATCGTCTTATACACGCTCTTCTGTTATTCTTACTTCTAACGTCTCCATATTTCAAAATTCCATTCATGTGCCAACTTGGATTTGTGCTGTCTTGATTTTGTAATATTGAGTAGTGATTTTGTAATATTGTGTAGAATGAGATGTCGGGGACGCCCAAGAAATGGATGGAACGACCATGTGAACGATATTCTAAAAGACGGAAATGTTAGAAGTGTGAGCAACAGACGAACATGTATGAGACGATGCATGAATGTGGATGAGGCGAGAAATGCGTGCCAGGATAGAAAAATGTGGCGTTTGGTTCTCTCTGCCTACCCCGCAAGGGACATGGCGTGATGGTATGTATGGTATGTATTTAATCTGTGACTCGACTGAAAAAAGATATGACTGATATGGTCACATCCATACTCTGTTGGCAGGCATTAAGGTCTAAAACGAAACTTACCAATGTATACTACACTACAACATTCACAGCCTTGCCACCTGTGTGGAAAAACGATTAGTCATTGTAATCGAATAATGTGGACAAATACTTTGGATTTCCAGTCTGTTAATGCAAAAACTGTAGAATCATTAATTGTATGTTTGTTCATAAATATCACACCAACGATCATTTCACTATAAAAGAAGCCATAAGTAATATTTCTCGTTATCACTAGCCTTGGGTAATTAAGAATCAAACACAAGACAGAGGACAACCGAAAATATCAAAGATGTAGAAATAGACTTACAAAAGTTAAGGGGACGACGTATTTTACTCTGACCTGTTGTTAAACTTCCGGCATTAATTCATTTGATGTGATCCTTAAGAGCGGTTAAGTTCGTTTATCTAACTTCGGAAATCTCTTTTCTGCTAATTTTAACTTCTGGCAATTTCACGTTTCAACCATTGACGTTTTACAAACGACCCCTCAACGATTGGTATCGGAAATGTTTCGAGAGCTTTTAACTTCTTAAATCTTTTTAGTTTTTAAACATGAAGTCATCGACTTTGTCATCAACTTTGTACATAGCACTAAAAATAATTATTTGAATGGCAATGAATATTTAGTTCCCTTTTGATATAATTTAAAAAGATATAAATTTAAGTTTAGTTCGGCCATCACTATAATTATAGTAAATTAAGATGTTTAATTCCATTGGGCCGAATATGACATGATGGTATTTTTGATTTTTTTTTATATGAAAAGAGATTAACTGAATATTTGATAATATTTAAGCAAGAAGATGTAAACTGTACAGGACAGGACGACGTGGAGTCAAATGGAGGAGGCTTTCGTTCAGGAGTGGACGGAAATAGGCTGAAGAAGAAGAAGAAGCAAGAAGAATAGAAATTTATTAATACTTATGTTAAGATATATATATATATATATATATAACTTTGTAAATATTGTAATTTGTTGTGTTGTGGTATTTGGTGAAAATGACACGATAATTGTGTAAAACCGAAATGTCATAATATATTTGGCTAGGTAAAATAGTTAACTGCTAGCCCTAGAACAGGGTTACCTAGTTAGGCAGCAGTAATCTTCATAATAGTCGTTTTTTATAAAGGTGTGAAAAATACATAAATAAATAAAATAAAATATATCTGGTGTAAGTCAATAAGATATATTGAGTAAATTAGAAACAAGCAAGCAATTGGATAGCCTATACTTGTTGTATTTAATGTTTTTGTATTTATTTATTTACTTCGTGTACAATGACGTGTTTATTGCCATAAGGAAATTTCTTCCAACCAACCAAAGCAACGTGAGATTATAAATAGTGTAGTGGTAGGTACATAAAATATATAACAAAAAACAATCAGGAAGTTAGTTAGATGGAGAAAACAAAGAAATGGGTTACCTCAAAGAAGCGTATTAGCCCCAACATTATACAAAATCTACACAAACGACCAACCGGTGAATGCGGATGCCAATCATTTTATCTACGCCGACGATACCGCGATAGCCGTGCAGGGAGACAAATTCGAGGAGATCGAGGAAAAGCTCACAACTGCGCTGCAGGAACTATCATAGTACTACAATGATAACCATCTGAAACCGAACCCGAGTAAAACACAGATATGCGCATTCCATCTGAAGAATAGAGAATTGAACAGAAAACTGAAAATTGTATGGGAAGGTAAAGAGCTGGAACACTGCCAGAACCCAAAATACTTGGGAATAGTATTCGATCGAACACTAACTTTTAAGGAACACTGCCAAAGCACTATAAGCAAGCTGTGCACGAGGAACCACATCCTGCGAAAGCTCACTGGAACTAGCTGGGGAGCCCAACCCAACGTGCTGCGAACATCTGCATTCGCCATTTGCTATTCTGCCGCAGAATATGCCCGATGCAGCGCCAGTGTGGTGTCGATCCTCACATTCCAAAAACGTTGATGTGGCCCTTAACGAGACTGGGCGCCTAATCACTGGATGTCTTAGGCCTACTGACAGTGAAACAACAAATAATTCTGAATGTGCTAATTTTTATTTACAAATTAAAAAATAGACTTTTACCACCTTATTTACAAAAAAATATTATGTACAATTTTGAAGACAAACCTGGCAGGTACACAAAATAGTGTGTACTACAAAGGCTTACAACTTTATAATGATTTGCCTGAATGTGTAAAGGAGGCGTCTAGTCTTGCCGCTTTTCGTCGCTTAGGTGCTGAATACATAAAACAAAAGTTTTTTTAAAAATCGTGTGTTTCTATTGTTTATATATTATGTTCTAAGACTATAATATCTGTTTTGCTTGTTTTGATACTATATTATTATTGTTTTTTTTTCATGTTCTTTGATGTCTTTTATTGTGGTAGTGTGTTTTCCTTTTTTTACTTTGTGTTTTATTGTTATTGATAGGTACGTGTCTTTTTTGTGTGTTCATTTAGTCATCCGATGTTGATTTGTTTATTTTTATTGTTAATTTTTATTTTTGTTTATACTAGATGTAAGAAATTGTATTTTTTTTACATCTAAATAAAATATACATATACAATACAATACAATACTCCCCTGGAAAAGGTCTATCACTTGGCTGGTATTGCACCACCAAATATACGAAGAACTGTCTCAGCCGAGGAGGAGAGGCGAAAACAAAATAGCGATTCCAGACACCCCCTGTATGGGCGCAACCCCCCAATATCGAGGCTCAGATCAAGACATAGTTTCTTATCAAAAACCAATGATTTGCCCACCACCCCGCATGAAAGAAGAATCGAGTTGTGGCGGGAACAGGGTGACAAATGGTTAAAACCAAGCGAGATTCTCCCAACCGGACACCAACTTCCATACGGGACTTGGAAAGCCCTGAACAGACTCAGAACGGGTGTGAGCAGATGTAAGGTCAACATGCAGAGATGGAAACTGCTGGATGATGAGCAGGATGTGACGTGCGAATGTGGAGAAGAGCAAAACGCGGCGCACCTGCTGATGTGCCCACTCATGGGGGAGCCTTGCAATGAGGCGGACCTCCTGGCTGCAAACGTCAAGGCTGTGATAGCTGCAAGATATTGCAGAGGGCGCATATAGGGTCTGGACACGGAAAGTAAGTAAGGAAGTTAAACACGTAACATAATTAAATGCTAAATCACAGCAAAAAAAGAAGAGAGAAATATGTTGTAGGATGCGATAGCGGATGGGGAAACAGTTCTAATTAAGATGTTAGACAGTCATAAAAATTTAGTCTTTTTTCAACATTAGTTTTTTTTTTTTTAATTTATTCGATTTAGACGACGTAATATCATCACTTAAGGTGTTCCATAGTCTTGGTGATTGTACGTCAAAAAAGGAACTGAAAAATTCAGTAGAATGAATGGGAATAGATAGTGTGGTACGATCAGCAAATCGAATCGAATACGTTTACACGAACTATTCCGTAACCTAAACTAACAGTTACATAAGTTGCATATATTTAAAAAAATAATAAGAACCACAAGAACCTACTCACATATCAAATTGAAAGCTATAGCAAACAACCGGTTAATTAATAAAGAAGGAAATGAATTAGAAAAATATTTTAATATTACTATTTAATTGACTTAAAAAATATCAAAATTATATTAGCATTAGCCCTATTTACACTAAGCAATATTTCATACTACACTAAAACGTATACTTGCACCTCTGTATCACTTCAACCTACCAATAAACACTATGACGAAAAAAAAATAATAAAAATGATTTATATATATAACGCCACTCTGGGACAGGCATAGCCTAGTAGAGTAGCCTAATCCACAAATTAAAATTACATATAGGTATATGTATACACTTAGTACTTAAAATTTAACTTTTAACTTAATTAAAGTATAATACATTTTATTATTAATTGTGAAAGAGGATTTTTAAGAAAGAAATAAATGAATTAATAAATTAGTTTAACGAAAAAGTTTGGTTTTGGTAATATATAAAAGTATACATTTTCTTTTACGTAAGAGTAAGAACAATGAAAGTGTTTTTTACTTTTTCAAATGAAGACAGACAATGCAGTTCTATTGTGATACTCTTTTTTGCTGTCTTACAACTAAATTGTGTTTTCAATGAAAGCAAACAGAGCACTTATGCCAGTGACGTCAGATTCTTGTACATATATCAAAGGGAGTTAAATTTCCCGTTCAAAATTCAATTGTCCAAGTATGCAAGATATGCAACAGGGAGGGGACATATCAGAAGATGCACAAACATGTATATTAATGATATCATTTTGAAAGCGAGCAATACGATAGTAAAGATTTTGAGTGACATTCATATTTTTTTCTTCCGAATTTATACAGCGTTTGGACCAACTCAAGAAATAATTAAAAAAAACAGAAGGCAATCATATAGTCAGTTATGGTAAGGCATAGAAAACAGACACCACATTTTTGTATCTCGACATGCATCCATCGCATCATCTGCATTCATGCAATTCATACATGGATGTCTATTGTTCAAAGAAAGTAAGATCGTATCCTTATTTCAGTATACAAATCACCACATGGTCGGGCCATTCTTTTGTGGACAATCTTAGCCTATGTTTCCATTCTTGTCTGCTTTGTATATTTTCTTCGTTGGTTGTTCTTCATTTTTTCGTTTTTTGTGGTTTTACCATCTCAAGTTTTCACTGGGTGGATGGGAATTTATAAGTTAGTAGTAAAAAGTGAAAGAAAATTAAAAATACCACATAATAGGTATGTGTTAAATTATTCGATTATAGATTCGTGAGAATCTTGTAAATCCAAAGATCTATCAAAAGGATCGAAACACGTTAAGAAACAATCACAATTTGATAACACGCTGCTCAAGGAAAATATTATTATGTAATAAAACACTCAAAAACAAGATGGAGAAATATACAAATATACATTATTAAATATGGAATTGAGAGAATTTCAAATTGTATGAATTGCATCAATTCTTTTGTACTATTCTAAATTTGGATAGGGATTTCATATTTCCACAGAAATTTATTTTATCATCAAACATTTGCGAGGAAATACGTCATACATAGCGAAAATGCGCTTTGAATAATTCATTTCCATGATGAAGTTTCTACTATGTATTTTAACCGAAATTTTCTAGATTTCAAATAAAAATTAATTTCGCTTAAGTAGTGTAAAAATAAACCAACCAATTTCTATGATGTGTGGTTTTTGCTGCATTTAAACAATTATTATGATGGTTGTTTCAGTCGAAATAAATATGCCCTTTACCAACTCATACTCAATTCAATAGAGGAAAAGATAAATCTTTCTCTTTTCCAACTCATAGAAGAGGAAAAGATAAAGGGAAGACAGTGTATGATAGCTATTCAGATTGGGTTTATAAAAAGTTTTGTCCCACTTGGTATTATGTATCAGGCAGTTTTGTTTTATATTCCAAATAATATTTTGTATTGACGATAAAGTACAACCGTCCACAACAATCGGATCTAAAACTTTAAGTTGGATCAATAGTCTATATCTGGAAAATAAAACATAAATTTCTCTATAAATTTACCCACTCTCGTCAAACCAAAGCAATTTCGTTTCTACTTTAGTATTTATTTAGTGATTTTAATGTCCGCAACGATTTCACTATTAAATGGAAAAACAATCCATTTAATAGTGAAATCGTTTCGGACGTTGCAATTTAGATGGGTCGGTGGCAGAGCGGTTTGCGCGCTGGGATAGTAATCCAGTGGTCGCGAGTTCGAATCCTGCCTCGACCGATTTCGTTCACCTATAGCACAAGCATTTATTAGCTTATTTTAGGGAACGTAGGAAGATGTATTTCTTTAAGAAGGACATATTCATTTAAAAAAAAAAAAATCCTCTTGGTTAATATCTCGTTTGCACGTTCTTGTCATAAAAAGATACACATTGTATGAATTTTCACTATCTGCATTGGACTGGTGCTTCTGATTTGAAAAATAAACCATGCCTTCTTCGTAGACTCAGTATACAAGTCCCATTTTCATTTCAAGCGAGGAAATATTCGAAACATTCAAATTAAATGCAGTTTGATAGCACAGTTTTCAAAGCGTTTAGTACTAGCAAAAACAAAATTCGGTATTTTTTGTAGGACTCGACAAACATGAAAATGCGGGTGACGGTTTTTATAAAGCGTTGTTAAAAATCTATGGATGCAAAGGTCAGGGGAAAAGTGACACGTATTTCGCTGCACAACGTCGAAAGCCAACCAATTTTATTGGCTAATACAAATTAGAGTATTTTTCTGCACTAAAATTGGTTTATGCTCAGGTTATGTCAGCCGCAATCTTTCGCTGGGCGAGGTATATAATAGCGCTGTTTTTTTAAATACTCACAATATGCTCATTTGCATTGTTTTTTAAATGTTTATTTTTAGATTTTTTGATATGTATGACAGTATAAAAACGTAGACTTTTCACCGTGAAGTATTATATCATAAAAATAATATAATATTTGTCGGTAATATATATTTCTGCTGCAATTCATTCAAATTTCCTAATGTGATTTGTTGAATGACAAGAAATCAAATTCTATCTAATAAAGGATGATGCGTGTATTTGAATTGGATAAGCGAATACTTCTTTAAATATGTACATATTTTTTATGATAATACCTATGTAGATATAATATCCAACGAAATTCTTCGAAAACGAAAAGCGTTGGTACGTGATACCTTTTATAGACGTTTTTCATACATAAACGTGATCATTAGTACCTAGTTGCGTGTTACCAATGCAAAACGAGAATAAAGGTTATTGTCAAATAAATTTCTCTCCACAAAAATCAGATTTTTTCAGGGTTTTAAAAGAAAAATTGCACGATAGGTTATGCGAACATACGCCGATTTCTCAACAGATTTTGTAAATTTGAAGTATAGGTATTTATTTAACTTGTATTAATTTTTGTTACAAAATTTCAAGTAGGTTGGTACGGAGTTGATTTTTTTATAAAAGTTGCAAATTAAAAATCTCTGTATTTCACAAGAGTTGATTCTTGTATTTTCTTAGAATTGTATGTCGCAATGATTTGATTTACTTTTTCAAAATGACAAGGTCAAGGTTTTCTCTGCCCTTGGGTTAACTATCATTATTTACTTAAGTTTTAAAAATTATCTTTGTCAGTCTTTCTTTATTTATTTCATTATATTTATTAAATTTTAGGGACAAAAATAAATGTTTACTTATGCCAAAATATGTAGTCTCATTATTATACATCATAATAAAATAACTAAGACATTATGTAAACAGCGGAGTTAGCTTGAAATAAAAGATAATCGATAAAAGAAATTGGAATTAATAAAATATATTAAATACAAAAAATAAAAAAAAAAAAATAAGATAAGATAAGAAATTCAAAATAAAAACATGCAGATAAAAATGGTTATTGTAGGAGTTGGGGGGAATAGAGAGGGACAAAGGAGTTATGTTTTTCATGCCTCAAATCACTGCGTCATTGCTGATATACTCCTGCGATATTGCGCATATGTGTTTTTGAAAATGTTAGTGCCATAAAACAAAGTGTCATAAAATATATTAACAATTTATTTATTTGAGTTTTTCTTTGTGTTCCATTCTAAATCATCACAAATCACACACAAGACAGACGAAAAATAAATACACTATCAAGAACACATGAAAATATCAGGATTCAATATGTTCCTAATAAGTATGTACCTACTTAATAAGTACATTATATAAAAAATATATAAATGAAATCTAAATTTAGACAAAACAAATAGATAGGTCTCTGGAAACCGCTTATAATTCCAAAACTGAAGTCAGTTATGGGGAATTACAAGGCAAAATAGGATGATTTTCTTTCTCTTGGTCATTATGTACGGGTTTTAACTTTTACAGGTTCTGTTTCCATCTAAACGCGGTCATAAAATAATGATGATGGCGAGAGAAATGCAAAGGCCGTGTAACTATAGTAATATGAAGCTGGGTTAGTGGACTTCCAGAGGGCAGATAATCGAGTTGTTCCTACTTAGGTATATAGTTCTACTTACTGTACAAATACTCAAATCAGGGGGGTTGGTCCGGTCAAACGCTGAAATCAAAACCATTATGATTTCACGTATCATGTTAATAATTATCTGATGGAGTTCTATAATATCTTATGATATATTATATAGAATAATATCCACGATAAGGGTTAAAATGAAGATTTTAATTCCACGGAGTTGCCCCCCAGAATCCACATCTTATGTATATTTTTATAAAAGAATGTTCAAACGCGTCCTTCGGTTTTTTTGACAAATCGCCAGAGGTGATGAGAATAGCCTTAAAAAGCTGGTTGACGTTGGTAGGGTTGAAGGTAGAATGGAAAGAAGGAGATCCCCCACGGTGAGAATTAGAAAAAAAAGAAGAATTAGGCTAAAAGAAATAGTTTGTATAAAAACTGACACACAAAGGTCTACACAGTGGCGGCCGAAGACCAAAAATGTTAGAGGGGCTCATTTTTTTCTTGAAAGGAAATTCGCATTTATAAGGAGTCAGAAAACACTTGTGAACGAAATATTGACAGAATGATGATAAACACTGACCATGCATATGTATGAAAGTAATATTTTGTCACTTCTAGTATTTATTTGAGATAATAAGATGATTGGCCGTGGAGGCCCTAAGTTTTTTACATTCACACGATCGTCGTAATTAAGAGAACAAGAAAGTAAATTTTGTACACTATTCATTGTGAACTATTGTCAAAAGTCAAAAATGTATCATTCAAAAATATGTAACTCGTCACCATTGAGCTAGCTCAATGCTCGTCACTCTAGAACAACGACATCTAGCGTCAAAACGCTGAAGTTTTTAATAAGTCATGTTCATAAATGCACCCATACAAATTAATCGTTTCCACCAAACAGGAGTATGTAGTATAGTTGTTGGTACCTACTTCAGTTTTATTCACTTATTAGAGATATTTTTATTTTTTTGTTTATGTTTGCCTTTAACATTAAACTCTACAAAAAATGTAGTAAACAATTCAAATGGGTAATGTGTAATCCAACTGTCGATTTGTTCAGGAGAACTTTGTTCTCTTAACATATCGACAATGTATCAAGCCAGAATACGCGAGAATTGTGTGGAGAGGTCTACTTTTTTCACGGCTTTTCCATCTTTGAAGTCAAAAAACACCAACTTAGAGGCTTCGCAGCATATATGTTCCATACACGGATTTACTCAGAATTCGGAGTAGAACATTTCGTGTGTCTGTGTGTGTGTGTGTCTGTGTGTCTGTGTGTGTGTCTGTGTGTCTGTGTGTGTGTGTGTCTGTGTGTCCGTCCCCCCCTTATAACTTTTGATCCGCTCAATTTACAGAGCCTAAAATTTCAGAATATATAAACAGTTACAGGCCTACAAAACTTTTATACTCGGAATTTTGAATTTTTGTTTCAGTCAGGGGTTATCAACTTTTGAATTTTTATTTTATTTTTCCATATATCTCAGAAACCATAAACGCTAGAACGCTGAAAATTGGTACAAACATAGACAAATACAAAATCTCAAATTAGTTTTTTCAAAAAAATTCCAGGGTTTCTCAAACATTTTTTATTAAGAAAAATATTTTTTTTATGATAAATTTATGAGTTTAACTGCCTATATTTCCAAAAATTTTACAATTATCGAAAAAAGCCGAAACACCCCAACTAGATAATTTAATTTTCTATAAAAAATATTAACATTGTAGTAGAAGATCTCAATTTTTTTTTAACAATTTTTTTAAAAATTGAATTTAGTGACGACATCGCTTCATACATTTTGTATGGCAGTCGCCTATACACAATATGTAAGAAGACTTAATAGTTTGATACTTCATCTCCAAACATACATACATACATACCATCATGCTATTTGCATATTCTGGGTAGGAAAAAGGATCTTCCTCCATACTATCCTATCTTGACATACATACCTACATATGTTGTATAGAAAACAAAATATCTGAAAATATTCAATAATTTGTATCTATGGGTTTATAGTTTGGTACATATTCTTCAACTATACATACTATCGCTATCGACAGTTGGATCTCATGTGTTACATGCAACTAGTTTATAATGTTACTGTTCAATATTTCTTTGCTCTCCTTTATAATTTTGGGTTTGTTACTTATTTGAATATTCCAACTGTCGATTTGTTCAGGAGAACTTTGTTCTCTTAACATATCGACAATGTATCAAGCCAGAATACGCGAGAATTGTATGGAGAGGTCTACTTTTTTCATGGATTTTCCAACTTTGAAGTCAAAAAACACCAACTTAGAGGCTTCGCAGCATATATGTTCCATACACGGATTTACTCAGAATTCGGAGTAGAACATTTCGTGTGTCTGTGTGTGTGTGTGTCTGTGTGTCTGTGTGTGTGTCTGTGTGTCTGTGTGTGTGTGTGTCTGTGTGTCCGTCCCCCCCTTATAACTTTTGATCCGCTCAATTTACAGAGCCTAAAATTTCAGAATATATAAACAGTTACAGGCCTACAAAACTTTTATACTCGGAATTTTGAATTTTTGTTTCAGTCAGGGGTTATCAACTTTTGAATTTTTATTTTATTTTTCCATATATCTCAGAAACCATAAACGGTAGAACGCTGAAAATTGGTACAAACATAGACAAATACAAAATCTCAAATTAGTTTTTTCAAAAAAATTCCAGGGTTTCTCAAACATTTTTTATTAAGAAAAATATTTTTTTTATGATAAATTTATGAGTTTAACTGCCTATATTTCCAAAACTTTTACAATTATCGAAAAAAGCCGAAACACCCCAACTAGATAATTTAATTTTCTATAAAAAATATTAACATTGTAGTAGAAGATCTCAATTTTTTTTTAACAATTTTTTTAAAAATTGAATTTAGTGACTACATCGCTTCATACATTTTGTATGGCAGTCGCCTATACACAATATGTAAGAAGACTTAATAGTTTGTTACTTCATCTCCAAACATACATACATACCATCATGCAATTTGCATATTCTGGGTAGGAAAAAGGATCTTCTTCCATACTATCCTATCTTGACATACATACCTACATATGTTGTATAGAAAACAAAATATCTGAAAATATTCAATAATTTGTATCTATGGGTTTATAGTTTGGTACATATTCTTCAACTATACATACTATCGCTATCGACAGTTGGATCTCATGTGTTACATGCAACTAGTTATGTTAATTTCACTAAACTTATCCAACTGTCGATTTGTTCAGGAGAACTTTGTTCTCTTAACATATCGACAATGTATCAAGCCAGAATACGCGAGAATTGTATGGAGAGGTCTACTTTTTTCACGGCTTTTCCATCTTTGAAGTCAAAAAACACCAACTTAGAGGCTTCGCAGCATATATGTTCCATACACGGATTTACTCAGAATTCGGAGTAGAACATTTCGTGTGTCTGTGTGTCTGTGTGTGTGTGTGTGTCTGTGTGTCCGTCCCCCCCTTATAACTTTTGATCCGCTCAATTTACAGAGCCTAAAATTTCAGAATATATAAACAGTTACAGGCCTACAAAACTTTTATACTCGGAATTTTGAATTTTTGTTTCAGTCAGGGGTTATCAACTTTTGAATTTTTATTTTATTTTTCCATATATCTCAGAAACCATAAAGGCTAGAACGCTGAAAATTGGTACAAACATAGACAAATACAAAATCTCAAATTAGTTTTTTCAAAAAAATTCCAGGGTTTCTCAAGCATTTTTTATTAAGAAAAATATTTTTTTTATGATAAATTTATGAGTTTAACTGCCTATATTTCCAAAACTTTTACAATCATCGAAAAAAGCCGAAACACCCCAACTAGATAATTTAATTTTCTATAAAAAATATTTACATTGTAGTAGAAGATCTCAATTTTTTTTTAACAATTTTTTTAAAAATTGAATTTAGTGACGACATCGCTTCATACATTTTGTATGGCAGTCGCCTATACACAATATGTAAGAAGACTTAATAGTTTGATACTTCATCTCCAAACATACATACATACCATCATGCTATTTGCATATTCTGGGTAGGAAAAAGGATCTTCCTCCATACTATCCTATCTTGACATACATACCTACATATGTTGTATAGAAAACAAAATATCTGAAAATATTCAATAATTTGTATCTATGGGTTTATAGTTTGGTACATATTCTTCAACTATACATACTATCGCTATCGACAGTTGGATCTCATGTGTTACATGCAACTAGTCTAGATAATTTTTTTCTTCATATAATTTTTGTTATCTTCTTTTGTTATCTACATTTTATATTCTTATGTCCTAAACTTACCTAAGAAATATTATATTATTCTTAATATTTTTTTCTAAATAATAACCAATCCCTTACTTAAACACGTATTTATTTATGTTTTTTACTATATATTTTTATGTGTTATGAAATTACTGAAGAAGAAATAAAAACTTATAAGAATTATTCATATTAAATATCCTTATTTGGCATTGAATTATCAATGGTAATTTCTCAATCGATATTCTGTACAGTTTAAAAAAAACATTTTCAGGTATCAAATACCTAATATTCACTATACATATAATTTTTACGTAGACTTATGTATTTTTGAATTTCTTATCCTTTTTCTTAGTCGTCATTTTTTAAATATTTAATAAATTAGATATTTATACAGCGTCCTATAACTGCTAGTGCCTACGGATAGCATAATATAATTTTACCCTTTCGTCTAGATTTCGTCTGCTGGTAAATAATGAACACACCTAGGAACGTGCCCGAGAGCTCCATACATTTGGTATTAAATTGTAGTGTGGCATGTACATCAATTCTATGACTTTCTATACAGTTCTTCGGGCACACGTACATTGTGCCCGCGGAACGAAATTTTTCATATAATCTCGCTGTATGAAACATACTATCGCAGATATTGTATTACAACCGTAAGGTGGAAACATATTTATTTGAAAAAAAATAATTAATTTACAGGATTTAATAGCATATATTTGTGGAATATTTCGAACAAAATTTTTGGGAGGGCTGAGCCCGGGAGCCCCTTTGGAGGAGCCGCCACTGGGTCTACATAATAGAAGAAGAATTATACTATAGAAAATAGTTTGTATAAAAACTGACCCAAAGGTATACATAAAAGAATACGAAGAAGAATTAGATTAAAGGAAATCTACATAATTCTTCTTCGGCGGCGTGTCGGAAGAAATGGAGGACTACACAAACAACATCATCATGACAAGGAGAGAGGTTGGTCATGACCCTAAGCAACGAAGAAGACAACACTGATGATTATGATGTCCTTGTAACAAGTACAAAATATTTTTATTGACAAACTTTTTTCACATCTCAACAGAGACGAAGTTGGGATATTGTAGAAGAACCAGGAACTCAAAGCACCTACAGAGCTTACGACCTGTCATCGGCTGGTTTACGTGATCACTTTATGCGCTTGCGCAACGTTCACCAATTATGCCTTCTTATTGATTTCCGTTATCAATATAATTTTTGAAAGTTCTATATATTTGAATAGTGTGTAACAATTCACCTGAAAATAAGGAACTATACTATTGCCATCTATGAAGTAACTGAAAAAGCTTTTTTGTCTATTGAGAAATTAGTTTATTTGTAAACAAAAAGCAACAATCCTTATAAATGAGATGACGTTGTCTCGCACAGATGTCACCCCTGAACTTCATAGATGGTAGTCTCTATTGTGATGTTAAAAAAGTTTGTCAATAAAAATATCATTTGACTCCCGAAAAGGAAAAAAATCCAATGTTTGTGTATATGCAATAAAAAACATTCGATTTACATACACATTGGTACAAGAAGGTAAACAAGCCAAAAATGAAATAATATTTCTGGCGCAGTAAAAAATATTCAAAGTACATAAAAAATACTAAAAACCCTCATACATTCCCTAAATTAAGCATATTAGATGAATCAATAAATGTATTCAAAACGTTATAATTTTAATTTTGTCGTAGTCAGCTTTTTGGCAATTCTACCGTTAAATTGCCATAGTATGCCATGCACTCTGCAACTTTCGAAACTTTCCAGCACAAATTCTTTAAGTTTTTGAATTATAAACTGAAAATTCCTGCACAATATTCAAATTATGATTCCCTAGTAGCTTATATATGCAACTTTGTGACCTCTCCGATAAATGGATATCTGATCTCATGCTCCTCTATAAGACAATCCATAACTACTTTAGCTCCTCTTACCTCGTAAGTCAGAAACATTACCATATTCTAACAAGCAGTACCCGCAAACGTATATCATTCCTATGTTAGATGTCCAACACTAATTATTAATTTGAATAACTCACCAATTAAAATAATTAATCGGTTGGACCAAGCTTATTGTTATCTGATTGATGTATTCTTTGATTCTATTAAGCACTATAATGACACTTTACTGACATTTACAAAAACATATCCTAAAATAATATGTGTAATTTGCTGTTTTGCGTATTTATATGCATACAATTTAAAATAAGGAAAATAATAGGAAATCGATTATGTTTTTGACTTATTTTTCGATTTATTATGCAGGTATATAGATCGGTTTGTCATTTTTCGCTGTTTTTTATAGTTTTCTTTTCTGCGATTTTGTTTTTAATGTGCATGTTCGTAAAGGGCTATAAATGCCGTAAATGATTAAATAAATAAAAAATAAATATGTTTGTACTATAGGCGAACGAAATCGGTCATGTCAGGATTCAAACTCGATAGGTATAAATGAAAACATTAAATTGTTTAAGTTTCACTATTTAATTTAACACTGGCACTGACCGGTATCGATCAGAGTGCACTCTGACGATGATCTTCAAGAGATCGATACTGGTCAGTGCCAGTGTTAAATTAAATAGTGAAACTTAAATTAGTGTTTTCATTTATACCTAGTGTAATGGAGTTTCACCACGAATTATCCGTCGACAAAATTAACAAGTCAAACTCGATAACTAAATCTGCTACCACCCATATAATATTTACATAATATATATTTCATTTTTATATATTCGCACCGACTGATTTTATCGGCTTGTGGTGGATCTTTAAGTTAAAAAAATAGAAAAAGGTTTAATTAATATAGATCTTGGCAAATATGAACAAGAATATAGATACACTTTTCTTACTAACGCGAGTGTTTATATAGGCTGGCTTGTGACGAAGGGCATACTGAGATTTAAATAACCTACGGTAAAAACTAGGTTTTTGTTTTTTTTTTATATTCATGTAAGTATATTACATTTATATTGTTTTTATAAATGTATAAGGTTTGTGAATATAAATAATATAAAAAATTAAAGTTTTTCGTGTATTTAATGTTGTTTATTTTTGTATGGGGATAAAAAGCCATCTTGACACAGGCTTTGCCTAGGATGGTGGTGATTAAAACACAATTCCGACACTGCTTTCTAAAATGTATTAAATAATAATCACATTTAGATATTGTCGACCTTTCAAGAAGAAGAAGGTGTACCAAATGAATAAAACTTTATAATCTCCATGTTCTAAAATAAGGAACATATGAAATTCAAATGTCTGCCCTTTATTGCTATATTGGTAACGTTTATCAAAACGGTTAAAATTACAACATTTTTTGTGAACTGAAAACGACGCAACTACGGTCGGGATTACGCCAGAAATAACTTACAGGTAGGTGAAGAGTCCCACTCTCTACACTTACCAGGTGTTTAGGGGGCAATACTGAATGTTTATGTCGGAGCCATTTCAAATAACGTAATTTAGTGTTTCATTAATCATTTTTGATTTATGACACGACAGAAAAATTCGCGGTGACATTTTTTCACGGCTTCAACTTAACATAACAGAAGGATGATATATAAATTTGCAACAAATAACGCTTTGATAGGTACTCAACCTTGGATTTTCATTTTAATATTTACAAGAAGAATGTGGTAGAATGTGTTTTTTTTTTCTATCGTATTATATTGTAGTTTTCGGATTTTGAATTACAAACTAATATAAATTTTGTTCTATTATATTTGTGGCTAATGCAAATACCTGTTCTTCCCCCACCACCACCCGTTCTGCTTATGGGGACTAATAACGGCCCCTTGCAAAACTCTGAATGAACACATAAAGAACATATGAAGAGTCCGGAGAACTCTAAAACCTTGCAGACACTGCATTTAATGTGCCAAAGAGAGCTAATCATGTTGAAACAACTGGCTCACTGCTCAGTGATAGTGAAGATACCGAATTTAAGACAGAAAGTCTTGAAAGCCCTAAAATTGCTCTTCGTGGCTACAAGGTCCGCATGTCCAATGGGTCCAAAGAAATTCCCTCGGACATCGTCGTAGAGTTCTCGTCGGAAAGTTGACACGGAGAAGTTAATGCATTCCCATTAGATATGCTCAGAAGTCTGTTCAAATACCTATGTATTTACAAATATATTTATTACATATCAGACGATGATAGTGCGAACCCAAATATTTTGTATTCACATCTTTGCAATTAATTAAATGAAATAAAACACAACTTTGTGTACACCACTACAATTATAACTTTTATTCAATTAAAAAAAATTCCTCTACATTTTACGAGAAAATCCCTTTTTATTTATATCATTTCAGACGATGAAATTTTTAGTATTCACTAATACATATCTGTGATAGACGCCTGTCATTGGAGCATTGGTGATATTTCGTGTTGTGACATAAATATATGACACAAAATATGCGATATATATTTCATCTCTTCTACTCCACTTATTCATATGGTTTGGTCACATAGACCTAATGCATAAGGAATTTATTTATTTATTTAACATTGTTTTTTCGGGTAACTAACAGCTACTATGTCAAATATTAATTTAACACGCACCCAATAACAAAAGGCCAAATTCTGGAGACTCACAGATCCAGACTGAAAACACAATTTAAAAACGTGTCTCCACCGGGAAACGAACCCGGGACATTTGGATCAGCAACTGAGCTACCAACCTACTGAGCCACGAAGGTCGACAATAAACATATCGGACATGAATAAGTTGATTACATTCCATTGAATTAATTTCACTAGGTTCTTAAAATAATTCATGTTTAAAAACTAGGTTTTTAATATTCAACGTATTTTCAATAAAATAAATGTCGTTTGTCCTGTGTGCTTACTCTACACTATTCGTTGGATTGCGATGAAACTCGAAAAGGTTTCAATGTTTATATTTATTTGACATCTCACTTATTGAAAAACGATCTACGTGGAATTCATTCAACGATTTTTTGAGGGTACACATATTGAACCCTGAACAAATAATTTCCGTTTACCTTTACTCACACCTTTCATTTACGAGCTTTTCTGCCTATTAATTTTTTTTTGTGAATTGTAAACGTCATGGAAAAAAAAACACCAGAAAGACGGGACAGAAAAGGAGGGACAACAGGGTCTTAAGGAACAGACACACCCAAAAACAGACACGTACAGTTAGCAGCTTCTTGAGTATGTCATCTGGGGTGCGTAGAGAAAAAAATGTGTTTTTATTTTTTTAAGCGTTCTGTTTAACGTAACACCAAGGTATTTAGGTGCTTTACATCCATGTAACATTCAGCTTTTTACCTGCCTCTCTATTTTTCAGGTGAAAAGCACAGATTTGAAATGAAACCAAATTTGAAATCCCCAGCATAGGGGGAGATCCCTGGAGGGAGATGATACGTGCTGCGATTGCCGAACAGGAGCAGGATGACACCCATCTACTAATATGTCCACGAATGAAGACGATATATTATGCAGCACAAGTGACTTCAAAACGGTGATATCCGTCACCGCCTACTTGAGTGGCAAGGTCTATGGTTCGAATCCACAAAGGAAGACAATTGGTATATTGGTATAGATGCGCAAACCGCTCCACTCAACGAAGAAAGTACACAAATATATACAAATTGAACAACTTACATGCATAGGCACCCAAACTATTTAAGGAGGATTGCTCGTTAGTTTTCTCCTAAATAAATTTACATAATCATTTAATTTCCACTGGATTAATTTCTCTCGGTGCTTAAATATTCCACGTTTCATTTCACATTAGGTGTACATATTTGGAGAGAAATGAATTTTGAAATATGTTTGGTTTGCCGTCTTTGTGAAAAAGCAAAAGTGCTGACTCATTAGAAGTGAATCGCTTCCAGATGAGGTACATATCGCACATGTTGGTATAGAAGGTAGGTGGGAAGGTAGTCGAGGGAAATTTGCGATTCTTTCTTTGTCAGAGATGACGAAGCTGTATATTATTTTCTGCCGTAATGATTGATAATTTATTTTCTTTTCGATCTCACAAAATGGAATTCCAGGCGCTCATTATGTTCGCAAAGGAGAATTTTACCATTACAGTGTTCTTTTCAAACTGTACCAGTTTTGTGTACATTTAAAATTGTTGATGATTTTGTCTATATACCAGATTTGCAAACATCCTTAGATAATCGAATATTTAGACAGTTGCTTAATATACGCAAACATTGGATTTTTTCCCTGTCGGGGTCAATGATATTTTTTGACAAATTTTAAACATCTCAATAGATACGAAGTTAGAAAATCATTGAAGAACCAGGAACCCAAGGCACCTACAGGACCTGTTATCAGCTGGTTTACGTGATCATTTAATGCGCTTGCGCAACGTTCAAAAATTATGCCTTTTTATTGAGTTCTCTTATCCATGCAATTTTGAAAGTTCTATATATTCAGATCGTTTCAAAATAAGCATATTATATAATTTCAATGTTCATGTGTATGTCACTGAACTCCTAAATAGCTGGAATAATTTTGTTTATTTTTTTTGTGCGTGTTAGAGTGGGTTGTGGGTTCCTGGATGGTTTAGATTCACAATTCGAAACAAAAACTGTAATGTACGCCTGTATTATGCAAACGGAATACCTTTTGAGATATTTTCGAAACATGAGTCAGTGACATTGACCATGTGTTTTTCAGTTGCCCATCTGTACGAGATAGTGACGATTTCTTGGTAACTTTGGTGTCAAGGAGTGTTGTTTTGCCAATAGAGATGTCAGTATTGTTATGTAACCTGACAATAGACGTGATTCGAGTGGTTTGTTGACACCTTCTTCAGAGTGGTGTGTTGACCTTTATCAGAGCATTGACACCTTCGTTAAACTTCTTAAGACTGCCTTGTTTTGTAGAGCCAATAAATAATCTACAGCGCCCTTGGAGTGATCTTGTATCACTAAACGGCGCTTTATAAATTTTAATTATTATTATTATTGAATATTCTTTTTTTTAATTGCATATACGCAAACATTGGATTTTTTTCCCTTTCGGGAGTCAAATGATATTTTTATTGACAAAAATTTTTTTTCAACATCTCTACAATAGAGGCGAAGTTGGGATATTGTAAAAGAACCAGGAACTCGAGGCACCTAAAGGGCTTACGACCTGTCATCGGCTGTTTTACGTGATCACTTTATATGCTTGCGCATCGTTCACAATTATGCCTTCTTATTGAGTTCCCTTATCGATGTAATTTATGAAAGTTCTATATATTTGAATAGTGTGTAACATTTTACCTGAAAATAATGCATTATTACTATTGCCATCTATGGAGTAACGGAGAAACCTTTTTTGTAACGCCATCTACTGAGAAATTGAGAAATTAATTTTTATTTGTAAACAATGAAAGCAACAGTCCTTATAAAATGAGATGACGGTGTCACACACTGATGTCACCCCTGAACTGCGCCAGAAATACTATTTCATTTTTGGCTTGTTTACCTACTTGTACTAATCTGTATGTAAATCGAATATATTCATGTGGATACTCACGCATGTGTCGTGCTTCATTTTATAAGGTAATGCATACTTGTCGCTGGTTAGCCCAAATTGTGGTGTGGTTATTTTTATGTTTTCGTTCCATCGTTCGGGCAGGACAACGTCTGTCGGGTTCGCTTGTTTATTATTAAATTACTGATATGGTGGCTGTGAAAGTAGCTGACAAAAATCAGTTTTGATTTAACTAATAGAAAAATACTTTTTTTTGGTGTTTTTTTTATTTTTTTAAATATTCAGAGATCTTTTGGGATGTTTCGCTACAAATGACTGAGTAAATGATAAATTAAGTTGAGTTATTTATAAATTATTTCAGTAAATACGACTAAGAAATGGATAAGAGAGAAATCAAAAGTTGTGGACGTAACTGAAAGGACGGCTACCCTGAAGTGGAGCTGGTCAGGTCACATTGCCAGATGTACTGACCAACGATGGACAAAATACTCCTAGAATGGCAACTTAGAACGGGAAGAAAGAGTGTGGGAAGACCACAGGCTAGATGGTCGGATGACATCAGAAAGTCTGTTGGAGTAAATTGGATGCAGTGTGCCCGGAATAGAGACATGTGGAGAAGCAAGGGGGAGGCCTATGTCCAACGATGGATTGAAAAAGGCTGAGGAAGAAGAAGAAGAAGAAATACGACTCTAGTTGGTATAAGGTAGGGATTGATAAGGTGAAGGTATTGGCTGAGAACAGCGCCTCCACTCTTTTGTATAATCATTTTTTTCTGGTAGCCAAGTAGAATGATATGTTCACAACCCGTTCTCAATGTTGCCTTTTTGGCGGGACGATACGCATGTGTCGTGTAAACCTGCACACCTCTCGCTGGTAACCCTACATTGTGGGATATACCGTGATGATTTGAATGAATGAATAGCAAGGTAGATACACTTACTAAGGATGACGCCAAAAAGCGTGAATTTCTGGGTTGTGCGAAAATTCGCGAACGAAATAAAATAACACCGATTGGATGGATTAGTTGGACGGAAAGTGATTTATACTATTTATAAGGGAATCTCAGTAAAGAGATAAAATATACTTAAGGTGGGATCCAGGTATTTGCTTCACAAACAACTTTAACACAAAGGGTTTTCCGTATTCGTGGCTAACCACGAGGAAGGTACCAACTGATTAGATCCGGATTTTGCAAAGCTCAAAAATACTGGCTATATATTTTATCCTGAGATTTAACAAAGCAATCTCCACGGCTGTATATTAGTCACACATTATAATATATACCATCCTGCTTGCCAAACTGTTATGTACATACATAAATAAAACTCTACCTTATTTAAGAGGAAGGAAGCGATATTTTTGTATAATGATGTGTGTTTATTTATTTATTTATTTATTTATTTATTTATTTATGTAGCTTCTCGGGCAACTAACAGGTACTATGTCAAATAATTATTTAACACGCACCCAATAACAAATTGCCACATTCTGGAGACTTACGATATTTATCGTCTCACAGATCCAGACTGAAAACACAGTTTTAAAAACTGTGTCTCCACCGGGAATCGAACCCGGGACCCTTGGATCAGCAGTCAGATATCCAACCAACTGAGCCACGAAGGCCGATATAATATTCTAGAATTTACGATATATAATATAGTGTTCTAGAATTTACGATAATACTACTCCTATACATCACGCAGTTTCCCTATCTGAGGTAGGCAGAAAGAACCGAACGCCAGACTCTTTTATCTTGACATACATGTTTTGCCTCATTCAAAACGCGTATTTTATGCCCGTATAGGGAGAAGGTTATTTAATTATTATATTGATTATGATTAATTAGTTTTATAGAATATTTATAAGAATGATTATTTGCGTGTTCACAATGTATTGTGTTAATAAATTCATCTCTCTATATTAGATATACTACAGACAATTGGGTTCGAATGATAATTCATATAATAAAAGATAGTACTCACTCTGATTTATATTTATTTCGAATAATGTTTCACATAGTATTTGTTTAATTATTATATTTAATTCACACGTAATAAGAATGTAGAGGAAGGTCCGCGATACGTCAGGACACGGCGACTGGAGAAATTCCAAATAAATTGCAAAAGCGGGGATAACTATTTATAACCTCCGCTTGTGTTGGTAGCAATGACAAGTCAGTTGTGATGTGGGGACATCGTAGGGATAGTCCACCACACTCTCCTATTATTCTGACTTCGTACCTATGCTCCAATCTTTCAAAATCACGTTTATATGATCATACCATTCATACCATCATTTCTCGGCCGGCCCCTACATCTATTTCCTCTTTTTTCAGCCTTTAATATCTACATACTTTCGTTGTCAGGTGTTATCGTTTATTCTCTCTACATGTCTGAACCATCGCAAAAGCATTTATATTCATTCTACATACTTAGACCAGTTATGAATGATCGCAACATATCAAAAGATGCTAAAGTTGCCATTCATAACGCAATCGTAGTGTCAACCCTGACGTATGCAAGTAAGACCTGGACATGGCAGAAGTAGCACGAAAGCAGAATAAATGCAGTTGAAATGAGATCGCTTAGATGAATTTGTAACAGAACGATGTATGACAGAGTTCGAAATGAAGATACAAGGAAAGAATGTAAGATGAAGAAAGATGTAATTAACAGAATGAAAGTTAACACATTGAGATGGTTTGGCCACTTGGAGAGAATGAATGAAGAACGCCTGACGAAGAAAATATACAAAGCTGACAGGAATGGAATAAGAGGTCGGGGGCGCCCAAGAAAAGGATGGCACGACCATGTAAACGATATTCTGAAAGATGGAAATGTAAGAAGCGTGAACAACAGACGAACGTGTATAAGACGATGAATGAATGTTGATGAGGCGATGAATGTGTGTCAAGATAGAAAAATGTGGCGTTCGGTTCTCTCTGCCTACCCCGTGAGGGACATGGCGTGATGGTATGTATGTATGTATATATCTTTCAACCTTACATTGTATTCTGATATACCTATTCACTGTGTATCCGATCATAGATTGTATTGTCACAGATTTGTCTTAGTCATATTATTTCCAAAGCGTTAATTTTACTATTATTTGTTTTCTGCATTGTCCTTTTCTCACATGAACACATTGTCAAAAAAAATTAATAAAAACGTCTTTTTCCTTTCTAATCACGGCCTACCCCTTCGATCTTCTAACCGTACAACACTAGCTATCTCCATTCACAATACAGAAGTTTTTAGCTCTTCGTACAATCAGCTAGACTATAAAATTACGTCGTCTCAATCCATACAAATATTTGATGATAAACTAAAAACACTACATAGTTCCTAATTATTCCTTCTTTATCCTTCCGTACCCTTCTTCTTTTCATTATTGATTAGATCAGTGTTATAATAATTATTTATTTTTTATCTCTTTGTATTTTTTTTTCTTCATTTCTCATTAAATACTTCTATTGAACCAATTTTAACTTGGACAATTGCTTGAAAGAAATATTGTTGGACCGACTGAAACATACAAAATTTTAAGGATAATTCAACAATACTGATCCATAAATTAGTATAACTCATTTATTCGTTAATACGAACTTTTTTTTTCCTTTTTAGTAAATATATTATTCTAAATGCACATTTACATGTGTTTAAGGAGATTTTTTTGTCATACGGCAATCTCTAGTAAACGACTCTGGTATTTCTTAGAATATTTCTCATTTATCACTTTTATAATAGTTTTTTAAATACTTAAAAATATCTACTGCTCACATAAAAGAGAAAAGTTAGAAACGAGTCGAATGATGTAGAAGAAATATCTCTCTAAATCATTTTTTGTATTTTATATCCATAATATACAGATATTGGTTTTCGTTCTTTTAAATTGAATTGTATTGATCTTTTGAAAAGCATATTTAAAATTTCTTATTTGAAATTCAACCTTTGAAAAAAAAACATGAATTTACACAAAAGATAAGAATGTATTTCAATACAAAAATCTCGAATGGTAAAATATTAATATGTAAAGAACTTTTTTTTGAAAATAAACATCTGGTGGTTAAAAAGAAATACAATTTCACAAAATAAGAATGTTTAATGAATGGAAAATTGGACCAGATTACCAGAATTGTTTAAATGTTCTTCATTTTAAATAAAACAATGAGAGTATTTCTTTATCTTTGCATCTCCATTAATCCCTTTGCCAAACACGTACTATGTGTATGTGTGGGATATGTAAATATATCATAAATATTAAGGCGAAATTAGCGGTTCCCATTGTTGCTAAAGGGTACGCTAATCCCACACACTTCATTTAAAGATCAAAAACGAATGTGTTTAAAGATCTTTCCTAATCACTCGACGTTTACCATCTACGTATTATGATGCCTTAATAACACGAAAATACTAGTGGCAATATTTGAAATATATTATTATGTTGAACCATATTTTCATCCCACATCATCCATTGTAACAAAGAAACTCTACAAGCCAGCCACTTTGTCAAACATATTGTTCAATTTTAAATTTTCATTTAGCTTATATTAAAATTTTATCCCACTCTTAGATGAGTTTATACATTACAATTTTGAACAATGAGGTATTGAAAAAAAATTACAATAGGAAATATCATAATGTATTCACATTTAATATATGCGTAATTTTGTTAAATAATTATGTAGGTAGTATTTTTGATGATACTGAAAATCAACAACATCATTCATAATTCATTTACGAAAAAATGTACGAAATTTGTTCGGACGAAGATTTCTTCTACACTGGAAGGTGAACTCCTTTCTCGACTTCATATACGTTATTTGCCTTATCGTCGTGACAAAAGTGCAAATATTTATATCATCTTTTGTCTCTATTTAATCTCTCAACCCGAGATGCAATCGGCAATTCCGGCACTAACAAAATTCTTGTTTGTAAATATTCATTTGTTTTTTGATAATTCGACAAATTCTTTGTCAATTATTGACTACACCCACCTAATAACAAATTGTCCTACTTTTAAATATAGATTTAAATTGGTATTAGTTCAAAAATTATGGCAACATAAAATGAATATTTAAGCACTTCTTCTTCCTGTGCCATGTCAGGAACCCCCGACGCGCGACGTCGGCTATCACTCTGGCAAATCCCTCTCTGTCCTGTGCTGCCCGGAATATCTGTTCCACGGTCCTGAAGCCGGTCCATTCCCTAATGTTGCGCAGCCAGGACATCTGTCTCCTTCCAGTCCCTCGGCGACCTTCTATCTTGCCCTTCAGTATTAGTTGGAGAAAGTGATACTTCTCCCCCCTCATTATGTGACCCAGATATGTGATCTTGCGGACCTTTATTGTGGACAAGAGTTTCCTGGTTGTTCTGGCTCGACTTAAGACTTCTGAGTTAATTTAAAATCACAATATTTTGATGAATTGTAAACAATCAATTTATTTTTTAACAGATTTTTAATTATCTCAATAGAGACGAAGGTGGAATATTTATTGTAGGAGAACCGGGAAATCAAGGCACCTACAGGGCTGACGACCTGTCATCGGCTGGTTTACGTGATCACTTTATGCGCTTGCGCAACGTTCACCAATTATGCCTTTTAATGAGATCCCTATCAATTCAATTTTGAAAGTTCTATATATTGTAATACTGAAATTCTTTTCGCTTGAAAATAAGGAATTTTTACTACAGCCATCTATGGGTGAAATTATGAACAACAATCTTATTATTTTTATTTATTTTGTTGGAACGCCATCTATTGAGAGAATTGGTTTTTTTGTAAATAATGAAAGCTACAATTCTTATATCTGAGGTGACAATGCATTTTTCGCATAGAAGTCACCCCTGAATTGCGCCAGACTTATAAGGTCATTTTTGTCTTATTTACCTACTTGTACCAATGTGTAAGTAATCGAATATTTTTATTATTGCATATGCGCAAACATTGGGTTTTTTTCCCTGTCGGGAGTCAAAGATATTTTTTAACAGATTTTTAATTATCTCAATAGAGACGAAGTTGGAATATTTATTGTAGGAGAACCGGGAAATCAAGGCACCTACAGGGCTGACGACCTGTCATCGGCTGGTTTACGTGATCACTTTATGCGCTTGCGCAACGTTCACCAATTATGCCTTTTAATGAGATCCCTATCAATTCAATTTTGAAAGTTCTATATATTGTAATACTGAAATTCTTTTCGCTTGATTCAATTTATGTAAGTTGAACGAAAAAAATATTGTTAGGATTTCACAATTGATAGGATATTTTAAATTGATTTTATTCAATGAACGTATCTTTCAAATGCGATTATTCAAACATGATAAAACATTTAACTCTTATTTTATTACACACATCTGTTCATTTTTTTCCACAAGACCAAGAAATTAAAACACGTGTAGTAGATAAAAATGTCTTCAAAAATTGATTCTAATAAAAACAACCAAGTCTGAATATTTTTATTCTTTATCAGTGTGTGTGTGTGTGTGTGTGTGAGGGTGTGTTTGTGTGTGTGTGTGTGTGTGTGTGTATGTGTGTATGTGTGTGTGTGTGTTTGTGTGTGTGTGTGTGTGTGTGTGTGTGTGTGTTTGTGTGTGTGTGTGTGTGTGTGTGTGTGTGTGTGTGTGTGTGTGTGTGTGTGTTGCATATAAAAATAGGAATAAAACTTACTTCTCATGTTCACTGTTCACAACTTCTCTCTACTGAAGAGATAAGCTTTAAGAGATGATACCTGTTGCAATTATAGAATCATTATATTAAAATATTACATTTAAGTATGCATATTGAATATGGTTTAAGATAAAATAAAGGTTGAAAAATTACTTTTTTACGTTAAGATTAAATTAAAAAATAAATTGTGAGTAAACAATCAAATATTTCTAACGTTAAAACATCATTGTAATAAACTGACGTTTGTTTGTTGAAAAATTCATCCTACTTGTCTTTGAGTCCCTTTTTATTTTGAAGTTTTCATGCGAAAACCGTTAGACATCTTGAAATTTGAGAGAAAAGCAAGTATTTCAAAAAGGAAGTTTCATCAGAAAACATCAAACGTTGTGCTGAAAATAATTACATTAATTAAAAGAACACCTCAGTCATATTTTGATATTCAATGGTTCTGATTTTGAAACAAACAAACCAACCCAATGGGTCAAAATCAGTTTCATTAATCATTGTTATCTAGTAAAACATTAATTTATTTTATTTATTTTAAGCCAATAAAATAGTGAGAATTAGTGTGGGTGCGCGCATGAGAGAAGAGTAAAAATAAGTATGTATGTTTAAAAGAGTTAACTAGAAAGAGTGAGAGAGTGTGTGTGTGTGCATGGGTGTGCATGTGTATGTATACATGATAGACGAACATACATATATTGATGGATTCATAAGTCGAGAAAAAAAAGAAAATATACTGCTGAGGGTGGTTTGGAAAAATAAAATTAATCAGTACCTAGTTGTTTATTGTTATAACGTCACGATGTAAGATACCTATAAGTTTGTTTTTGAATGTCATATGTGAATCAAAAAATATGTCTAAGTCAGCATTTTTTTCATAAGAGTTGAATAAGTTTTTATCATTCTGTTACTCGGAGCGTTTTTGGAAGCATTAAATTTGTTTTACAAATATTGGAGAAGAAACGTGACGTTTGTCTTGTCCGGCGAGTGATGTATTTAATTTAATATTGGTAAGAATTTCATGGTATTCCATTTATGTATTATCCCTAGTGAAAAATGAAATGCCTATATATATTTTTAAGGCAATGGCCGATTTATTAATGAAATAAATAACAATAAAGAACGAGAAATAATGACACTCAATTATAACTAGTTGCATGTAACACAGGAGCTCCAACTGTCGATAGTATGCGTAGTTGAAGAATACGTACCAATCAAATTGTTGAATACTTAAAGATAATTAATTTGTTTTCTATAAAAAAAATGTTTGTATGTATGTCAACAAAGTATAGTATGGAGAGGTCAGTCCTTTCTTTCTACCCAGAATATATAACAGCTTGATGGTACGTATTGTGATGGAATCCTCCCTAACCTAAACTAAATATCGTCCTAAACTATTTTTCTGTGGATCCATAACCTCCTAAACTAGCTAGCTAAACTACCTATTAAAATCTAACGTCTATTTCCTAGTACTATAGCTAATTTCCCTAACTAGTTTATCCTCTACCTGTAAGGTAAATCTAGAATTTATTACATCTATTTGAATATTCTTTATTGAATGATTCTATCATGAAAGAACATCGTATTCTTCTATCTTATTTCGCTAATTTTATATGTTTTTCAACGGATTTTGGCCAATGATCGTCTAGTGATTACTATCATTATTCACGTTGAAAAGGACCCTCTACGTTGTGTTTTATTTACGAGTTATAAACAGACGAATATTTATAATAAAATTTATATATATTATATTAATAATTAATAGATTAATAGACTCCACGACGGTTGAAAGATAATTAATCTTTATATACAGAATTATAACTACAGAATTATTAAATTCGTATAATGTAATGATAAAACTTCGATTCTCAACCCAAATTATGTAACTTAATTGTTACTCAATTTGATCGATATAAGTATATTAATATACCTACAAAATTAATAGGATGACGAAAAATTATCATAAAACAAATTCATATGATTCTCATAAAAATACATAAATAAAATTCAATAGAAAACACGATATATGCTTCTTAACGCTTTTTCACACTCATGGAGGTTAGTAAATAACTAAATTCGATTTTCCTACCTTTTCGTATATCCTGCTGTAATGAAAACATATCAAAACAATACCAAAATACATTATATAACAAAAGACAATATTTATATGCAATCGACGATCTTTCCATGAGTGTGACGTAAATAGTTTTATATCAAATTTTGTTAGATGTCCAATATATCTTTATAATGTTAGTTTTCAGGACACGAATTTTCCTTCTACAGTAACAGATTGAAACATGAATATTTTGATTACTTTAGATAAAATAGTTATTTCAAGACACATAAGGTGATACTTTGATTTCCATTAGCGATGTCTAAGTGACATTTTAAGGCTTCTACAAAATGGGCTAATAAAGTTTTGTGTTTTTCACTCAATTTTCATACTTCATCTGACATTTTAAGGTTAGGGAAATTCAGATTTTCAAGAAGATCATGCTAATTTTTCATGCTTCATGCAGTCTCTGGCCCCGAATACATCGCCAAAAGCTCATCCTGAGCAACCAATTTTAGCTACTCTCAGGTCTGAGTGCACTAAACTACGATTAATTAGACTACCTGTAACACCATGCATTACTATATATTGAGATCAATAAATCTAGATATTAGACAGTTTAAGGCATCCTCTGGGACCTCAAGTCTAGCGAGAGTCTCTAACCATCAACCACATAGAAAACTGGAAATCGAAGAATAGTAACCGTAGACTACACGGCTTTTTAGGTAATTAGGACAAAGGTATTACCGATTTTTAGTATTATATTTGATTAAAGAAGTAATTTACTTACTATTGTCGATAAGTAAAATACTGGAATTAAGGACAGGAAATAATACTTATTAATTTTCTACGAGATAGGATAACTTATCAACTTAACATGCATTTATAGGAAAGGAATTATTGAGTTTTGTTAGTATTATAATGCTATTAGTAATTTAAATAAAGAAATAATTTATGAATCACTAAATTCTACATGCAAGCAATTTTTATGGAATTAGGATTATACAAGTTTACTTCATTTCACTCTGTCAGTTATAAAAACACAATACTTCACATATAAAATTAATAAAATATAGAAAATTTTCAAATAGGTTATAATGTTTAAAATAAGATTATGTTTATTCAAATTGTACTTGAAAGAAAATTCAAAATAGTTTAAAAATGGTTATATTTTCCAATTTATAATCAATTTTTCATGTATTCTCATCTTATTACGTCAAAAGAAAATAATTAAATTGTTAGTAAATAATAAAAAAAAGGACTCATCGATCTCCAGCGTAATTCTTCTCGTACTGCACTGAATTTAATTTACGGTAGCGAATAAGTTACTGATTATTGTTAATAGAGAATAAAAAGGAAAATATCACTTTACTTCACGATATAAATACACAATTAAATAATATTATTATTTTTTTTTAAACAAACTCTTTCGCGTGTCGCGAGCAATCGACCGTCCCCCCCTCTCTCCCCCCCCCCCCCCCGAACGCTATCTTAACGAGTGCATTTAACTCCTTTCAAAATAAGACCCCTCTACCCAGCAACTAACTCCCAATTCTCTTTGAAAAATCGACCGTCTCTGTTCGCGGCTAGAGACTCATTAAACTTTTAAAGTAAGATCAGACCGCTCAACCCCATCTCGTAGGTACACTTCCCTACTCTCCTATTCCCCAACAACACCAGCAATAAAAACATATCCCCACACATATACGCACATATGAATACCTCTCTAAATATGCAGATACCAAGGCCGATAAATTACTCAAACATAGATTATGTGCACCGTATAAAAGAAAACAAATAATAAGCTGAACAAAATTGAGTCATCACAGTATGTATGTATGTTTGGAGATAAAGTATCAAACTGTTGAGAGTTCCCATAGATATTGTGTTGAGTATACTTCCATAAAAATTGTATGAAACTATGTCATCACTAAATTCAACTGTTACAAAAATTGTGTAAAAAAGTTTGAGATATACTACCCCAACGTAGATATTTTTTGTAGAAAATTAAATTATCTAGTTGGGGTGTTTCGGCGTTTTTCGATATTTAAAAAAAAAATGGAAATGGCAGCTAAATACATAAATTTATTATAAATAAAATGCTTTTCTTAATAAAATGGTTCTGAAATTTCTCAAAGAAATAAATTTAAGATTTTATGTTTTTTTATCTATATATTAATACAAGTTTTCAGCGTTCTAACTTATGTGTTTTTTGAGATATAATGAAAAATAAAGCATTAAATTCAAAAGTTTATAACCCCTGAATGAAACGGAAATTTAAAATTTATTTATTTATTTGTTTATTCAGTTATTTATTTATTTATTTATTTTTTTATTTATTTATTTATTTATTCATTTATTTATTTATTTTATTATTTATTTATTTATTTATTTATTTATTTATTTATTTATTTATTTATTCATTTATTTATTTATTTATTTATTTATTTATTTATTTATTTATTTATTTATTTATTCATTCATTTATTTATTTATTTATTTATTTATTTATTTATTTATTTATTTATTTATATATTTATTTATTTATTTATTTATTTAATTATTTATAAATTAATTTATTTATTTATTCATAAGAAAACCAACAGTTTTTTTTTATTTTTACATAAAATAGATAAAAACATAAGAAAATATTAAACAAATAAACTCTTGACAGGTTTTCACTTATTGCAATACATTAAAAATATATATAAGCATATAAACACAATCACTTAACAGAAATAAAAAAAAAAATGAATAAAAAGTTTTTAGGCTTAAAATTTTCTGTACTTTCTGAAATTTTAGGCTCTGTGAATTAAGCCGATCAAAAGTTATAAGGGGGAAGGGGGTAGGTAGGGGATACACAGACACAATTAATCTTCTACTCCAAATTCTGAGTAAATCAATGTACGGAATATATATGCTGCGAAGTCTCTAAGTTTGTGTTTTTGACTTCTAATTTGGAAAAACCGTGCAAAAACTCTACTATTTCATAAAATTCTCTCACACGGGAGTACGATTAATACTGTTGATTATTGAGATAAACAAATTTACTTGAAAGAATCGACAGTTGAATTGTTACCATTATACACTTCCTTAAAATAACTATCAGATCAATGCATTCATTTTAAATTATTAAATAAAATAAATATAAGAGATAAAATAAAATAACACATTTTTTAGTAAATGAGTGATATGAATAATAAAATATAAATCTATTTTTTTTTTAAGATGTTTTCATGAAGATCAACCATTTTTATTCACAGGCAGAACAAAGCGTGGCGGGATTCGCTAATATTTAAATAAATAAAACAAGCAATAATAAAAAAAAACATTAATCACGAAACATTTTTTTTAGAAAATGAATGATATAAATAATTTAATATCAATTTACAATTTTTAATACATTTTTTGAATCTCATTATATTAGGTCAGGTATTTTCACATACAAATAAAAATATATAAAAATGACTATTTTTTTATTTTGAATACGTAGGCATATGTTTTCATAAGAATAAATATTTTCAAAGTGAAAAATTTATATTGTTTCTTATACCCGCACACTTATCGCTGATTACCCCACATTGTGGAATATGCCGTGATGGTATGAATGCGTTAATGAAAAATTTAGAAACTTGTGTTGAAATACGTCATGTCAAAATATAGAAACCTTTTACTATGAATAAATAAATGACAAGGAGTGAATAGCAAACAAGAATTTCTCAGGCGAGAATCTTAGTTATAATTTAATTATTACCACTGGAAAAATCTCCTTTACAGACAGGGAAATTTCCAGTTGTTAAACCCGTCTAAAGCTGTATATTTTATTATATTTCAAGTTCTGTAAAGTTTTGGGAATCAACAGATTTATTTAAACGAATCCAAGAATAAATTTCAGAATACAAAATCATATGCATTTTACAAAATATAATTCATTGTGTCTCTAAAATTTGCAATATAATATACAGACAAAGTGGGCTCGGTCAGAAGATCCGCCATAGATCGCATTTTATATTGACCTAGTTTTATGTATTTAACATTTTTTTTCGTTCTCTATATGCATAATACAATGTCAATAGATTTGACTAGAGCTTGGAAGACACACTTATCATTGGAGCAATGTCGGATGAGCTGTCGTTGACATTAAAGTTGAAGTTGACATTAATCGCGATAATATCATTTAATGATTCGGCGGATATTTTGTGGTAGTTAATATAAACCATTTTTGAATTATAAATAAGCTATAAACCACTTGTTTTTTGAGTCACTTCGCGACATGTTTCGGAAGCGCTGTCCTTCCATCGACCGGCGTGCCGAGACTAACATGTTGAATTTGTGTGTATCTGTCTGTGAAGCGAGGGGGGTGGCGGTTGAGGGTTGGTTGGGTTAGTGGGGGGAGGGGAGTATTGTGAAGTGTTTTTGTTTTTGATGGGAAATATATTAAGTATTGGAGAAGTGTTATGAAAGGTATGGTTATTTATAAGTTTTATACCGGAATTTATGTGTTTATGTATTTCGAGCGTTTCGTAGTTGTTAAGTCGGTAACCTTTATTCTGTGTTTCATGTAATAGTTTTAGTTTGTGGTTATTGAAATTGGTTATTGAAAATCACTCTTTCAATAACCACAAACTAAAACTATTACATTAAACACAGAATAAAGGATACCGACCTAACAACTACGAAACGCTCGAAATACATAAACACATAAATTCCGGTATAAAACTTATAAATAACCATACCTTTCATAACACTTCTCCAATACTTAATATATTTCCCATCAAAAACAAAAACACTTCACAATACTCCCCTCCCCCCACTAACCCAACCAACCCTCAACCGCCACCCCCCCCCCCCCGCGTCACAGACAGATACACACAAATTCAACATGTTAGTCTCGACACGCCGGTCGATGGAAGGACAGCGCTTCCGAAACATGTCAGGAAGTGACTCAAAAACAAGTGGTTTATAGCTAATTTATAATTCAAAAATGGTTTAATCGCGATAATTTAAACATAAAAAATACCAAATAGTGTTCAAAATCATAAAAGTATGTTGACACAATATATAATTTATTTGAAAAATGTGAGTTATTTGCTCGACAAATACGAATACATAACAAACTTATTTCTTATTTATGAGTGAGTTACTTTATATTCAATTTATAAAGCAACTCATCACGCGAGTCGCTATTATCATTAAACACTAACTAAAGCTTACCAAATATTATTTTTACTGACAATAACATCTCAATAGAGACGAAGTTTGGATATTATAGAAGAACCAGGAACTCAGTCACCTACAGGGCTTACGACCTGTCATCGGCTGGTTCACGCGACCACTTTATGCGCTAGCGCAACGTTCAACAATTATTCCTTTATTGAGTTTCCTTATCAATGTAATTTTTGAAAGTTCTATATATTGCCTGAGTTCCTGGTTCTTCTATAATATCCAAACTTCGTCACTATTGAGATGTTATTGCCAATAAAAATATCATTTGACTCCCGACAGGGAAAAAAATCCAATGTTTGCGTATACGCAATTAAAAAATATATATATTTATTTGAAAGATAACACAACTTAAAAACGAAAAAGACCCTTTTTTCCTATAATAAATTCTTGGAGGGTTGCAAGGAAGTCAAAATATGGTGTCATTAATATTTTTGGATGAGATAAATAAAAAAAAATCTAAAATCTATTTTTATCGAGGGTCGCACTTTTTGTTTATTATAAACCTCGTTTTCTATTTCATAGACATTGATGGTAAAAAAATATATTTTGTACAGCGATTTTTGGTGTCCTTGAATTGATCGTCATTACACGGAAAATATAAAAATAATAATTGGATTTTTTTCCTAAAAAAATATCCCATTTCAGAGCGGAGCCCGTATATTGTTTATGACAACATACAAGGTGAACCGAAAAATAAATTATTCGGATATGATATAAACACAAAGAAAAATTACTTTTTTTCCACAGGAAGAACACATTAAAATAAAGAGAACACAACATATTTTAATGAAATGTTTTTTAATCGTAAAATATTTATTTATGTCAAATAAACTTTTAGAAAATGATAAAACGAAAAATATATATCGCCATTAATGAATTATGGCCGACATAGATAATGTAAAATTATACGGTGATGTTTTATTTTATGTTTAGAGGTAAAAAAATAATACATAAAAAAATCACATAAATTTTGGGAAAAATATTTTTTCTCCATCATTTAAAAATACAGTTATTATTCATCGTTCAGCATAATATTGCTGACAACATAAAAAAACCTGCTCTATGGAAATATTCTTAAGGGGGCGACTGCTGCCAACGTATCTATTTTTCAATTTGATATACCATCATTATTTCTTATCAAATCGTTTTGAATAAATAATTTAGATAGTTTGGGTATTAATAAACAAAAATATACCTTAATTTTTTGATAATGTTCTGTATAAATTATTGTAGAAAAATAATGGCATACCCCGATTTTCAACGTTTATCTTATATTTTTAATAAACTATAAGGCGCAGGGTAATATATTTTTTTTTAAATTAAAGAAGACAAAAATATCTAGAAAAATATGATGTGACGTTGCATTAATGCTTCAGGTTTAGTAAATAAACCTAAAAAAACATTTATTTTCCATTCAGCGCCATTGCGTAAAAAAAGTTGCATTTAAACAGTTGCCTGATGCATTAATGCAACGTCATATCATATTTTCCAGGTATTTTGTTCTTCTTTAATTTATAAAAAAAAATAGCTCAATACAGAACATATATATATTTTTTTAGAAATTTAAGATAAATGTCTAAAATAGGGGTACGCTTATTATTTTCTTACAAGAATATATACAGAACATAATCAAAAAGTCAAGGTATATTTCTCTTTCTTAATATCCAAACTAACTAGGTTATTTTTTTCAAAATGTTTCGTTTAGTAATAATGATGGTATATCAAATTGAAAAAATAGGTACGTTGGCAGCAGTCGCTCCCTTAAATATAAGAATCATATTTTTAAATTTCACGTGAAAGCAGAAAGATGCTGTTCAAATGAAACCGCTGAGATGAATGTGTAATAAAATGTTTGTGATTTTTTAATAGAATAAAAAAGATGATAAAATTACTATACAAATCGAGTATATAACTATCCAGAGTGAGTTGACTACAAAAATTATTTGATGGTGTTTAATGCATTGAATAACCTGTCACCACAATACATTCAAAGGCTGTGTCAGAGAAAAGAGCTATCTGGGATGCATCTCACACTCAGATCTTCTTGATCTGGATCACAGTAACAATTCCCTTAAGCAATTAGACACAGCCAACAAAGCGCCTTACTATGATCGGTGTTTTAGTGTTAGTGGTCCTATAAAGTGGAATATTTTGGCTCCAGATGTCCACAGTGAACAAAGCAAGAGCACTTTCTAGAGGACTGAAAACAGCTTTGTTTCGTAGAGCAACATAAGACAGAATATAAGCGCCCTTTGAACGGTCCTGAATCATTAAACAGCGCTGTAATTATTTATTATTTTTATCAAATTACAACAAAATAATATGATGTTGTATAAATTATAGACACATCAGATCAGAAACATCGCCAGACGCGATGAGAATAGCCTTGAAAAGCTGGTTGACGTTGGTGGGGTTGAATGTAGAAGGGAAAAAGGGCGATCTCCCAACAAGATGGATGGACCAGATTAGAGCTGCCAATGGTACATTCGTGGTTGGAGCAAGGAGGACGGCGGTTGGTGAGTCGAGAAAAACGGTGGACTGTAATGACGAGAAGAGAGTACTTGTAGAATGTCTCCATACTACATTTCTAAACTGTGTTAAACGAATGTGCCAATAGAACTACATCTACACCCAGAGAATATTATAAATAAAAAAAAAATGTCAATGAGGTGTGTAAAATGTGTCATGCTATGCTGATTTTAAGTTAAACAGTAAGTTTTTGTATTGGTAAGGCGAGTTATGAAAAATATCTAGTTGTAGGGTACTTTGATGCTTATTGTAAGTGGTGAGGATTCTGTTTATTGGTGAGTTTAGAGATGAGTTAGTTCTATAGCGATAAATGATTGCAGTAACTGGAACTTAAAAGTAAAACAAACAAAAAAACTCTATCCTTACGTTGACATTCGAGTATTTGCCAACCAAACCAAAAAACCAGGTTATTTCGTATGCATATGAAAAAATAACCATAGGAAATAATGATTCGCAACACACATGTAATTTATTATAGTGAACGAATGTGCTATCAAATGAATTCTCTACAGTATAACCCGTTATCTTAGAATGATAATATGTATTTGTACACACATACATACCATCACGCCATGTCCTTCACGGGATAGGCAGAGAGAACCGAACACAACTTATTTCTATCTTGACACACATTCATTGCGTCGTCGACATTCATGCATCGTCTTATACATGTTCGTCTGTTGTCCACGCTTCTAACATTTCCGTTTTTAAAAATACCGTTCATATGGTCGTTCCATCCCTTATTTGGGGGCCCCGACCTCTCATTCCATTCCTGTCCGCAATGTATATTTTCTTTGTCAGGCATTCCTCATTTATTCTCCTCATGTGGCCAAACCATCTTAACCATTTTATTAATTACATCTTTATTCATCTTACATTCTTTACTTATGTCCTCATTTCTTACCCTGTCATAGATAGTTCAATTACAGATTCTTCTTAGCGTTCTCATTTCAACTGCATTTTTTCTGCTTTCGTGTGACTTCTGCCATGTCCAGGTTTCACATGCAATGGTCAAGGTTGGCCCTAAGATAGTGATATGAATGGCATATTCTTTCGATCTCCTTATCAATCCGTCCATTCCGTTGAAACGTGCTTCCCAGGTAGACATACTCGTCGATTTGCTCGAGCCATTAGTTCTCTACTTTTATTTGACACCCTGTTCTGCTTTCACTCTTTTCAAACACCATATATGCTGGCATTCATCCTCAGTCCGTCCTCTTTGTATCATTTATATATCATACTCACAAGATACTGTAACTCTTCCATACTTTCTGCTAATAGAACTTTATCATCTGCATACATCAAATCACGCACTAATACAGTACTCAATTTCAGACCCTAGCTCTCCTACTTAAGGGATCTTGTGCAGAAATTAATGTACAGATTGAAAAACAATGGAGGCAGCACGCACCCTTGTCTAACGTCATTATTTATAGAGAACCACGTTGTTACTGTGCCGTTGACACGAATACATATAATGACGCGATTACGCGTATCAGCTTACTCTTGACTCCGTATACTGATAATATATCCCATAATTTTTCTCTAATGATTTTATATCGGCCTTTTATAGGTCTATAAAGGCACAAAAAATTTACTAGATTTTATTTAGAACCTTTTTTGAGACCATATGTAGAGAAAAAAAATTGGCCTTTACATCCTCTGCCTCATATGTATTTGTTATATGAATATTCTGTTTATACATATAATATGTACTAGCATCGACATCTGTTGATACCACTATCCCATCAACTTTCAACGAGATGCCGTAATCGGAAGCATTACAAGGTGCCCAGGACCAGAACCGAATTCGCACATAGGCACTTCTCATTTTTGGCATCCAGGCTGTTTAATACAGTTCAAGATAAAAAATGGTTGTTGGCGGACTGGTTGTTAAAAGTGGGAAGAAAGGAAACTGAAAAGATGCTTACCTATGTCCCTTCCTAGTACACTTGAACATGATGTGTTTGTGAGTGTGTGTGTGTGTGTGTGTGTGTGTGTGTGTGTGTGTGTGTGTGTGTGTGTGTGTGTGTGTATGTGTATGTGTGTGTGGGTGTGTGTGTGTGTGTGTGTGTGTGTGTGTGAGAGGGTGTGCATGTTGGTGTGTGTGTGTGTGCAAAACAGGCCTTATATTTAGTGTTTAAATTAGTGTTTTTATTTATTGTTTGATATATTTTTGTTTGGATACATATGTATACTTATAAGTTTATTGTTTGATATATTATGTTTGGATGCATATGCATATAAGTCATGACATGTTACTATATAAAATAAGCATTTTCATGGAAACTGTATGATGAAATACGATGAAAATATTGTATATAAATGTATTGATGTGATTCTGAAATATTCCACCTCGGTACAGGCAAAGCCTAGTGAGGTGGATTTATAATAATATGTAAAATGATATTGTTAATTGTTATAAATAAATAAATAAAAAAATAAATATCTTACGGTCAACAGAGATGTACAGGGACAATATTTCGTAGGTATGAATAGTTCCACGCATCAAGGAGTACCATTTGCGATTTAATAACCAGGGATTAATATTTTGGGTATAATACGTCAAGGAATTCTTGCTGATCCTAAAGGTTGGCCTATTTAATGGCTCTACTTTGATCAGCACACTTATATAAGGAGTTTTTTTTTCACTTAAAAAAGATATTTTGGATTTTTTTCTAGATGGACCAAATAAGTGCGGAAATGGCGACCAACAACCGAAATAAAAAGTGTTGAAAGACTGCAAGAAAGGTGGTTCGATATAAATATAAAAGTGAGTGGAGGCGGTTTGATTTGGTCTGAACAAGATATGGAGCTGTGGAAATTTTATCGAATTTTTAGGGAGTTCAATTATCTTAAATATTTATTTAATTAAAATTAATGAATTTTGATACGTATGCGTAAACTTTGGATTAATGTAGGGAGAGAAGATGTGACATTAACAGGCAGAGGAAAAAGCAGCTTGGAATGAAAGTCGAATTTGCCGTAAATTGGACACTCCATTAAAACGTGATTTAAAGTTTCCATCTCTCCACGATCCCACAAAAACTATCCCTTATGTTTTTTTTTGTATAGATGGCATGCGATCACACAGTGACCAATTCTCATTCTAAATATGTTTGAAACATATCATTTTGACGTTTTTTTTCCATGAAACAGGGTTTGGATGGAATTGTCATTCGTATCACTCATTGACATTCGTACATGAGCAGTTCTTTTCACATGGCTTGACATTTCTTATTCATATGACCGATCAGCCAAGAGGTGCTTTTTAAGAATTGAGATAAAATCTTGGAATGGAATCTCAAAATCAGGAGGTTCAGTGCCGATCGTTGTAGCTTTTTTGCCATCTCCTAAATGCTAAAAAGAGAATGGAAACTTTTTTAAATTTTATAATATATTCTCCAAAAATGATTATTGGACTGGTGTAGCCAATAAAAAGTTAAAACATTGGGAGCAGCAAATATTTGTGATCGTACGTAAAAAAATGGTTCTTTCAAAGAAACAAAAAAATAGTAATTTATTCAAAGCAAAAGAGATCAAATGCTTATTGAAATTCAATAAATTTTCGAATTTCCATAAATTGGAAAACTGAAACTATGAATAAATTATCATTACAGGTAGGTACTTGAATTACATTAGTGTATCCTGTTCAAATACCTTTTAGGGACTGGCTGACAACCTTTATTGGGTAATTATGACAGCGGTGTTCATGCGGATAATAGAGGGTGGGTACTTTTGAGGATCTATCCTTGGAATGGGGTAAATTCTTACCTGTAGTAATTAAGGACTTGCGCGAATACCCCAGGATGCCTATCGAAGAAATATTCATTGAGAATAGGGTCATAGTTAGCTAGGGCCTCAGTTAGTCTGGAAAGTCGTGTGGCTGGGATTTTCTTCAGGGTTGCTTTGTACGTCTCATATCTGAAATAATAAAAAAAACACATTTTCAACCTTTCGAATATAAACAGACATTTTAAATATCACTGATATAATATGGTGAATGATACAAAAATATAATCAGTATATTGATAATTTTGAATCATGCGTTGATAACCGTATATAAGAAGTTAATTTAAGATATGGTATTTGGACTGTTTGGTTAAGATACTCTGAGATAGGCATAGCCAAGTAGAGTAGTTAATCCACAATTAAGAAATAATAATGGGGGGAAAAGGGGGACAAGTCCGGTCAAACGGGGAAATTATAACTCTCATGATTACTCATATCATGGATATAATTATCATATGGAGTTCTATAATATGTTAAGATACTCAATCCGAAGATGATGATGATTTCTGATGACTCAAATTCAAAAGTTTGCCTTAAAATTATTTATCTATATTATGTTACACATTTTATTTCCTTACTGCATGAGCTTAGTAACAAATTTGTACCAAATTACATCAGAAACTAATGTAAATGTAAAAAGGATTTTGAAAAAAATCAGATATTTTTGATTTGATAGGACAGCACCACACATTTTCATTTTAATCATTGGCGCTACAGTCCGCTGCGGACCCTGGCCTCCTCGAGAATCATTTCCATCCCTCCCTATCAGCAGTCTATGCAATTTGTCAGTTCCATTGTTCTGACACCACATTACACATCGCCCTGCAATCTCAACCAAGGTTGACATGTTTCATACTTTTTCAGAGTACGGTCATGATCCATCCGGAAGACATATCCAAGCCAACGTATGTGCTGAAATTTTATGAATCAGACTACAAAAGGTTCATTTTAAGTTGCTTCTCGCTCACCGTATTCTCCATTGCCCTTCCGTGTAAGTTGGACCAAAGATTTCCCTAAGTATATTTTTTTCAAACATCAATAGCATTATTTAATACTAGGTATGTGAATATTTTTTCAGACAACGCATTTTACTTCCCACCATTATAATAGTGGACAGTAATGATCTCGCAGTTTCCAACATTAAATGCTTGGGAGATATCATGGAAAATGTTCATACTATGTGTTTTTTAGAGTTTTTCAAAATTTGTAGAAAAAAATTGTATTTAAATAGTTTTTTGCTGGCCGAATCTCAGTCATAAATGCATGCTTCAACAGGTAAACGAGTTTGTGACTGACAATTCTCTATAATCCGCAAATAGACAAATATTTCTATTTTTAGACCAAATAGAAATGCAATACGTTGTATAAAATTTGCAGAACTTAATTATATGATCAAACTGCTAGGTCATTGAAATAACTCATCATAATAGTTAGTAATTTCGATAGAATGAGATTTTTTAAACTTATCATGAATCAAATGTGTCTCATTATCCTCTGAAATAGGAGGAATATTCCATTTCCCACAAGGCGTCTACTATAACCTGTAATTTCTAGATTGTAGAATATTTGGATCGCATCCAAGTCATATAAATCGTGACCAGGTGCAAACCCATTTATCTTGTCATACGTTAAATTAGATCTACATAATAATCCACATAATATATAACTCAACTGCAGGTTCTATTACGCTGAATATTTTAATTAGGTACATGAACTTCTAAAGCATCATTTTATGAACCATAACGAGAATATTATTATATAGTTTAATTATATATTATTAGTTAGTTACAAATTATAATGTCTTATTTATAATGGGAAAGACATAAGTATCTTTAAACAAACAATCACATAATATGAAATCAGATTTTAAACCTGCATTATCATAAAGTAAAGCGAGTGGGTTTTGGCCAATGCTCATTACCAAGTCACCAACAAAGTTTTCAAATTTTGTATGGAAAATTTTCAGCATTTACATGAAATGTCGGCCTTCGTGGCTCAGTTGATTGGTTATCTGACTGCTGATACAAAGGTCCCGGGTTCGATTCTCGGTGGAGACACAGTTTTTAATTGTGTTTTCAGTCTGGATCTGTGAGACGATTAATATCGTATGTCTCCAGAATGCGGCAACTTGTTATTGGGTGCGTGTTAAATTAATATTTAACATAGTACTTGTTAGTTGCCCGAGAAGAAATAAATAAATAAATAAATAGATGGGTCGATGACAGAGCGGTTAGCGCGCTGGGCTAGTAATCCAGTGGCCGCGAGTTCGAATCCTGCCTCGACCGATTTCGTTCACCTATAGCACAAGCATTTATTTGCATATTTTAGGGAACGTTGGAAGATGTATATGTACTTTTTTAACAAGGACATATTATTTTTTTATAAAAAAAAATAAATGAATAAATAAATTAATAGATAAATTAATAGATAAATAAATAGATTCATAAATAAATAAGTGAATAAATAAATAAATAAATAAATAAATAAATAAATAAATAAATAAATAAATAAATAAATAAATAAATAAATAAATAACTAACTAACTAACTAACTAACTAACTAACTAACTAACTAAATAAATAAATAAATAAATAAATAAATAAATTAATTAATTAATTAATTAATTAATAAATAAATAAATAAATTCATTAATAAATAAATAAATAAATAAATAAATAATTAAATAAATACATAAATAAATAAATAAATGAATAAATAAATATATAAATAAAGTAATAAAAGAAATGATTTTTATAAATTATTTTAGATTTTAGTATTATGTTTTGAAACCTTGATAACATTTTGAAATATTTGAGTTAGAAAATGAGAAGAACTAATCAGATATTCTTCAAAATCTATTGGGGTTTAAGCGAGTATTAGAAATTCATAAAATTTAAAAGCATCAAATGAGTACTAGAATATGAAATAGCCTAAGTCCTGATATTACGTCGCCTATCTCATTTAACATCTTCAAGGAAATATTTATCTGACAACACCTGATTATTAACAAGTTATGTATTACATCAACGAACATATACGATCTTTGACAACGTTGGAAGACTAAGTGTGAATTGGTGAATGATATTAATATGTACTTAAAAACATGATATGTACATAAAAGATACTTCTTAGATAAAATAGTACTTTTTATTTTGGTTATAAGAAATTGGTGTGGGATAGAAAGAACTTGCATGAAGCATAATAATTGATTACACAACACAGCACATGTACAAATGTACCTACATAAATATTATCCAACTTTAAATAATATTTCCATGAAATATTTCAAGAAATACTTTTCTCAATTGTTAAAACTCTCGTATTGTTTTGAGTTTACATGAAAACTTTGGTATTAGGTATTTTTATGCTTTTTTCGCTTTAACGTTAGGTACCAACCATGCTTTGAGTTTTTCGCTTTTTTCTTCTCTTAAGTTATAGACTACTTTGTGTTGCTAGAAGTTCTTTTTTCAATAAATGTTTTTTTTTTTAATTTTTATTACACAACTATCAGAGTTTTGATCGGGACGGTTTTTAATGCGAATAAACAAAGTCCGGTGTTTGCTTGTTTTTTTGGGAAAAATGTTAACAACATATTTCTTTTCCACGTGAGGAGTTTTTAAAATGTATCGCACGCTTTACTTTTTTTCGTTTTGGATATAATATTTTTTTTTTGTAAAAAAGCGACAACGTGATGTGAATAGTGACCAAGAGGTCTAATACTTTTTATCTAATACTTTTAGCGGTATGCTTATATACCTTCCATTATACAAATATAATACATAAGGGACAGTATGCTGATGTCGCTGTCTCCCTTGCTAGAAATTTTGTATCAGTAATTTAGATTTTTCTGTTGAAAAAAATTTATTTAAAATTTTCAATCTTTAAGTCTATTTACATTAATCATTTTAACTTTTTTTCTTCTACTTGATTATTTTTATTTATTTTATTTCATCATTCAACATCATTCTTCTTTAATAAAATTTTAAAAAATACTTTTTTTGGGATCTTGAACCTTATTTCTGAATTATGCGAGATGTTATTTTTCCTATTGTTTTTTCGACTATCTACTATATTATATTATCTCTAAAATGCTGATAAAAGAATAGAGGAGAAGCACTATTCCAATCTTGTGCCACACGGTGAATTGTTATAAATTATTTTTAACTCCTCACTATCCCAAGGGGATATAGTGGTAAGTTATGATTACGCAATGTTTAAGGCTATTTTTTTATGGCAGATTATCAACTATCATCAAGCTGAGATTGTATTCTGAAAGTTTCGTCACAATGTATCTATGTGTGTGCTATGTGCTGTGTGATATGTACGGCGTGTTTATTTTACTTTATCTATCATAGACTAAAGTACTCATTCGATTATTTTCAAATTATGTAATAAGTATATCTAATACTCGCTTAGACCCCATTAGATTTTGAAGGATATCTGAATAGTGCTTCTCAATTTTTTTAACTGTCAAATATTTCAAAGTGACCCCAAGCTCAGGAAAAATAAAATTTGAAATTTTTATTTTCAAATTGGTTAAAGACACATAACTTTCATTAAATGGCATTGAAGGGTTATCAAGTTTTCGTAATAAAATATTTAAATAAAAAATAATTTAACAAACTCATTTCGTGAAAATGCTGAATATTTTCCATACAAAATTTGAATACTATATAGAATGACTTGTTAGTAAGGAGTTTAGCGTTGGCCAGAACCCACTCGTTTTACAATGTATCAGGAAATATTATATTTTTGTTTTTATTTCCATTGTTGTTTGTGAAATTATGACTTTTTATATACGATTGATGTTGGCATCAACTAATACAGTGTCACTGTCTCGAGATGCATTGGCCCCAGCATAGGTATTTTATAGTGGAGCCTTGTAGATTCAATAGTTATTGTAGTGTCATCAGTGTTTGTATGAATAAATAAATAAATATTTAAAAAATATTAACAATATAATCTTATTTTTTTCAACATCATTTTTCATCCGAAATATGTTTACGACCTTCGAGTTTAGTCGATTCTCAAGTCAAATGATTTTGCTATCAAGATTGTTGTAAAGATCCGTCTGAGTTTTCTTTGATCACATAAATAAATAGCTCTGAGGCACCGCCTTGGAACAGTCCTTCCACTCTTAGATAATCATCGTATTCGGGCATCGTATTCTGTAAGAGCCGGACAACCGAAAATTCAACAGGCAAAATAACATCTCGCATAATTAAGCAAAGTGGTTCACCACCCATTCTGAATGTAGTGTCTTTTTGATTGAAACGAGACTGGTACCCGTCTACACACTAGTCGCTGGTTACCCCATATTTTGGGATATACCGTGATGGTACGAATGAATGAACGTAAGTAAATGAAAATCAATAATTCCAGAAATAAAGGCGAAGTGACAAGATTCAATCCTTAATTCTTGAGTCTAGTTTCTTAATGATTAAAGTAACTTAAGTTTATATAATCTTAGTTTACTTCTAAACTTTGTCCTTAACCGTCCCACTCGTACCATACTCTTTGTAGGACAGGTTTAGCGATTGTGCCTTTGTTAACTACTTGAGGTTATGTGATGTTATGCTTATTCAAATGTACACATAATACCAAAATATGGTGTAACCAGCGACGGGTGTACGGGTATGCAGCAATTTACGAAAAGAAGCACATGCTTGTATCACTACACAACAGATTTCGTTACACCTGAAAAGGTAGTGAATCATATTTTCGATTACTTGGCTCGTACAATCCTAAAAATATAATTTTTTGTTTCTGTATTATTTGATCTATACAAACTTACAAAATCCTTCCTGTAGGACCACTCATGACACGATCTTAGTACGTTATAATCTTGTCTCAATCTTAAAAATGTATAGTTAAGAAGTCAATCAATCGTTAAAAATCGTTAAAATTAATGTTAAGTATGAAATTATTATTATTTTCTATAATTTATTGATTAATTTAAATCTAGTCTGAATTTCTAAAATTTATCAACTGCGTCTCTAGCGCAGGGTGCAAGGAAGTTATTATTATTATTACTATTACCGTACACTATTTTATAGTGCGGAAAGTAAAAAGAATTCAAGGATTGACGGTTTGAAGATGAAAAAAATCTAACTTATTACAGTTGTTATCATTGAAGTGTTGGCCACAACCCACTCGTTATTTTTATTTATGTAGAATTGCAGATCAATAATAATCTATGTACAATATTTTATGTTCCACGGTTTTGTTTGCGCAGTGATTTATTGGTATCGATATTTTTTTTATTGAAAAACAACGATGTTGCGATATATTCATGTAGGTACATAATTTGTAAAATATTTTCATCCTACACGGAACTTTCGAGATGGCAATATGGGCACTAAACCAGTTACGTGCAAACAGCACGAACTGTAATAATGACATCTTTTGACGGGAGACAAAATATGTTCACAACAAAATATACACACATCCGTTCGTCTCAAGATATTTGCTCTCAAGAAAAGAAATATTTTTTAGTAATGAACAAAATGAGAGGGATCCGAATAAACTGATTACATGAAAATTCTTCGAAACACAATTGTTCGAATAACAATTTTTCGAAAATCAATTATCAGATTGTCCGAAAGCAAATTATTCGAACTAACATTTGTTGGAATACCAATTGACCGAATTTAATATACATATGTTTGTGTCATTATGTTGCCTTCTTTGACATATGTGTTGCCATTAAAATATAATCGATGAAGACTATTATTACTTGTTGTATTATTGTTGGGTACGTATGTTTGCACATATTTAATAACTGACGTTTGACAGCGCGGTGCGTCGCCATGTTGTTAATTCCATAGATATTTACTGTACATAATATACTATGTAGATGTAATAGGTACTCCGTGCAAAAAGTGAGTCATGAACTATCCCGCGTTTTACGTTTTGGTTGGCAACATATTTCAGTTTTCCTTACATTTCAACACATCCTTAATAACTTTTCTCTAAATCTAAATTAACAAAGTGTTTTTTACGACTAATAAATCCGAAAACAATTCACATTAGTCGTTATTCTCTATGGAAAAACAATGTACTAAAACGTCAAAAATCCCCCGGTAAAATGCCTCACTTCGATTCATACAAAATTTGCTAACTACGACATCTAGTATATTATAATAAAAATCTATGGTTTATTCCTCTCACAATACTACCAACATGACGTCATAAAAATTCGAACAATTGTAATTTCTGATAATTGTGTGTTCGGAAAATTGTTTTTCGAAAAAATGTGATTCGAATAATTGCCATTCGTAAAATTGAGCATTCGAATAATTGTTTTTCGAATAATTTTCCTGTCACCGAATAAACTGAGCCCTACACTTTATAAATTAGTATACCTATATTTAACGTGGTGATTCAATGGTTGTCAATCCATGAATGCATTTAAATCGAGCTCATCTCGCTAGCATACCAACTTAATACAAAGAAAAATGTAGAAACTCGATTCTCCAGAAATTATTTCAAAAATTATAGAAAAAAAATAAAACGTTGTCTATTAAAAAACGAGTCGTTTGTGGCCAACGCTATAATCATCATAACTAAGTTACTCCGTAAAGTAATTTAGAGATTGGTGTCACTTTGAAATATTTTACAGTTAAAAATTTGAGTAGACCTAATCAGATATTCCTCAAAATCAAATAGGGTCTAAGCGAGTATTAGAAAAGAATCGAATGTGTACTTTAGTACATATATAATTAAGTAGAATAAATACGTAGTACATAACACACACATACATATACATTGTGATGAATCTTTCAGAACACAATCTCAGCGTGATACTAGTTGATAATCTGCAATAAAAATAACATTTAATACCTCCTTACTATATCCTCTTGGGGTAGTGAGGAGTAATTATAAGTTCATCGAGGGAGATCGCGATCCACTTCCACGCCGGCGACGCTATAGAGCCCATTGGCCCTGTTCACCACCGGACGCAGCCGCAACATCGGACAAACACAAAATATCCACCATCCATCGGGTTCAACCACTGCTCCCGAGAATCCAACCTCACACGTCAGGGCCTCCGATTGGTCTCAAAATCGGCCGCTATGTACACTCCGTTTCAAGTCGGAGGGGCTTGTACCCTGACCCCTCGGTCCTCGTGTTGGCGTCCGAAGGTTCCGCGGGCTAACACCGGGGGCATCCGACGCAATCATCACCTGTCAGATTTGACGTCTAGTTGTCAACACAGGATGTCTGACCCGACGTCGCCACAGTTTGACGAGTAACTGCCGAGCGAGACTGAAGGCGTTCGTACTGCTCTTCTCTAAGTACAGAATTGACGAGGACGCAACAGCGTCGGCCGCCCACCCCCGCATTTACTGCCTAGGCTCTTAGAGCCTCAACCTAGGCCAGTTTTAACCTACCCCAAATAGGAAAACGACGAGATGGTATGTACATATGTATAGGCACCATATTTTCGGCCTTCGAGATTCACACGAAGCTCGAAACGTGGAAACCTGTATTCTGGCATGCTATTAATTCCAGCATCGTTTTCGATCAAGAGACACCTGGCAATTGACCTCCTAGGAGACAAATACAGCGACATGAACATATCCTTTCGATTTATTGAAGGAAGCAAAACTTTTACCAGTATTGTAACTTAGATTATTTTAAATAATTATTACCAATATATTAGGTAATTTATTTATCGCCTCCTGGGATGATGGTTTAACCTTCAAAAGCACTCAGACTTATTTTGTTAAAAACTCCTACGGTGAATTTTATTATGTATTTCATTTTAATTTCATTGTGAACTTCCGTTCTGTGAACAAAACAACACTAAACGCTAAGACTAAACGTAATGAATGTAGATATATTTTAAATTTAAAAAAATATAAAAAAAATACTTGGTAATAGTTCTATTTTATTTATTTGATTATCGACGCCTTTCGTGAAAGGCACATCGTCAGAATAGTACTCTACAAGACTAAGACTAGTGACAGATGTCAAAAACCAACATTTTTATACACCTGTCATGTTAATTTTGTATATAACTACTAGTATCAGTCTTGTCGAGTATTATTCTGACGATGTGCCTTGCACGAAACGCGTTGATAATCAAATAAATAAAATAGAACTATAACCAAGTATTTTTTTACATTTTTTTATATTTATTATATATTTACATACAATGGAGTTCTATCAAAAGTTGTCGATTGACAAACTAAACTTAGTTAAACGTAATGAACTATTTTACATTATAAGCTCTAAAAATAATTATCGTAACACAGGAATATCTGGTCATTTTTTTATATTCTATGGTACTTACATTTCTACAGACAGACGCTCTGTCATATTTATCTGAGACGGCGTATGTTTCAGCTGTAAGCATTGTAGTGAACGAGACGGAAATATGAAAAGAGATAGAAAATCATTTTCCAGACGCTTTCAGTGCCAAACACAGAAGTTTTATCATATGACAAATATTTTTTAGCACATTATGTAAAATTAATCGTCTGTAAAGTCGAATTCCGCGTAGAACCTGCATGGAGAGAGAATATTATAATATACGGATGAGAGAGGGTATGCTGCGAGGGTAGAAGCTGGAAGCTGTTAAGTGTAGATTGGAGAGTGGTTTCATTTCAGTGTGGAATCAAATCGAGGCGTAGGTAATCATTACAACATATAAATACAATTTCTAATATATGTGATATAGACCAAGAGCCAGCGACTAGCAGACTTACGTCATAGTAAAAAGGCTGAATTTTCCTCTGTAAAATGATACCACAGCAGGAAACAGGAAAATATGTCACATAACACCTCTTCTTAACGAACTACACTGGTTAAAACGTCCAGAAAGAGTAGACTATGAGGTATACCTGATAGTATTAAAGGCTCTGAACGACTAAGCTCCACACTAGATTCAAGAACTGTGTAAAAAGGATGTTCTATCAGGAAAACACCTTTCATTGAGATTATTAGTCACAGAGTCTCTTTGAGAGAATTGGAGAGTCAATAAGGAGGCTAACTACGATCGCGATATCAGTGTGAACGGGCATTGAAAGTGAAATACATTGGTCCTTGACATACGTGGAGCTCAGAGCATTGACACCTTCGGTAGACTTCTTAAGACTGCCTTGTTTCGTATAGCCACCAAATAAGCTATAGCGTCCTTAGCGTGATCTTACATATATCACTAAACGGCGCTTTATAAATTCTTCTTATAAATATTATTATTCGATAAAATGAACCCTGAGTAGTGTGGGATTTCGGAGATAACAGCCTTCAAATCGTTTAAACTTACTATTTTAACACGTCAGTTATAGAATGAAGCGTTATTGTATAAAAAGCATGATTTTTTGTTGACACGTTGCAATTCACAGAAGAAGAAGTCTGTCGGGATGTTTCCAGAAACCAAGAGTCAGTCAATGGACAAGTGTTTTCTTACAGTCTTCCGTAATATCTACAGTATTTTACGCAATCGGTTTCAAAGCGACTGTTTCATCCTCAGGACGGGTGATAAAGGTGATTCTCATGTCAGTAAGAATCTGTTCTTTTGTATACATTTTCTCAACAGACTGAAAATTTTTCTTACGACACATTCAAAAATTACACTTGCACAATCCTTACTTCTCCCATTGATTGATTATGCTGACGTCTGTTATCTGGATGCTAACGAAGAACTCCTTAATAAAATTGAACGATTGCAAAATTTTTGTATACACTTTATTTACAATCTTAGAAAATTTGATCATGTTTCCACTTACCGAAATCTCCTTCGCTGGCCTAAGATACGTCAACGTCGTAATATTCATTTACTTTCTCTACTGTATAATTTAATTAACAACACAAATTAACCACAATATCTCAAGAATAAGGTTATTTTCTTGTCAAATCACGGTCTGCCTCTTCGATCTGCTGAACGTACCACACTAGATATTCCCATTCATTCTACTGAATTTCTCAGTTCCTCTTTTGAAGTACAATCAGCAAGACTATGGAACACATTAAGTAATGATATTACGACGTCTCAAGCGATTCAACTTTTTAAAAAGAAACTAAAGCTATTTTGTCTTATAATACTTAACTGACACCCCATATCTATCCTACCACCCTTCCCTCCCCTCCCTCTACCTCTATTTCCTTCCTTCCTTTATTGCTGTGAATTTACTCTAAATATTATTTTCATTTGTTATAAATTTAATGTAGGTACATACCAATTTACTGTTTATGACATAACGTTGCTTTGGTTGGTTAGAAGAAATTGCCTTGTGGCAATAAACCCGCCATTGTACACATTATAATATAATGTACATGAAGTTTAATAAAAAAAAATAAAATAAAAGTTTTTCCTTGAAATGGATTTTTATAAAACATAAATTCGTTTTTCAGGTATAAAACGAATCGCTAAATAAACACAATTTAGAAGAGACGAAAATATTTAAAGAGCGGTCTACCCTGGAATTGAAATTATAAATTACTAAGTTGGATAATATTATCGTGCGAAATTTTCCCACAACTTTGCTCTCATTTCTTAGTCTGACTTATTAATTCACCGACGAGTATAAAAGTTTACTTTTAGCATAGAATTAAAAGTAATGAGATGTTGATTGAGGCCAGTGGAATACTTGGCTTAAGGGAATTCTCAGGGGGGATGTGTTAGACCTCGATTTCATAGTCTTGTCTCTTGTCTATCTTAAAATAAATTCATCCACAATTCTATCTTTAATGCAAGATATTTTTCTTGCATGTAAAGATGTTTATTTTCGCAACAACGAAGTGAAATATTACGAGTCGAATGGTTTCTTTGAAATCGACTACTTATTCTCGAGAAAACTGAAGGATGTTATTTTAGAGAAAGTAAGCTCCGTCGTGAATAAACAAAGTATGATATTCCAGAATATTGTTACCGAAATAACACTCTTTGGTAATGGATATAACAGAAAGCGACATTTGTATTGCAAAACATACAAATGTACATACATAAAATACAAAGACACAATCCAAAGAGAAAGGATTGATCCATATTGCCATTCAAATCATAAGATTATAAACAGATATCATAAGATGATTGATGTAGGAAAAACTTGAGACTTTCAAATTAATTTGAAAATATGATCATGTTTACACTAACCGAAATCTTCTTCGCTGGCCTAAGATACGTCAACATCGTAACATTTATCGATCAAAAACTTTCACATTGATATAATTAATAAGACTAATTCACCATAGTATATTATTTCTTTAACAATGTTATTTTCTTGTTATCACGGTCTGCCTCTTCGATATGCTGATCGTATCTCACTTGCTATTCCTATTCATTGTACCGAATTTCTCGGTGTTTCATTGAAATACAATCAGCAAGACTATGGAAAACCTTAAGTGATTATATTATTATGACGTCTCAGTCGATTAAAATTTTTAATAAAATACTAAATCTGTTATACCTGTCTAATAACTCGTCATTGACACTCATTTACCACCCTCCCTCAAGTCTCACAACCTTCTATCTCCGTCTTTTTTTGTTGCTGTGATTTAAAATTTAATAATATTTCGTGTTTACCTTTCTGTATGTTTTTTGCTTTAAATTTACCTACCACTACACTATTTATGGCATCACGTTGCTTTGGTCGATTGAAAGAAACTGCCAGGTCGATCTTTATCTCAGTTTTTTTTTAAATTTGCGGATGGCTTGCACTGCGTGAAAACTTAGCTGACCATACTCTTATTATTATAGTTATGATAAAAGGTCAAGGCGAGGATCTCAAAAAGTACAGAACCTCAATAAATTAATATCTTTCAATAAAGGACTGTTTTATAACATTATTTAAACCTTTCGACTTAATATTTGAGAAATATGGTTTTCGCTAGTAAGGTTTTTCAGGATCACTCGTTAAAAATGTTTAAAATTTATATCTAAAAAGGTATACAAAGATAGGCGAGTAACTCATCTTTTATTACGACCATAAACTTCATAGTGATAATATCTTGAATATAATAACGTACAAAAGCGTAGATCCTTTGTTTAATATTTAGAAAGAATATCAAAAGATACTGTTTCGGATGATTACGTGTAGAAAACATCTGTTTGAAATTGGGAGCAAAAGATAAATAGTAGGTGAAGAGTTGGCCATCCTTTTCGACTCCCTTGCTTTTGATAGAATTGCACCCAAATTTACCTGCCAACAGTCTAAACAATGAAGGTAAACATTGTTCGGATATTTTTGGGGGTGTAATATTAACCCCCGCGTGTGTTTACTCTCGTGGACCCGATAGGGGTGAATAGATAATATGTAAATTCTAACATACCCTTGTGCTGGTTTCTGGTTTTTTCATCTTTTTTGAGTAAACAATAAAATCTTTTTGACACGACTGATACTTTGTAGACAGGTCACAGAATCATGCAAATAAAAAAGCGGGTATAATGTACGGAATTTTCATCGTTATTTGTTTAAAAATAAGACCTTTTGTGTCCAAAATCATTCAAGTGAAAATTTTTACGCAGTATGATTGCGTTGTGAGCTGTCCAGTACGATCAAATATGTTCAAAGGATTACGGTTCATAAAAGCGTTTAATCAACCTTACATAACAATAGACCAGATATCACACTTGTAGATAAACGAAATAAACATACAATAGGCCCAATTCAGATTCGACTAAAAATTTTATACGGAATTTTAGTATATGAGAAATGTCAAAAAGTTGACCAAATTTATACGGGATTAAATTGGTATTCAGATTCTCTAATTTTGTCTCATGACGTCACACCGCGCGGATAAAATCCTTTTATCCACGGTTTCCCGTTGATTTGGACGTTTTCGTATTCCGATTCGCAACTTAGACGTTCGATCTTTTAAAATATGACTTAAATTTATGCGGGTCGTTTGACATCCGTCTACAATTTTGTACGCTGGATAAGGGCTCCATTATTTGTTTGTTTTTACTTTATTCAATTATTATTAATAATTATTTGGTGAAATCGTTTAAAGTGGAGTATTTTTTTTACTCACGTCTAAAGAAAAATAAACGTGATAACTTTTAAACTGTACAAATTTATGACAAACAATAATCATCACCTATTTATAGGTACAGGTTACTTGACTTTCGTTGATATTTTTAGAGACCACACAAATAATGGAATTTTATTATCTTTGCCTAGATAATGGATAAAGAAGGTAAAGTTGTAAATTTTATTAGTTTTTGTAGCTTTTAACTAATGATGTGACACGAATTTTATTAAAAGTAATTGTTAGAGATTCCACTTGTCAAAAAACGTACTTACAAATTATATATCTATCACAATAATGAAAATCTATCAAGAATGGTCATTCATCATCAATTTTAATATGAAGTATTCTTACAAGAAGCTAAATTTATATTCAATGTTCTACTAAAGTTTGGGGCTTCAGTCAAAATCTCACATACAAGTTGTCTGTCATTTGAGGTTAGGTTATTATATAAACCATTATGTTCATTTTAAATCTTAGGTGACTCTGGATTAAATAATTATTACCATGAGTAATAACGCCCCAGATGAACCGACAGGATACTAAAAACAGGAATTCTTAGTTAGAATAATAATTTGTATACTATAAATAAATAAATTTTGTTCATTGCAGATGAAGACATTATTGAAATAGATATTGGCAATAGCGACAGACTTACTTATGATGATACTTAAATTTTTCTCCACGTTGCAAGGACTAGAAGTAATTTAATAAGAAGACACATCACTTTAAAAAAAATCATATATATATTTAGTTATATTAAATTTGTCACATTTTCTATGTATGTATAAAATAAATAATCGTAATATAAATACATGTGTATTAAATTTGTTGTATCTAATTTGTAGAACCTTTTAAGCAGTAGACAGAATGACAAGGAAAAATAAAACAAGTATGTAAATTGTTATAAAAATAATACATATTTTTTTTCATTAATTCTGTATATTATAAAAAAGAATTACAATAATATTTTCCGCCAAACTGCATAATAGTTTTTTGGCAAGGCAGATTCTCTTTTTCACATAACTAATGTATCTATTTGAACATTCTATTTTACAGATCTATAGGTAGGTATAATAAAATCTGAACAGGTAGCTATTTACATTCAAATAATAATTATATGCAAAAAGGTTATTATACTATATCAAAACACCAAAAAAAATAAAATAATAAGTGAAAAAAATAATTCAGTCCCTTGATAGAGAAACATCATTAAACTCTGGATTGTTAGAGATCGCCAAATCTGAATTTCTCTGGTATTCTGGATCCACAATCTTTCAACTCTGGTGTCACTAGAATTCCCTGTAAAACAAATAATAACATTGTATTACTTGAATTATTAAATGGTCTTAATCATTTTAATAAAAGAAGCCGTCAGTCTAACATAATAAACACGAGTTTGAGTAATGGCTGTCATATGAGTAGAAAATGAAAAATAATTTGAATTCAAATGAAAGATACAGTTTGGAATGTTACTTGTTATTACCCTGATGTATGTAATAACAAGTGATGCGTCATAAATACGGCCCTCTTTTCTTCCAGTTATCACTAGATATGCTCGACATATTTAACCTATAAAATTTCAAGGCAAAAATTGACATATCTAACTTACATTCATAAATTTTCTATCTTTCCATTTGTCATTGCACTATTCGTTGATACGAAGTCAATCATCAACTCCATCTGCTTCTTTGTACTCTTAATTTTGGATTTATCCTTAGGTATCCATAGCAAATAGCGCCGTACAAATTAGAAATGTTTCGGTTTTGGAGGTAAACGTTGTTTTAACCATAGAATACACTAACTAGTTTTGACAATAAAATCTCTTTTCTATGGTTTTGACGTTTTTAGGCTGTTAAATATTGCTAGAGAAATAAATTTTCGAATGTCTTGAATATATTATTTTTTGTGTCGCGGCAACACCGAAAATGTTTTTATTCACGGTAACTAAAATTTTTCGGGCGAATTCATTTTAGTCGGCCATTGTTTAAGACGAAATCAGAAAACGGGTTTACGACGCTTGCGACTAAAATTTTATTCGGGACGTATAAAAACTAATTTTAGTCGGCAAATCTGAATCGGACCTAATATCGCACTAGTGATCGCCTCAATAATGTATATAAAGTTCCAATCTGCAATAAGAGATCAACGCAAAGACATTCTATGTATGTAGCTCCTAGATCATTCAATATGTTACCAATGTTTCTTAAGTCACTAAATAATCACTCAGCATTTGTTAATCGTCTCACGTCATGGCTTATTGATAACGAGAACATGCAGGATTTCCTTTTATTATACTATAATTCTTGTTATTTTTTTCTATTTTGTTTTATTTTTTTGTTGTTTATGTATATTATGTAATAATCTAATTTTGTTATTTTTTTCTATTTTATTTTATTTTTCTGTTGTTTATATTAATACTCTAATTATTGTTAATTTTTTTCTATTCGTTTTATTTTTCTGTTGTTTATATTTTGTTTTTGTTTTTCTCTTTGTAATGGTTTCTTTTGTTTTCTCTTTGTTATGCTTTGTCATTTTTAAAAATATTTATTACTTATTACTTGTGCATTGACAAAAAACTGCTTGTACATATGTAGATGGCACACAATCAACATTTTTATTTATAACTCTATTAAGGTATGCCCACAAACAGGCTAAGCCTTGTGAGATTTCTTGTATATGTAATGGATGTATATGGGTACTATTCTCACTGACTTTTCTGTTTCCAGAGATCTTGGTCACTTCTCTGATACCCTATATATATGGATCTGAAGTCGCAGACAGTCCGCAAGTGTGAATCTCAATTCGCACAGTTGATTGTTCTTTTTGCACCATGGTGCCGAGATTGCTAATCTATAGTGCTCCATGAGCTACTCTTCGTGCCATGCATTGTTTTTTTGTCGCTCATTCTAGCGTTCTGCGAAGGGGCCGTTGACAGTCCCCATATGCGGAGCGGGTGGTGGTGGAAGTAGCGATGTATATGGGTGCATGTATGTATGTATATGTATGTTACAGTTAATATTCATTTTATACTCTGTACCAAAATTTGTTAAAATAAATAAATAAATAAATATTAATTGACATCGCCGTACCAAATACACACAACATCGAAACAACTACAACCGAAAAAATTAGAAAATACACTGACTTGCAAGACGAAATCAAGCGAATCTGGAACATGCAATTTGTGATAATAGTACCAATAGTAATTTCCTCCACAGGAATTATTCCATTGAACTTATTCAGCAGTTTAGAAACCATCAAATTACCTAAATATACATACGTCAGTCACCATGAAAAAAGCAGCCATATTAAACATATGCAGATTGGTGAGGAAATTCCTCAAAATCGACGACACTTCAGACCTTACTAACACATAAATACTACATATGGTACCAACACACAAAACACCAAATTTTATACACTCATTAAAGATAGCACTTGGCAGTATTGCTCTTGCTACCCCAAAATCCCACCAGGTGATAAACCTTAGAAGGTATCAAAGACCCCGAAATAATAATTGGATTGGATATATTTTATTTAGATGTAAAAAAAATACAATTTCTTACATCTAGTACAAACGAAAATAAAAAAAAACAATAAAAAAAACAAATCAACATCGGATGACTAAATGAACACAGAAAAAAGGCACGTATCTATCAATAACAATAAAACACAAAGTAAAAAAAATGAAAACACACTACCACAATAGAAGACATCAAAGAACATGAAAACACACTACCACAATAGAAGACATCAAAGAACATGAAAAAACGAGTGGGTTGTGGCCAACGCTAAACTCCTCACTAACAAGTCACTATAGAGTATTCAAAGTTTCTATAGAAAGTTTTCGGCAATTTTATGAAATAAGTGAGTTTAATTCTTTTATTATTTAAATATATTATTATGAAAAATTGATATTTATTAATGACATTTTATTTAAGTGATGTGCCCTTTTAGCAATTTGAAAATAAAAATAACAAATTTCGAGTTTCCTGAGCATGGGAGTCACTTTGAAATATTTGACAGTTAAAAAAAATGAGAACCACTATTCAGATATCCTTCAAAATCTAATGAGGTCTATGCGAGTTTTTGATATACAAATTTGCAAAATTTGAAAATAATCGAATGAGCACTTTAGTCTATAATCGATAATCTAGAATAAACACGCCGTACGTAGCATATTATAGTACACAGCACACACACACAGATACATTGTGATGAAACTTTCAGAATGCAATCCCAGCATGATACTAGTTGATAATCTGCAATAAAAAAATACTTTAAAAATTGCGAATTCATATATCCCCTTGGGGTAGTGAGGAGTAAAAACAATGTTAAGTTCAACCCCTTCTTCATAAGGATTCATATTTTTTTCGTGCAACTCTCCAATAATATCTAAAAATTTAAGTCCTGGCAGCACCGTCTACCGTGGTTGACATTTGTCATTTGACAGATATTATACGCGTTCGTTCTGTCATTTGATAAAACATTTAAATAATTAATCAGCATAATATTATATTATAACTTTTTATTTTATGTAGCTTCGCGGGCAACTAACAGGTACAATGTCAAATAATTATTTAACATGCACCAATAACAAGCTGCCACATTCTGGAGACTTACGATCTGCTTATGGTATTAATCGTCTCACAGAGCCAGACTTAAAACACAATTAAAAACTGTATCTCCACCGGGAATCGAATCTGGGACCCTTGGATCAGTAGTCAGATACCTAACCAACTGAGCCACGAAGGCCGAAAATAGAAATGATGCGACTATTTTAATTTTATGTTTCCCCCAGAGACAATCCAACTAGCAAACAAGTCGTATAAATAAGAGTTATACCTATGACTTTTAGTCGTATAGGAGTTTTATAGTGGTTATTAACTAACTCTGTTAGTCGTATAGACGTTGTACATCTGACGGTTAAGTCCTCTAACTAAATAGTCTAATTGCAACGTCCAATAAACGTTTTTGCAACGTAATTATACAAGGATCACATAATGGTCTTAATCGAAACGTTAACTTAACAAATCTGTAAGTCGTAAAAACATTTCAGTTGTATAAAGATTTTTAAAAAGACAATATCGTCATAAAAAGGGTATTATTATAACATCTAAACAACTTATTGGCCTATAAACGTTTTAGAAAAAACTTTAATAGACGATTGTATAGTGGTATTATGGATGACTTCAATATGACATAAAATTATTAGTGTGACGTTTATATACCTATTATTCAACAGTTGGTTTTATAAATGAAAAACAAAAACTTTTATAAAACATAATATGTAGTTGTCGATGAACCTGTTATATTCCTTTTATATGACAATATGTTTTATAGATGTTAAGTACAGACTTTTATAAAACAAAATTAAACATTTTGTTTTACATTTGGGAGAAATTAAGAGAACATAAAACACTGAATCTAGTAATTGAATATAATATGATTTATTAAAACACCCTAATACATGATGAAGTTACATGTTAGTTAAGATAAATATCACGTGCGTTAAAAAAGTTTTATACGTGAATTAAATCAACGGAAACCTAATGTTTATTGATATTTTTCTGCATTTTGAACAAACTTGACTTGAAAAAACTATCTCCAACATTGATAAACTGCAGCGTAATAAATATAATATTAAAATAAAATTATACACTTCGCTGTTTGTGAGTCAATAAAAATGATTACAAACACTATTCTTTTTGGCATCAAATTAAAAACATATATTTATGTATATTTTTTATAATAATTTGTGTGTTTTTTACTGACTTTATTTCCCATTTTTCTTAAATATTGAAAAACGCAGAAAAACCAACTAGATAATTTAATTTTCTATAAAAACATATACACTATCGCAGTGCATCTTGAACTTTTCTTACGGGGAATCTCAGTAGTTTGATACTTAATCTCCATACATACATACCATCAAGCTGTTTACATATTCGAGAGAGGAAAAAGTACCTACTGACCTTCACACAAGTCTTGCCTGACATACATTTTTTATATAAAAAACAAAATATCTTAAAAATATTCAATAATTTAGATGCTAGGGTTCATAGTTTGGTACGTTTATTTATTTTTATTTATAAAATACATGGATTTTTACGTATTCTTTTACTATACACATACTATCAACAGTTGGATGTAATGTGTTACATGTAGGGAATGCAATCCCAAACGGGATCCCGAAATACCGAGATCCCGCAGACATTTTGCGGGACTAATCTCTGTCGAATATTTTGCGGAATCCCGCTGGACTGGCGGGATTACAGAGAAGCGTAATTCATACGTGTTACTCTTTGTTGATTTGTTGAGGAAACGGATTTCAGAGCGGCGAACTAACTTGACAGCGGTTTTATTATATACTTACATGATCCATATAAGTACGAAGAAGACAGTAGTCAATTTATTAATGTTGATGACACATTTAGTCTACCTTCAAAAAGTTTAATATGCAAGACAGTCAAAACTATAGTCGAAAGGCTAGAGTACACGGACATGGGTAACAACGCAGAAGCCACTGCTCCTGCTGACGCTGATGAACCTTAGGATGACGACACTCCTCTCGCAAATCAAGAGACATACGCAGCAGCAGCAGCACCAATGTCACTTCAAGACGAACTCAAACTTACTTTGATTAGTATGAAGAGTTCGAGATCAACAGCCCAACAACCTAGATCTGGCAATATGAGCAACATTGAGGTTTTGATAAAGAAGGAAATGAATTATTTCGAGTCCGGTGGAAAGGCACATACCTTCAATTCACTTACAATGCGCAAATGACTATTGTGCCAACCAGCGTGGAATCTGAACGAGCTTTTTCAGCCACTGGCTACCTTGTGTCCAATATCAGAAGCCGTTTATCAGACGACACAATACTTTAACTTTTTTACGAAGCTATTTCCAAAATAATGTTTAAACTTATGATGCTTATTGTACAAAAATATTGTTTATCGTGTGAACGTTATTATTTAAATTTAATTTGTAATATAAATTTATGTCTCATTTTATTCTTTGCCAATTTATGACAAACTTTACCGATGTCTAACTAAAGGTAAGTATGTTAATAAACCATTTAAAATGTCCCAAAGAACGTGTTTGATTAGGTATAAATTTAAAACTCTAAAAACAAGGTTGGTAGATCGAGGTATTAATTAGGTCTTTATTATACGATTGATAAGATATCTAAGTCCACCCTGCTGGATCCCGCAAATACCTGGATCCAGCGGTACTAAGATTGTTCAGTCCCGCAAATACCTGGATTGACATCGTCCTGCGGGATTGCATTCCCTAGTTACATGCAACTAATTATACTATGAATTTCAACCCTGCCAAAACAATCAACAATGGCGCTCGATCGCAGTTGTTTAAAAAACCTTTACTTGACTAACAGTCGTTCAATGACTTGTACTACATACAATGGCTGGTTCAATGACTTGTACTATAAATTATTATATTGTACTATTTTTCAAAAGTAATGTTTATCTATTAAATCAGTTTTTTGTTCACATAATTTCATATTTTATTCTAAATTCAATACTTAAACCATAACTTAAACTTTAGATTTATTGGCAGGTACTTATTATTTGAAAATCAGTAATTTATCATTCTTCAACACTTAGGTGGGCTATTTCAATTATTTCTAAATAAATATTTGGTTTGTTAAATATGTTAGTTCAATTAATTCAAAATTTGGTTTATATTTTTTTTGTTTGACCATATAGAATGAACTTAAGATGAACGGTAAACAAATAAAAATTTGTACCTATATAATACAGTAGTGGCCAAAAAAATGGAAACTATTTTTTACTCGACTAAATTATATAGAAAATCTTCCTTCTTAGATTTCTAAATGAATATTTCTAAAAAAATATTATTGCCTTGTCTTTATTATAGTGTGGGTTATGCATGAATTATCATTTATACATAAAATATTCAGATATAATACACATTTTATTAAAATTATTGTACATTGAATAAAATATAAAAAATATTGTGCTCAGCTATGGAAAATTGTTAATGACAATAAAATTTAAAATTCACGTGTTTAAGATAAATCACTTTAGTATTTAGTTGGGTAGCCTTTATTTTTTATCACAGCCTTCATTCTTCGAGGCATTGAGTCCACCAACTTCTCCAAATCTGCATTATTGATGACCTTGAATCATGATTTTATTACAGCTTCAATCAGGGCCCTCTTATTCGATAAGAGATTTTATTTAATTATATTAGTTAAAATGTGCCACAAAGCAATAGCAGCAAAGTATAAAGATACAAAGATTTTCAACCTGGCCCACAAGTTTTCTATCTAATTAAGATCTGGGCTGTTACCAGGCCACTTAAGTACCATAATATTATTTTCTTCGAACCAGCTTGAGACACTTTTAGCAGTATGACAGGGTGCGTTGTCTTGCTGGAATATGCATGTCTCTCTATTTTCTCCAAACAGATCCGCTATAAAAGGCTTTAACTTTGGATCCAAGATAGTCTCCTTGTATTTTTTTCATGTAACGTCCCATCAATGATATGTAGACGACCCACGCCACTTCTTGACATGCACCCCCATATCATTATGCTGAGAGGGTGCTTCATGGTGACGGTGGTACACACTGGTAACAAGTCTTCTCCAGTTCTCCTCCTAACATACTTTATTCCATCCGATACAAATATAGAAATTTTTGTTTCATCGCTCCAGATTACATTCTTCCAGTTTTCTTTGGTCCAATTCTTGTGTTCTTTTGCCCAATTGAGTCTTTTTTCCCTTTGTTTACTATTCAAGTAAGCTTTTTTTCTTGGGCTTCTCGCCCTTAATCCATTGTTGACTAGGCGTCGTCGAATCGTCCTAGCGCTTACAATTATACCACTCTCAGCAAGGATGTGTTATTTGACGGTCATATGGGACGTCACGTGTATCCTCATGCCTACGCGTGTGGACGCTTGGGGCGGCCCATGGGCCGTTAAAGCTAACGAGGACGGATGAAAAACCCAAGCTAAGGTCTGTCGTGCCGAGAGCTGAATGGCACTTGGGTTACATAGTGTCAGAAGCGACTCCTGGGGAAACCGGGCGAAATCCCCTTGTAATGCAGCCTTCTGCGTCTAAGAGGCTCTGGGCGCAGTGACGTATATTTCCTCAATACTCGTGGGAACTAAATGGATAAATTTAATAAAAATTCTTACGATAGTGAAGGAGAGAGCGAAGAAGACAGTATCACTGTCTTGCTGCAGGGTTGTTCAGAGGCCCTCAGCAGAACAGTGATAGATCAGTCGGAGGGGTGTGACTCCCCAATGACTGTAAACTCCGATGTGGAAACAGGGACTGAACTGGCCCAATCCACTAGGAATAATTCTCCATTATCTGATATAATGGAGTATGTGGATATCCCACAGATCCCATCAGTGGCGAGTACGTCTCAAACCCTGACGGAGGACTGTGAGGAATCCAATATTGGACAACACAGTGTAAAACGCTGTGGAGCATCCAGAAGAAGGCTTAAGAAGGCTCTGATAAGGGGTGGGATGTCTACAGACCCTGCTGACAAGCCCGCTACCGACATTCATCCTTCAGCTGTTAAAAGGCCAAGGCAGGATGACTCTATTGAGCATCCCAGTAAGAAGGACAAAGCTGAAGCAATGTCCTACCGAAAAGCCATCAGCCACAAAGTCGGAATCTGCTCTAAGACCGACTCAAAACTTACCGACAAGGAACTGACCACCCTTGAGGTAAGGCTAAACGAGGCCGTGTTTCAGGCAATGGATGCAAGGCAGTATGTTCCAAGATTCGAATCTTGTGTTCCCAAGATGGGCATACTAGCCATTACATGCATAGACCAAAGATCCAAGGAATGGATCGAGAAATTAGTTCCTATCTTACCCTGGAAGGGGGCGGAACTAAAGGTGATCCAAGGGCATGAACTGCCTAGGAACCACATAGCTGTGGCAACCATCCCAGGTAAAGCCTACCTAAAACCTCATATGGTATTAAGATTGCTAGAGAGCAATGAGGGAATCAACACCAGACACTGGAAGGTGTTAAACATCAATAAACTTGACTGGTGTTACAAAATGGCATTCTCAATTGATGAGGCATCAGCCAAAGCAATTGAGAGGGCTGGATACAGGCCTTATATGGGCATGACCAGGATATCCTTTATGATAAAGGAGCTGGGATCAAACAAGGAAAAGGGCCTTGCGACAAATGATGGATTAGCTGGGGCTGGACCTAGTTCAACTAATGCCGTCATTAAGGAAATTGGGCTGAATGCTGGAGACGTAGGCCCTGGCGAGGGGTCACAAAATCCTCATGTGGCAGCCTCTGAGATCGTGGTTGAGGCTGAGTCAACACCAGGCCTGGCCCGACCTGCTCTGGGTGGCTCTGGGGGTTTCGTGCCTGTCGCCGGGGCGTCAGTCGGAGTGAATCCTGCCAGTGGAAAGTCCATCGGTGTCACCAATGCTGGGACAACATCTGGCCCGACAGAGGTGATGCCGAGGACTGTGTCTGCCGGTGCTTCCAATGCTGGGACATCAGCTGGCCCGTCAAAGGTGGCACCGAGGGCAGTGTCCATTGATGGCGTCAATGCTGGGACATCGTCTGGCCCAGTAGGGACGGCATCGGGGACGGTTTCTGCCTTCGGTGGCGCCAATGCTGGGACAACATCTGGCCCGGCAGGGGAGGCACCGGGGACGACCGCTGGAGGGATTTTGGGGCCGGCACACTCGGCTCAAGTAGTAAGAGGTGCTAGAAGTGGCAAAAAGCTACCTAGAAAAACCTCATATCCCGCCGGAGGGTATACCTATGACGAAAACGGTAACCCAAAAGCGGTGAATAAATATCCATTGAAGAGCAGGGGCTCCCAATGGAAAGGGCCTAGAAGGCATTGAGGACCATGTTGATGGACACTCAATACTCATTAAATATAATAAAGGCAAATATAGTTACTGACAATACCAAAAAACGGAACTACAACAGTGGTGAAGGATACATAAACCCTAACACTGGAAAAAATATCAATGATAAGATAGGTATACTTCAAATAAACCTTCACCAGGCTCGAGCTGCTTCGGCTATTGCCAATAGAAGGTTGCAGAAAGAAAACCTAACAGCACTACTGGTACAGGAACCATGGACCATTAATAACAGAGTATGTGGTCTGGGCTCCATGGGAACAGTTATATCCTGTGACCATGAATCTAGACCCAGAGCATGTATAGTGATAAACAATAATACCAAATATATTGGCATTCCAGAATTTTGCAAAAGGGATCTCGTGGCTATAATGATCCCACAAAAAGCAGACAACAGAAAACTAATACTCTGTTCAGCATACTTTGCAGGTGATGAAGCATTACCGCTTACAATCCTTGAAGAAGTAATAAACTTCTCAAAGCAGAATGATGCGAGACTCATTGTTGGGTGTGATGCAAACGCGCATCATACAATATGGGGCAGCACAGACTGTAATCAAAGAGGGGAAAATCTTTTAGATTTCATCATCACACATAATCTAAACATTGTGAACAAAGGTAATGAACCTACATTCACTACCAAAGCAAGGTCTGAGGTTTTAGATCTCACCCTCTGCTCACAAAATATCAGTAATGAAGTAATGGACTGGCACGTATCGTCAGAAGAATCAGCTTCTGACCATAGACATTTAATGTTCCACATTAAAAGCCTGACAAAAACAACAATTCAATATAGAAATAAAAAATCTACTGATTGGATTGGGTTCAAAGACGACCTTAAGGGTGGTATTAGCCCAATAGAGTCGACAAGAAATCTAAGAAGAATAGATTTAATTACGGATGAACTTACGGAAAACCTAATTATGGCCTATGAACAGAATTGCCCAATTAAAACAAAAACTGAAAAAAGGGAAGTTCCCTGGTGGAACTCAAACCTTTCCACCCTTAGGGCAAAAACTAGGAAACTGTTCAATAGGGCTAAACACTATAGCCTGTGGGAAGAGTATAGAAAATCTCTAACAGAATACCATAAGGCTATAAGGAAAGCCAAAACGGAATCTTGGAAAAATTTCTGCAGCACCATAAATGGTACTAAAGAAACAGCAAGGATTAATAAAATCCTTGCCAGGAGGAAGGAACCTGGTATAGGTCTCCTAATAAAAGAAGATGGTAATTATACTGCAACATGCAAGGAAACACTTGAGCTATTAGCTAAAACACATTTTCCTGGATGCGAAACGGTGAAGGAAACCATCACTAAGCCTCCAGGATGCGATAAACCAAGTTTAAATGACTGGAGATTAGCATCAAAAATCTTCAGGCCTAATCAAATCAAATGGGCTATCAACTCTTTTGAGCCTTATAAAAGCAGTGGAAATGATAACATATTCCCTGCTCTTCTACAGAACGGTATAGAAAAAATCATGCCGACACTGCTGAAAATATTCAGATCCAGTCTTGCATGGGGCTATGTTCCACAAAGCTGGAGAACAGTCAAAGTAACCTATATACCAAAACCAGGTAAAGAAAGTTATAAGACTCCAAAAGCTTATAGACCAATTAGTCTATCTTCATTCATGCTAAAAACTATGGAAAAGATTTTACATAGATACATAGTGAGCAATATAATAACATTGCATCCTATTCATCCAAAGCAACATGCTTACCAAGAGGGCAAATCTACTGAAACAGCTCTTATTGAAATCGTAGGAAATATAAGAAAATCCCTAGATAGCGGAGAAATTACTCTGTGTGCGTTCCTAGACATAGAAGGAGCATTTGATGCAGTACCAATAAGCGTACTAATTAGTGGACTAAGACAGAAACATGTAGACAATACTATAATAAAATGGATTGACAACATGTTATCCAATAGATACATCATAACTAATCTGGTGGATGAGACAACTAAGGCTAAAACAAACAGGGGGTGTCCGCAGGGTGGAGTCTTATCACCACTCCTGTGGACGCTGGCTGTGGATGGCCTAGTATGCACACTGAACGAATGTGGATATAATACACAAAGCTATGCAGATGATATAGTCATTACAATCAGAGGGAAAGAATGTGAAACAATCTCTGATCTGCTACAAAATGCACTAAAAATAGTTGAAAAATGGTGCAAAGATAATGGACTAACAGTTAATGCAAATAAAACAACTGTTGTACCTTTCACTAGGAAAAGGAAGCTGAATAAACTATCACCTCCAATATTCTTTGGAAAAAAACTGGACTTTTCCAATGAAGTAAAATATCTAGGTATAACATTGGATAGTAAATTAACATGGACACAACATGTAGAAAAAGTTGCTCAAAAAGCAATCAAAGCATTATGGACATGCCATAGACTCATAGGGAATAATTGGGGACTAAAACCCCAACAAGCTCTGTGGTCATACACTACAATAATAAGACCCATAGTATCTTATGCTGTAACAGTTTGGAATGACAAACTACAACAAAGAGGCTGTGTAGATAAACTTAAACGTTTACAAAGATTAGCCTGCTTGCTCATTACGGGAGCCTTACACACAACTCCCACCGCTTCTCTAGAGGCCATGATTAGTCTACCACCTCTCCATTTATACCTTGAAAAAATGGCAAAGGAAGGTATTATAAGACTAACAAGTGGAAATAAACTAAACACAAATTTAGAAATCCAAGCAAATCTAAACAAAATAGAATCTCAAGACAAATTACTTGCATTCCCAACAGATAAAATATTAACTGTTTACAACTTTGAAAAACCATACAAAGTAGAAATACAAACTAAAACTACAATAGCAGATGTTTGGTATCAGGAATCCAATGGTGCACTTATATGGTACACTGACGGATCCAAGAAAAAGAATGGTATAGGATCGGGTATATATGGGCAAGTGCCTAGGGTGAAGATCCACAAGCACTTGGGACAGTATGCAACGATCTTCCAGGCAGAAATATGTGCCATAACACTCTGTGCCTATGAAATCCTAAGAAGGAATTATAAGAACCACAGAATATACATTTACTCTGATAGTCAAGCTGCTCTTAAAGCTCTTGATTCCTACACAGTAACTTCATCAACAGTACTAGACTGCATTGAAGCGCTGAAGACTTTATCAGTAAACTATGGTAACAAAATCATACTAAGATGGGTACCTGGACACTCCAATTATAAAGGTAACGAGGAGGCTGATGCTCTGGCAAATAGGGGAGCGGACATAGCTACCTATGGGCCGGAGCCTCACTGTCTCCTAGCTAATAGTATTGTTAAATCAACACTTTACCAAAGAATGCTTAACAATGCCACTGAACTCTGGTTATCTACCCCAGGACAAAGACATTCAAAAGCACTCATTTCAGGATTCTCTTCAACACACTCTAAGCGGATCCTAACAATGAGCAGGAATAACCTTAGGATTCTTACTAGAATCTTAACTGGTCACTGTAGACTCAATAAACATCTATGCACGATGAATTTATCGGAAATGTACCTATGCAGGTTCTGCATGGATGAACATGAAACACCGATGCATCTACTTACAGAATGTGGCCCACTAATGCAAACAAGAGTAAAGAAAATAGGTTTGCATATTGCTGATCAAAAGCAAATCAGAGACACCGATCCACAAAGGATTTTACAGTTCTTTCAGGAGATAGGACTATGGAATGACATCTAGCAGGCAAAGTATCACAATGGACTACTATTGAGTCGACGTGAGAAGGTCTCTAGATGGGTTATAAAAAAAAAAAAAAAAGGATGTGTTGGATATCACTCGAAGTGGATCTACGGTCTTTAAGAGCTAATTTCGTTATCCTTCTGTCGTCTATCAATAACGTCTTCCGGTTTCTGCCAGATTTTACAGCATTGTGTAAACTTTTGGAGACTTTGAACCTCTCGCAGACCTTTGAACTCCAGACTTGGACGCTCTGTGTCCCAACTTTTCAGCAATTTGTTTATATGTATATCCCTCTTCTCGTAGGGTAACTGCTCTACTACATTTTGTAGGTGTCCAGTAGCCTCCAAGCATGTTTCAGAAGAAGTTTCAGAATAAAATAATCTCAGAATTTGAAAAACAGTCCAACCACTTACAAATGACACAGTACAGGACGAACGACAGACTAATAGCTCTTGCTTAGATAGGATTTCAAATATCCTCAATAATTACTTTCTAATGATCACAGACATCAAAAAAACAAATTTCCAGAAAAAAATGTGAGTAATAATGATGATTCATATCATCAAATAGTAAGGTATATGTTCCTTACAACTCATTATGAGACAAATTAGAAAGGATTAACTAATTTTGTAAAAAAAAGTTAAAACAATTAAAAAAATATTTATTGTTTCTTGCGAAATAAACAAAAGAAAATATTTGTCATTAAAAACAATAAGAATGCAATAAAATTTCAATGAAAAAGTAAAATGAATCACCTAGTAAGTTGAAAAATGTAGTCAAAATAAAAAGTTTCCATTCTTTTGGCCACTACTGAATATCACGTGTTTGTGTCACCGACACAGTAACAACATAGTTCTCTATAAATAATGGGGTGCATGCTATCTCCATGGCTCTTCAATCTATACGTTGAATGTTGCATCAGAACTTTTATGGAGGATAGCAAGGGTCTGAAATTTATTTATTTATATTCACATACACGGCCTCTTAGCCATTATAAAAATATGGTAAAAATAAAACATAAAACTCGTATTAAACAACACAACAATTAACAAGAAAAACAACACAATAATTCATTAAAATACAAAATCTATCACACAAATCGAAATATTCATAATATGTCCCATTCCGATTCGTTTAAATTTATCTGTCTGAATTTTAGTAGGTATATGAGAAATGTCAAAACGTTGACAATTCAGTAAGTATAGTATATGAAGGATGTAAAGAGAACGTACTGAGAATGGATGCCAGCAAATCGAAGTTCAAATGGTGTTTCAAAAGAGTGAAAGCAGAACAGCGTACCAAATAAAATTAGAGAACAAATGGTTCAAGCAAGTAGACGAATATGTCTATTTGGGAAGCAACGGAATACCGGAATGGATGGATTGATAAGGAGATCGAAAGAAGAGTTATGGCAAGAAACAGAGGGAATGGAGCACTTAGACCAGTTATGAATGACCGCAACATATCAAAGGATGCTAAAGTTGCCATTGATAACGCTATCTTAATAGTGCCAACCTTGATGTATGCAAGTGAAACCTGGACATGGCAGAAGTCACATGAAAGCAGAATAAATGCAGTTTAAATGAGATCACTAAAATGAATTTAAGATGAAGATAGATGTCATTAATAGAATGAAAATGATGAATTCATTTCATTCATTAATTGGCCACATGGGGAGAATGAATGAGGAATGCCTGACGAAGAAAATATACAATGCGCATAGGAATGAAATGAGAAATCAATGCCGCCCAAGAAAGGGATGGCATGACCATGTGAATGGTATTTTGAAAGACGAAAAGGTTAGAAGCGTGAAGAACAGATAAACATGTATAAGAAGATGTATGAATGTTGACGAGGCGATGATTGTGTGTCAAGATATATGGCATTCAGTTTTCTCTGTCTACCATGTGAGGATCATGGCATTATGGTATGTATAAGAATCACATACATTAGGTATGAGAAATTTTTTAAATATAATAATTAAATTAGACAAACGATTTACTACAAACAAGACAAATATTGAAAATAATATTTCTATATTGCCCTCATTCAGTATAACAAAAGCTGTTTTTCATTCAAATTTTGCTTATGAGTAAAAGCATTTCTTTATAAACATTATTCTATTTCTATTTTACAAATATATATATTTAAAGTCACTAAAATTTAACGATTTATTATACACAGACTAATCTCCTGAGCTCGTAGTGCACAGTGACATAGATCTGTAAATGTGTGGGTGCGAGAGAGACTGCTCAATAAGAGTCTGGTCAATCAAAGAACACTTTTAATATATAATACTAAACATAATATAGGAAAAAAAAATCACTTGATCTCTGAAGTGCTGCTTTAACTAATACCATGAAATATTTCTTTAGCTTTTGTGCATAATTTTAAGACAATGAACCAAAAATTCTAAAAGAAATTTTTCAAAAGCATACTTTGTGAAATATAAATTATATTATATAGTAATATGAAAGTTTTCTATGCATGACATGTTATGGCTGGTCTGGAAAAATATAGTTGTTTGTTACTCATGATGAACATACACAATATTATGATTTCAAAAATCAATATTAAGTCTATACAAGTTGTTCTAAATTCAAACTTTACATGGGAAATTAGAGTAGCGTCTAGCCCCAGCTCTTCTTTTCTGCATTATTAGGTTAGGTTTAAGTTTGTGTATAATAATAATAGCGACTCGCGTGAGCGAGTTGCTTCATAAATTGAATTATAAATTATTATAAGTTAAATTTACATTTTTTATTTAATTTATTGCATTTAATATAAAATTTCACAGCTCATTTGACTCCATACTACGAGACCTCAACCAATCAGAGAGCCAACCAGAAACATAATGCGGAATGGTAAATGCGGATTGTAGACGCTAGTGGAAATTAGTAATTGATGAATATTATTTGTTTTGTTATTTTTTTATAAACTTAATTTCTTTATGTTACATTGAGAATACATGAATGTAATTCAATGTAAATAATGTCCTTTTTATATATTTTTCAAAACAACATAGTAAAACATCAAGTTTCCCAAGTAGAATAACTGCCGTTGATATGAGGTCTCTCAGACAAATGTGTAATAAGACGATGTGTGATTGAATAAAAAAAGTAAGCACAAGAACAGAATGTATGTTGGAAAAGGACGCCACATGCAAGATAAAAATATAATATATGTCCTTAAGTGGATCGGCCACATAGAAAGAACAGATGAAGAACAGTTGACAAAAAAATTATACATGGCTAAAAGATGCGGAATAAGAGATAGAGGTCGGTCGAGAAAGACTCATTTAAATCACATGAATGGAATCTGAAGTGTAGATAGTAGGAGAGTGTGCATGAGGCAATGTTTGGATTAAGTGAAGCGAGAAAAGTATATCAGGATAGGAAAGTATGGCGCTCGGTTCTCTCTGCCTACCTCAATATGAACAAGGCATGATAGTATGTATGTAAAAAAACACAAAATATTTATTAGTAACTAGTATATTTCTAGAAAATAAACTCTTATGACGTCCGGTTTCTAAAAAAAACTGATAAAATAAACATTTTCCTAATATTCATATAAGATATTATGAAAAATGATGTAAAAGAGTAAAATTAAATAATAATTTAACATAAACAGAGCAAATTTCACAATAATAATGTTAATATATTACCTTTAGTCAGTATATATTATTATAAGGTCTTTGGTATATACCTAGTCAAAGATGTTCCGTACTCAAATTTTGTATGGAAAATTTTCAGCGATTTTATGAAATGAGTTTGTTTAATTATTTTTTTATTTTATTATGAAAAGTTGATATTTCTTTAATGCCATTTTATGAAAGTGAGGAGCCTTTTTACCTATTTGAAAATAAAAATTTCAAATTTTAAGTTTCCTGAGCTTGGGGTCACTTTGAAATATTTGACAGTTAAAAAAATTGAGAAGCACTATTCATATATCGTTCAAAATCTAATGGGATCTAAGTGAGCATTAGATATACAAATTTGCAAAATTTGAAAAGAATCGAATGAGTACTTTAGTCTATAATCGATAAAGTAAAATGAACACGCCGTACATAGCACATAGCACATAGCACAGTGCACATAGCACACACACACAGATACATTGTGATGAAACTTTCAGAATACAATCTCAGCATGATACTAGTTGATAATCTGCAAAAAAAAAAATACCCTTAAAAATTGCGAAATCATAACTCCCCACTATATCACCTTGTGTTAGTGAGGAGTAAAAATAATAATAACAATATAGTATCAAAACAAGCAAAACAGATATTATAGTCTTAGAACATATTTTTTTTTTTTATTTATTTATTTTTCACACTAGGTATAAATGAAAACACTAATTAGTTTTAGTTTCACTATATAATTTTAACACTGGCACTGACGGGTATCGATCTGAAGATCATCGTCAGAGTGCGCGAAAATGAAAGTGAACAGAGTTTAAATAGGTATGACTGAAATATTGGTACACAACCTTTTTTTTTTTTTTGTAAAGTTCTATCAGTTCGATTAGTATTGCCAGAAAGAACTGATGAAGAAAACTGGCAAACAAAACAGTATGGTAAATATGTGTGATGTATACAAAGTTTAGTAATGTTGAAGTAGAAAGAAAAACTGATTTTACATTATACAATATAGAAATGAATTATAAGAAAATATAAATATTATTGAGTATCCAGAGGTTGTGTATCCATGTAGTGAAGACCAAATGTGTGCAGGTATCTGAAACAAAGAGAGTGGCCGGCAGTAAAATTCTTTATATCGAAAGTAAACAAACAATAAAGGATAAGTGTTGGAATAACCCCACATTAACTGCATATAATGTAGATTGTTTAAAATATTGGTTTTAATAAAGGTGAAGGGGAGAAGTCTGTCTGTAAATTTATCAAAGTTTTGCTGTTATCACATTTCAAACGATTTATTCCTAAGATCTCCAAACGATCTAGTTTTTTACCTTTAGGGTTAATATGTAAAATTTTGGTATTACTATCGATGGAGAAGTCATGACCAAACTCGTTAAGATGTGCAGCAAAGTTGGATGAGTCCTGATTAAGTCTTTTACAACGTAAATGTTCATTAATACGGATCTTAAATTGTCTTCCCGTTTGGCCGATGTATACACTTGGACAGGAACCACATGTTAAAGAATATATACCGTTATTTTCATTGGGGTCTATTTTATCTTTATTATTAATGAGCATTTTGCCTAACGTTTTTGGATTATAAAAAGCTATATTTTACCCGGATTTTTTAATAACGTTACCTGCTTTTACGGACGAATTTCCTATGTATGCTAATTTAATCCATTTATCTGATTTTAAAGATTTTACAGTTAATCCAGGGGCTATGTTTCTGAGAAGGTTTTTCTTTTTTTTTCTTATTAAGTCATTAATTAATTTAACTTTATATCCGTTGTTTAATGCTAAATTATAAATAATATTGAGTTCGTTATCATAATTTATTTTTGACATAGGTACATTAAAAAGTCTGTGTATTAATGAATGGAATGTAGACAATTTGTGAGAGTTGTGATGTCTCGAGCTATTATGTATTATATTATCACTGAATGTGGGTTTCCTGTAAATGTTAAAATCTAAATTTCCATCTATAATTTGTATTGTTAGGTCTAAAAAGTTAATTGAGGATCCACCAACCTCCATCGTAAATTGGATGGATTTATTCAGGGAGTTGAGAGACTTTAGAAATAAGTTTAACTGTCTTAAAGATCTTTATTAAGATTCGTCCGTAAAAGCAGGTAACGTTATTAAAAAATCCGGGAAATATATAGCTTTTTATAATCCAAAAACGTTAGGCAAAATGCTCATTAATAATAAAGGTAAAATACATAGACCCCATTGAAAATAATGGTGTATATTCTTTAACATGTGGTTCCTGTCCAAGTGTATACATCGGCCAAACGGGAAGACAATTTAAGATCCGTATTAATGAACATTTACGCTGTAAAAGACTTAATCAGGACTCATCCAACTTTGCTGCACATCTTAACGAGTTTTGTCATGACTTTTCCATCGATAGTAGTACCAAAATTTTACATATTAACCCTAAAGGTAAAAAACTAGATCGTTTGGAGATCTTAGAAATAAATCGTTTGAAATGTGATAACAGCAAAACTTTGATAAATTTACAGACAGACTTCTCCCCTTCACCTTTATTAAAACCAATATTTTAAACAATCTACATTATATACAGTTAATGTGGGGTTATTCCAATACTTATCCTTTATTGTTTGTTTACTTTCGATATAAAGAATTTTACTGCCGGCCACTCTCTTTGTTTCAGATACCTGCACACATTTGGTCTTCACTACATGGATACACAACCTCTGGATACTCAATAATATTTATATTTTCTTATAATTCGTTTCTATATTGTATAATGTAAAATCAGTTTTTCTTTCTACTTCAACATTACTAAACTTTGTATACATCACACATATTTACCATACTGTTTTGTTTGCCAGTTTTCTTCATCAGTTCTTTCTGGCAATACTTATCGAACTGATAGAACTTTACAAAAAAAAAAAAAGGTTGTGTACCAATATTTCAGTCATACCTATTTAAACTCTGTTCACTTTCATTTTCGCGCACTCTGACGATGATCTTCAGATCGATACCGGTCAGTGCCAGTGTTAAAATTATATAGTGAAACTAAAACTAATTAGTGTTTTCATTTATACCTAGTATAATGGAGTTTCACCACGAATTATCCGTCGACAAAATTAACAAGTTATTTTTCACACATTTATCACAAAGACTATTATGAAGATTTCTGCTGCCCAACTAGGTAACCCTGTTCTAGGGCTAGCAGTTTACAATTTTACCAAGCCAAATATTTTACATTTTGGTTATACATAGTTACATAGATATGCGGGAGATACCTGTTATTGGAGCACTGGAGATTCTATTTTTTTGTTTCATGTTTTTTTTTGTTTGTGTTGTTCAGTGTTCTGTTGGTGTCTCTGTATATTAAATAAATAAATAAATAAATAAATAGAGCGGACACCAGACATCACAACACAGTAAATTACAATATTACATAGTTACCAATATCTTAAACACAAAAGTATAAACTGATACAGTAAATTTTGATATGTTATTGTTCTAATATTATTTCTACCATAATATGCACACCCGTTGTTGTCATTTATGTTATGTATACATAATACATATATAAACAATAGAAACACACAATTTTTAAAAAAACTTTTGTTTTATGTATTCAGCACCTAAGCGACGAAAAGCGGCAAGACTAGACGCCTCCTTTACAGATTCAGGCAAATCATTATAAAGTTGTAAGCCTTTGTAGTACACACTATTTTGTGTACCTGCCAGGTTTGTCTGCGGCAGTCTAAAGTCCCGCCTACTTCACGTCGGGTATGCGTGAACTTCAAAATTGTACATAATATTTTTTTGTAAATAAGGTGGTAAAAGTCTATTTTTTAATTTGTAAATAAAAATTAGCACATTCAGAATTATTTGTCGTTTCACTGTCAACTGCTGTTTCAACTGCTCAAGCATATATTCAATACGGGTAAATCTATTGCATTTTAATATTGTCCTCATTGCTCTGTTTTGTATTATCTGTAGTTTTTTATTTTCACCTACATTGCTCATAAATAATAATAATTATATATGATAATAATTATCATTGTTTATTTCCTTTAAAAAACAGATTACATATATGTATATGTTTTTTTACTCATGTATTGAACATTGATTATAATACAGCGCTATTTAAATTTATATCTAGTTGTTTTACAAAGAAAATTGACTAGGATCTAAATATGTTTGCTGTAGGGAAAGAGGTAGATAATATGTTCTTATATTGTTTTCGCCAATAATATTGTGCGATGTAAAGTATAAGAATATTTTTTATCAGAAACTGTTGTTATTTTTAATTTCTTACAAATCAAAATATTATGAAATAAGCAAAGTACGACGCAAAGTTTATTTGTTGTGAATGAGAATGGAAAAGGCTACGGTGTTTTCGTTGTTGTTCTAAACACACAAACACTTATTTTGTTTGTAGACGTATCTTGTGGTTTATAGGCCCTTAAATTCACGTAGTAAACAAACTGAGGGTGTTAATCTTGGTTAGGTGTGAGCTACTACCACATACAAACGCCCTGCTACATTACATACATATATTGAGTTACTCCGAGAAGATTTGCGGTATAACAAACTTGTAGTTTTGATAAATTTCGAATATTTTAAAATACCTACTAGTTTGAACCCATGAAATATTCTACGGTGTGAATCCAAGTATTCCTCTCTGGCTTCGTCGTATTCAGAACCTGTCTCCGCTCTGCATTTACCAACAACTATGTTTTTGGATATAAAAATCGTTTCTGTACCTGTTGTGTTTTCGATTTGCCACTCTCCAAAGACAGAAGATAGCTAGTGCAAGAATAAGGATGTGGAGGTCTAGCAATTCCGTTATTCAAGTAGCTGGTATGCGGCTAGTATAATATTACTTATACTAGTTTCATGTAACACATAAGATCCAACTGTCGATGGCGATAGTATGCAAAATTGAAGAATACGCACCAAACTATAAACACTTAAACACAAATTAATAGACATTTTTTTCTATATAAAACATGTAGATATGTATGTCAAGATAGGATAGTATTGAGGTCATTCCTTTGATCCTACCCAGAATATAAAAACAGCATGATGGTATGTATGTACCTATGTTTGGAGATTATGTATCAAACTATTGACTCACTTTAAATACTATGCCATCAAATTACATAATTGCCTACCAACCTCATTAAAAAAACTGCTACCACAAAACACATCGTCACAAAAATACAAAAAACATATAACAGCATGGATATACAACACCGGTTCAGAACAAATCAATAACATAATTACACCCAATCAAACATAATTTAACTTCACATTTTTTAATCAAATATTATTTAATGTATAATTTACATAATACAATAACTATATACATAATCTACTATCTATGACACACAAATGTTCAAATGATCACCTCGGCACATGACTTCCTAGTGAGGTGTTCATTGTATCCTATCAATTATTACAAGATTTATCAATAAATAATACACATACACACACACATATGTACACACGCACTTAATTTCTAGCTCTAGTGTGTAATTGTATTTGTATCTTCTACATTTTATTGGCAATAATAAATAAATAAATAAATTAAAAAATAAATAAATTCTTTGATATAATGTATAATGTAGGTAATATGCCACTGCCATACAAATTTTATGAAGCGATGTCGTATACTAATAAACTTTGCGTCGTACTTTGCGCTGTCTTATTTCATAATATTTGGTTTTTTGAAGAAATTGGGGTGATTCGACTTTTTTCGATATTTATAAAAACTTTGTCACAAAAAAATGTTTTTCTTAATAAAATATGTTTGAGACACCCTGAAATATTTTTGAAAATTTTGATTTGATATTTTTTTATTAGCCTATATTTATAGCAATTTTCGGCGTTCTAGCTTTTATGGTTTTTGAGATATACGGAAAAATAAAGTAAAAATTCAAAAGTTGATAACCCCTGACTGAAAAAATAATAAAAATTATGAGTATGAAAGTTTTGTAGGCGTATAACTATTTATATATTTTGAAATTTTGGGGTTTGTAAATTAAGCGGATCAATAGTTATAAGGGGGGGGGGGGGGGACACAGACATACATTAAACGTTCTACTCTGAATTCTGAGTAAATCTATATATTATATATAACATATATGCTGCGAAGCCTCTTAGTTGGTGTTTTTTGACTTCAAAATTGGAAAAAACGTGAAAAATATAGACCCTACATACAAATCTCGCGTATCCTGGCTTCATACTTTGTCGATATGTTAAGAGAACAAAGTTCTCATGAACAAATCGTCAGTAGGATAAGTTTAACGCTCATGTGAGCATTTACAAAAAAATGTTAAACATGAAAAAACAAACATGTGCATTACTAAAATCATGCCAAAAATTAAAATAAAACAACTAAATAAAATAATACAAAAAATATAAAAAATGTAAGCAAGTAAAATTAATAATAGAGAAAAACACTAAAAATACTCAGAAAAAAATTAATAAAACCAGAAATAAAAAAAAAATTCTCAGAACAAGATTTAAAAACAACACGTAAAAAATTTCAAGAACAAACAGCAAAACAAAAACAAGTTAAAATATAGGAATAAAATAAACACATAGTAAAAAAATAAAAATAATACCTCAAATATAATAATAAAATAACATAAAGAAAGAAAAAAATTAGGCAAAACTCAAAAACTTACATGTTATTAAAAAGGCATCTGTGCATCTCCCTCTAACAAAAGCCAATATTAACATTAAAAAAGTCTATACTTGAGGAATATTCGTTACTTAGACGTTGCATGCGAACGAGCGCCAAATTTTGTTGTGCGTTTGTAAGATAATATTATGCAGTGACCTAAGATGACATAATATAACGCTTAATCTAGTCACTAAAAACATGATACATATATTAAAACAGTCTAATACACTATGAAGTTACGCGTTAGTAAGGGTACCTGACTATCGCGTGGTTAAAAAAGGTTTATACGTGATTTTAATTTATCGGAAATCCAAAATTTGTTGATTTTTTGCAATTTAAGAACAAACCTTACTTGAAATGAAAAATCTTTATCGGTCATTCACTTTGATATTTTAAATATTATTTCTAGGGAAATTCAGCCTGAATTTTAAAATTGTGTGACGAACATTCACTAGAGAAATGTTGAATACACTTATGGTATTTTTTCTAGAAACACACTGTTTAAAATATTTGAGGAATTTGATTTGAAATTGGGGCGTTTAGGTTTATATGCTCCCGTAAGTGATTTTAATAGATATTTTATACGGTTACATTATTTTGTTTACGGTTATATACGTATCTATTATTTTGTAGTGGCTTTATTTTTGTTTGTATATTTATGTGTTATTTTTTTACTAAGTACCTATACATTATATAAACATACACATAGTACAAAAACTTAAATTATTAAAGTTTTTTTTTTCAATAGGCACTGTCCCAATAAATAGTATTCTTATCGAATATTTTTATTATTGCATATGCGCAAACATTGGATTTTTTTCCCTGTCGGGAGTCAAAGATATTTTTTTTTTTATTCTTATCTTTATTAGTATTCTTATCTTTATTAGTATTCTTATCTTTATTATTTTTTCTCTGTTATCCTTTTTATGTATAATTTTGTATGATGTATGTGTAGTATTGCACCCCCCTGCTCACGAACTGACTTAAATTGTTTTTATGTCCTTTCTTCTATCGTTTGATTTGTATGTTTTTTCGTTATTTAGATCTCGTACATTATTCCTTGAGATTATTTTAGAAATTATTTACTATCCTCAATCAATAATTTTCAAATACAAATTTATTCGTATAATTATTGTCAACATTAATTTCATCCAATTATATATTATTAATCATTCGATAAACACATCCAACACAACTTAAAGTTTTGGGTTAATTCCATAAATTTGATAGGATAAAGTATATTGTGTTTGTTGTTCGAATAAAGGACGATTTGCCGGGATCAAAGGTTTATGCTAATTCATTGCTCATTCTATATTCCTTTGGTTTTACAAATGTTTTAGTGGGTAAACCGTGAAAAACATTGGGTAAACTTGAAATTATGTTATTCCCATTAACTCATTAATCTGTACATTGGTATTTCGTGCTCCAATAAAACAAAGCGACGTGTTTCTATTATTTCTCGTAAAGCGATCCAGAAATGTATCAGAAATTCTCTTTTACTCTTTTGGTTCACTATTATTTAGTTACTGGCACCAACCGGTAGTTAACGGTAGTAGCGTCTAGTAACAGCTTTTCTTTTCTGCATTCTTAGGTTTGGTTTAAGTTTAGTTATAATAGTAATAGCGTGAGCGAGTTGCTTAATAAATTGAATTTAATATAAAATTTCATAGCACAATTGACTATAATACTACGAGATCTCAACCAATCAGAGAGCTAAACGGAAATTTTGACTTACTTAACCAGAAACAGGTGAATGCGGATTGTAGGCGCTAGTGATAACGGTTTGTCAAAGACCATCATAAGAGTGATACATTTTCATTTACACTTTTTCGAATTAATATTAGTAAGAACCAATTGATTCGATGAATTTGCTATATTTTTTAATATTTTCCTTTATCATATATGTAGACAAAACAAAAACCGAGTTTATGGAGTGTGACTTTGGAGGATCAGAAGCCATTGGACAAGATATAATTCTGGATAATGACATAAAGCTACCCAAAGTGTCGCAATAAAATACCTTGGATCCATGCAGACGACAGATGCCCAGGTGTACGAGGATGTCAACCACCACATCAATGTGGCGTGGCTGAAGTTGAATGCCTATCGAATCTAAGGGCAAAATATACAAAACAGTCGTAAGTTCTGCAATATTATACGGATCTGAGTGCTGGGCAATATTAAAAAAGCACGCACAGCAACTACACACAACTGAAATGAAGATATTTCGCTGGGCAGGTGGTGTGACGCTTTGATAGAGTTCGGAACGAGTACGTCAGAGGATCTTTTAAGGTAGCCCCAATAGAGGAGAAATTGAAAGAGGGCAGACAGCGATGGTATGGCCATGTCATGCGAAGGGAGGACAACTACTCCGTCAAAACTGTGCTCGGTATCCCCTCAAAATTACGAGGAAAGGGCAGACCGCCGGCGACATGGTGGATGAGTATCGAGAGGGAGCTGGCGGCACAAGGTGTCCCACAGGAGACGACCCAGAGTCGCAGATCATGGCTACTGATAATTAGGAGACCCGACGCCGGATGAACTGGGATAGAGGGGCAGGAAATGATGATGATGATATATGTAGATATATTTTATTTAAAATTTGACTATTTCAAACATAAATGTAACGATATTTATATTTATTCACGTGATCATTTTTGATATAAAAAAACATCTCTACTTCATCCTTTCCTCAAACCCCTAGTCCGTCTTCCACCACCTTTCCTTCTACCTTTTATTTCTTTAAAATATTTAGGATTTTTATTTTTTATTTTTCTTGTATCAGGGTGTAATAGGAAATTGGCTTAGAAAAACCTGCATTATGCGCATAATTGACAGTATGGTTAGAATTTAAGACATGCGTGCGATCTATTATTACTGAAACTGTTCGAAACAAAGCGCGTCTTAGATAGAACATCAGAACATTTTGAGATCTATCGCTGGAAAAATCCTCCGAGATCGTGTCCGTGACGTATGTAGATATACGAAACACGTGTAACACAGAAAGCATTGTTCGGTGGAGTACATCTAGACGAAGATTCTGGAATGACCATGAATCTAGGATGGACGATGACAGTCTTGCATGCACTGCAGCTAATGAGATCCAATCTGGAAATCGCTCGGGAAGACCACTTTAGGGATATTTGCTATTGGAATTGTTATTTAATTGAGAATATAATAAATCAGAAGGTTGCGATTTTAAGTGCGTGTTCAAAGTACTTCCCAATAACATACATCACTAAATAAGATATTGCAATTTGATAATCAGTTAATCAGTCAGAAATAGAAATAGTAATTGAGTGATGAAGGGTTTCAAAATAAAATATAACTTAAGTGATTTACATCTACCTATTTTCGGTTTAAATTAGTTACAATATTATACTTGATAAATTTACAGATGTTCGCGATGTTTGGGTCGATATTAATTTTATGATTATTACTAAAGAGTTAACACTGTTGTCGTCTTATCGGTTGATATGCGAATGTTAAACCGCGCTGCATATTCGGTTCAGGAACTGATGTCCTTCGGCCATCTTCGTTAATATGAATGAGATGCGATACCATCCGACAAATGACATATTCATTAATTGGTTGTGTCTTGTAGCATCGCCACACCACCTAAGAGATGGAAGAACAGTGAGATTCAGGGATCATAGTTTCTGCATCACAGACCAAAAGAAGAAAGAGAAGATATTTTTATATTCAAAGAAAACTACAATACTTTATTAAAAGTAAAATAATTAATAATATTCTTTGCCTCGGTCAAAATAGATATTCGGTACATTTTTTGGTTAGTTAAATGCCAAATGAAATTCCTCTGAACTGAATAATATTGCATACCTTAAAAAAGTTTAATAATGTAGCGAGATAATTTAACAACGTTTTGCGAATCGTTTTACAAGACAAATGCCCCTTGGAAAAGGTAATAAGGTTTCCATTCATTTATCATAATTAATTTTGGACCAAAACAGAGGCAGCAGCGGTGAAAATCTTTCAATTTTTTTTTTTTTTTTTCTTGCTTGGTTAACCTTAATTCGATCTGTTTGTGTGTGATACTGGAGGTAACATTTTTCACCTTAATGGAAATTGGCAAGGATTTTTCATACCTTCATAGTATATGACAGAGATTCCCAACATTTCTATACCCATCGTCACATTTTACAAATTTAAACCAATAATTACAATTTTTTATTAAGTATTCTCAAATATCGAATTATTTATTTGAAATGAAATGAAATGATTTATTTTCCATTTTTGACATATTACAATAACAAAAAATAAACTGTATAAAAAAACTTTTAATAAACATACTATGTATAATTGGTAATTTTGTTGGATATTATCAATGAGAAGTGATTGTTGATTTTTGATTATTTTTTGATGGTTTTTGTTATGGAAGTCTTATGTTCGTTGTTGTTTGTGCGTGTGTGTTTTGGTGTACATGAGCGGAAAGTGGATCTGAGTCGCCATCAAATCTATATGACCAATTTATGTATGCGTTTTTCCTTGTTTTTCATTTATTATTCATTATATTTTTTCCTACACTGCTTAATTATAATAAGGTAAAAATATGAGCTTTCTTACATTTTTCTTAGGTGACTATGTTTTATATCTTATGTTTCACTTGTATTTGTCCAGTCATTGACTGTGTGCTTTGAATAAAGTGAAATATTGAAGATAGATGAGATATCATAAAGGCATTACCGGTGGAGACACACTTTTTAATTGTGTTTTTAGTCTTCATGTAGCAACTTCTTATTGGGTGCGTATTAAATTAATATTTCACATACATAGTACCCGTTAGTTGCCCGAGAAGCAATATAAAATATGTAAAAAAAGTACTTAAATAATTTATTCTTTAGTACCAGGCAATTATTCAGTCGAAATTTGGTATAAAAACCTATTCTTGTTGATCTTTTTTGTTCATAGTTATTAGTTATACTTATTATTAGAAAATTATTTTGAAATTGCTGAAGGTTCAAAATATCATACAAAATATATTGTCAAAGCGATTCGTTTGGATTTTTTTAATTCCTCTGTAAAAATGTTCTTAATTAGATACATCTATCATTAACGTAGTTCCACGTTTGGGAACCTACGATCTACGTTAAACTGATGTTTTATTTATTAACTCCTGAAAATTGTGAATTTGAGCGTGTATCCACAGCCTATTTATTAACATGGCCAATATACCATGTTTACATCCATTTTTTTATAGCTATAGATAACAAACTCAAACGAGACTCACTCAATGATTTTATAAGTACGATATTGATAATCTGAATAGTATGACGAGTGTTCAAAGATAGAGCGTTATAAAGTACCTACGAAAATATTGATTTTTTTCAACATTAAATTTGTGGAATTTGTAATCAAAACTCGCTTGGAAAACAACTTATTATTGTTTTGAGCGCCACGATACGTATCAAATAATTTTATTATTTGCATGTAACACATGACATTCAACTGTCGATGGCGATAGAATCCGATTATATTTGAAGAATACGTACCAAACTATGAACCATTAAATGCAAATTAATGATTTTTTTTCGTATTATTGAATTATCGAATATAGTGTGGAGGTCAGTTATATTTTCCTACCCAGAATATATGAACAGCACGTTGGTATGTTAGTACGTATGTATGAAGATTCCCTAAATATCAAACTATTGAGAGTCCCCGTAGATATTTTGTATTCTGCCATACAAATGTGGTAACTTTAATTCTAGAATATTAAATTCTCTTCAACAAATCAATAGTTCGAAAATTGGTGATTTTTTACGGTTTTACAAACGAAAATTCATTTTGTTTTATAATACATCTGCTGTCAGTAAAATTGATATGGATGGTGATGATGTTCATAAATATGAATATGAGAGCCAACGATAGGGCAGGATGATGATGATGATAAACAAGTAAGAAATAATGGACTGTAATGGATCTTTAATCCATTACAGTCCATTATTTGAATGATTGATTTTTTTTTTATTATTTATTTATTTATTTATTTATTTTATAAGAGTATTACACAACATTTTGACTAAGTTACAATATATGACAAAAATTACAGTATTGATACTCTCTCGATAGAGTTAAAAACTCGTGTTTGAGAGAGAGGGGTATCGTAATTACATACAGAAAGAAAAATTCAACATATAGGATTATGTATTGCCAAAAATTTGCCCTTTTACATAATGCTATTTTAAATTTATTTAGATCTTTTATTTCTCTAATGGAAGTGGGCAGGTCATTGTAAAATAATATTCCCCTATATGACAGTAATTTCTGTGCTGCAGTTGTATTTTTATTTCTCTAATGGAAGTGGGCAGGTCATTGTAAAATAATATTCCCCTATATGACAGTAATTTCTGTGCTGCAGTTGTATTTTTATTTCTCTAATGGAAGTGGGCAGGTCATTGTAAAATAATATTCCCCTATATGACAGTAATTTCTGTGCTGCAGTTGTATTTTTATTTCTCTAATGGAAGTGGGCAGGTCATTGTAAAATAATATTCCCCTATATGACAGTAATTTCTGTGCTGCAGTTGTATTTTTATTTCTCTAATGGAAGTGGGCAGGTCATTGTAAAATAATATTCCCCTATATGACAGTAGTTTCTGTGCTGCAGTTGTATTTTTATTTCTCTAATGGAAGTGGGCAGGTCATTGTAAAATAATATTCCCCTATATGACAGTAATTTCTGTGCTGCAGTTGTATTTTTATTTCTCTAATGGAAGTGGGCAGGTCATTGTAAAATAATATTCCCCTATATGACAGTAGTTTCTGTGCTGCAGTTGTATTTTTATTTCTCTAATGGAAGTGGGCAGGTCATTGTAAAATAATATTCCCCTATATGACAGTAATTTCTGTGCTGCAGTTGTATTTTTATTTCTCTAATGGAAGTGGGCAGGTCATTGTAAAATAATATTCCCCTATATGACAGTAGTTTCTGTGCTGCAGTTGTATTTTTATTTCTCTAATGGAAGTGGGCAGGTCATTGTAAAATAATATTCCCCTATATGACAGTAATTTCTGTGCTGCAGTTGTATTTTTATTTCTCTAATGGAAGTGGGCAGGTCATTGTAAAATAATATTCCCCTATATGACAGTAATTTCTGTGCTGCAGTTGTATTTTTATTTCTCTAATGGAAGTGGGCAGGTCATTGTAAAATAATATTCCCCTATATGACAGTAGTTTCTGTGCTGCAGTTGTATTTTTATTTCTCTAATGGAAGTGGGCAGGTCATTGTAAAATAATATTCCCCTATATGACAGTAATTTCTGTGCTGCAGTTGTATTTTTATTTCTCTAATGGAAGTGGGCAGGTCATTGTAAAATAATATTCCCCTATATGACAGTAGTTTCTGTGCTGCAGTTGTATTTTTATTTCTCTAATGGAAGTGGGCAGGTCATTGTAAAATAATATTCCCCTATATGACAGTAATTTCTGTGCTGCAGTTGTATTTTTATTTCTCTAATGGAAGTGGGCAGGTCATTGTAAAATAATATTCCCCTATATGACAGTAATTTCTGTGCTGCAGTTGTATTTTTATTTCTCTAATGGAAGTGGGCAGGTCATTGTAAAATAATATTCCCCTATATGACAGTAGTTTCTGTGCTGCAGTTGTATTTTTATTTCTCTAATGGAAGTGGGCAGGTCATTGTAAAATAATATTCCCCTATATGACAGTAATTTCTGTGCTGCAGTTGTATTTTTATTTCTCTAATGGAAGTGGGCAGGTCATTGTAAAATAATATTCCCCTATATGACAGTAATTTATGTGCTGCAGTTGTATTTTTATTTCTCTAATGGAAGTGGGCAGGTCATTGTAAAATAATATTCCCCTATATGACAGTAGTTTCTGTGCTGCAGTTGTATTTTTATTTCTCTAATGGAAGTGGGCAGGTCATTGTAAAATAATATTCCCCTATATGACAGTAATTTCTGTGCTGCAGTTGTATTTTTCTTTGGTATGACGATTTTAAATTTTGCTCTAGTCGTTACTGTTCCAATAGAAAAAATTTCAGGATGGTTCTGTCTGTGAGCATATACAGTTGCAATCGTGTCCATTATCTGCTTTAGTGTTGGGACCGGGAAGTCTATATACATCTGTTCCGTCGGGTGAACTATAGGTTTGCCTAGAATAATCTTTATAATCAGTCTTTGCGTAACTTCAAAAGGCAAAAGATTTGTCCTATATGTACTACCCCATCCCGAAACACCATACATAAGGACAGAGTGCACAAATGCAAAATATACAATTTTTAAACTACTTTTACATAATATATTTTTGAGATTCCTGAATATATAAATGGATTTTCTCAAACGGTTTACTATATTTTCTATTTGTGTTTTAAACTTAAGGTTTCTATCTATTTTTATTCCTAAATACTTTATTTCATTAGTCTTATGTATTTCTATTAATCGGGTCTTATTTAAGTCGGTAATAATTTAATGTCGGTATCGGATTGTCTATTGTTTAGTGTGAATGGAATGAAGTATGTTTTTTCTGTATTTAATGATAATAAATTATCATCAAACCAGTTCTTCAACTTTGTGAGATTCTCCGAAGCTCTATGCGTCGCCTCCTGCATTGTAGGAGCTTCGCACAGAACAACAGTGTCATTTATATATGAAATAACTGTACTATTATTTATGATAAATATAAACAAACAATTGAAAATTATATAAAAATTATAAAAATAGTTTTTAGTTATTCTTTTTATTAGCTTTTTTAGTTTTGTTGTGACCAATTCGTATTAAGTTATTAACCAATTCGTATTAATTAATTTTATGAAATTAATTTGTATCTCTATTATCAAGACAAAATTGAAATAGATCTTTAATCCTATACATATATAGTTATAGGTATCTGATGTGTAATCAAGTAATTAGATTATAATCTAGGTGTTTTGTTTAGAAGATGATGTGGTTGTAACGTTGTTGTCTGTTATCAGAATTTTCATGCGATTTCTTACTTGTGTATTTATAATTAAGAGAAGTGAAGTATAAAGCGTTCAGAGATCATTTCTAGTCTTGCTTAGTACAAAATATATGTACACTGCAGGATCCCAAGAGGATTTTGTTTCAATTAAGTGTAATTAATAACGTTAATACTAAGCTAATCTCTCAGTTAGTATCCTATTCATCACTGTTATGGGCTCGATTAATAATAATTGTATGTAGATATCAACACATATTTGGATAGTGTTATGTACCATCTTGAATATAATTATTGTGTGTTACAATAATTGAGACTTGAGTCTGAAAAGCAATGAGCAAAATACTATTATAGAATAAATATTATATATTTCAAAATAAGCCAAAAAAAGCGTTTACGCAAGACCTGCACCAACTGCATGTGCCCCTACAACACCATTTGCATAGGTAGTATATACACCACAGACATACATAAAAGCGAAAGCCTTCTGAAATGGTATAACCCTAATATTTTCAATAAAGTGGAAATGAATTACTTAAGTACCTACCGTTGACAATTCATTAATTAATTTTCATTGTAGTTTCTGATCTTTTTCGAGAAAATAAAATTCAAGCAAAACAATCAACAACATTAACGATTGCATCGATTTACAAAATGATATCATATTGTAGTTCATATAACTGTGATAATAAATTAGACATCAACGTGTCCAAGTGCGCTCTTTTGACTTTTTCCCGTAAGAAAACGCTAGTAGGTTACTCAATTAATAATTCAGTATTTAAAAGATAGCATAAGGGATTTGGGAGTAACATTAGACTCTAAATTGATGCATCGAATCAATCACCTCCAAAGCTTACCGGATATATGGATTTATCATCCGCATCGGTAAACAATTCAACAACATGAACATTGAACATTTTAAAAACACTACACCTCTCATATATACGCCCTACAAATCTAGAATTTCGTACACCAATATGGAACCCGCATTATAAAATCCATAATAGCAACCGTATTGAAAACATCCAGAAAACTTTTTTGATATATTTTGAGAGACGACTATTCATAGAACATACTCATTATAATTTTTCTATAGAATTTTTCAAATTAAAAACAATACAAGACAGAAGGACCTACTTTGATCAACAGTTACTGTATAAAATATTATGCAACAAACTAATTGACTCCCCGGATTTACTAAATACTATATCATTCCACGTACCAAACATGCATACCCGTTTGAAAAAAAATATTTCATCTACCTTCTTGCCATACTAATTACATAATATATCACTCGACTATTAAACAGACATTTTCCATGACTCATTAGAAACATACCGTAAACAAATAAAGATATTTTTCAACCCAGTTCCCTAACTCCTTCAACCAAACTCTTTTCTTCACACCAATAATCCCTCCTTTTCTTCATTTTATTCTCATTATGTATTGTCCTTTTATTAATCGTATTTTATCTTTTATTTTTGTTATTTATTTACTTACCGCTCAGCATACTTGTGTAAATATTTTAACTTCATTCTTTTTAATTACAAGAAAATATTATTAGCTTGCACTAATTTTTATAGCACCATAATATGTAAACACACAATTTAAAAATCTGTAGTTTTCCGAAATAAAATAAATAAATAAGTAATGTTTTTTTTCTGAAGAAGGAGCGGTTGCTCTGAACCCGGTCGTATAAAATAATCAATTCCTTGTTTCTACTTTATTCATTTCTCAAGGCACAATTATTGATTAAACTCAATACCAAATTTCATAGTAAAAGTTTTTTTTTCCATAAAATTACATAGAATGATGGAATAAAAATAATATATTATTTTATTGAAAGATCAAACATTGAAAAAAAATGAAATATGTTTAATAATTCTTTAATTCGTTAAAAAATGTTCGTTGTTTTAATGGCTGGATTTCGAGGCGATAAAAATATATGTCTCCAACATATGATGACTTGAATGAACAATATTAACCTTTGACTGCATAGGTGGATTTCCTTCCCATTAATACATGTGTACTGTACAGTCCCTGGGACCACTGATTTTGTCTTGATATTTAAATAAAACAATAGAAAAAATATACCAAAATACTCTTAATTATTCAAGATAAAACAATAATAAAGAGAATTTAAAAAAAAACTGAAAAAATATGAAAAATATAGTATTTATTAAGTTTTACAAAGAATTCTCAATTATTCGTGAAAAAAAACATATTTTACGAAAAAACATATACACTCTAGAAAAATAAAATAAAACGAAATATTTCTTTTGTAACAAGTAATTGAATGAATATAAAATGATAAACTTAATTTATCAAACAGTAAAAAAACCTGCATATGGTAAATATGAATGTTTTTGTCTTCACTCGAAATTAGGGCATACTTTTTTCGAAGACGTGAGACATATTGGACAATGGCAGCATGAACACAAGTATGCTGTTTTGGTTCTCTTATTAGTAGGACATATTTGACACATTTTTCTTTTGTTTCTTTCTAATCTTTCTTCTCCAAGACTTGGATAAATAACTACCAACTACTCGGGATTAAGCCAATCGAATTTCCCCTAGGAATCCTTGAATTCTGCATTCGTTCCAATAGTAAAGGCGTTTGGAGTTTTTGAGCTACAGTTTTAAGATATTCATAACTTTCTATAGATTTTACATCCTTCTGAGATTGATGGATGATATATGGGACTTTTTTTAACCATTTGTATCTATTGCGTCCATAAAAATAGTTGTCTCTACTTTGATGGTTAGTCTCTTGAGAAGTTTGTGCTGAAGAAATATCCTCTACCTCGTCACTTGAAGACATAGACATAGTACTGTCTGTATCGTCGTGTGTGATTGGAAGATAGGCAGGATCAAAATCTTCAACATCAGAATTTTCTTCATTTGATCGTGATATATACTGGCAAGGATTATAAGTAATTCTTGCCAGTATACATCACGATTATTCAAGGATTAAAAGTAATAATTTCTTCTTGCTCTAACTATTGATGGACTACATTATAAAATAAGTTGTCATTTGGTTTAATTTTACTAGTACTTGGTGCTGAAATATCCATTTTTACAAAATCACTTCGTTGACACTAATACACACGTGAGGTCCCGGGGACCCCTTCACTACAATAAGTTAAAGAAAAAATTATGAAATGGACACGCCCTTCTCCCACGCGGATCTGACTCGTATTAAGAGAGCATACGAGAATCCGCAGCAAAATAAAACAAATAATATAGAAATTATGAACACTTTAAAGGAGTTCGTGGTCCTAGGGACCACAGATATGTAGTTAAAGGTTAATACTTTTACAATGTACTATGACATAGCGGACATATTTTTCAAAGTTTTCTTCCATAGATTATTTTCATTCAAACTGCTAATGTGAAACACATAATATCAAACACATTTAAAACGCATAATTTACTGTGAAACATTTTAAATGGTACACCAAGTTTGGATGAAATATAGAATTTTTTCAAATTTATCATAATATAGATATTATTCATACCGATAGATGGTAGTAGTGTGCACTATAACATAATTGCGAAAGCCACACCTCTTAAGTATAAGATTGCTTAGACAATTCATCATTTAAGAGATTCGACATTAAATGAAAATTTTAATTTTTGTAGAGGTTATCTGCTCTTAATTAGCAGTAACCTTGGAAGCTGGAGTTGGGTATATCGGTACTTGTGTTAGGGATAGAACGATACCAGTGTTTTTTTCGATACTTTATGTGTACATAATTTAAGTCTTATGTAGTTATGTGTAAATAATCCAACTGTCGATTCGTTCAAGAGAATGAAATTCTATTGAAGGAAGAGGCTGTTTAAATCCAAGATGCGTGTATGAAAGAACATTTTGTATGGCGTAGTGGACTTTTTTCATGGCTATTCCAGCTTTGAAGTCAAAAAACACCAATTTAGAGTCTTCGCAGCATATATGTTCCATATACGGATTTACTCAGAATTCGGAGTAGAACATTTCGTGTGTCTGTGTGTCCCCCCCCCTTATAACTTTTGATCCGCTCAATTTACAGAGCCCAAAATTTCAGGATATATAAATAGTTATAGGACTACAAAACTTTTATACTCAGAATTGTGAATTTTTGTTTCAGTCAGGGGTTATAAACTTTTGAATTTTTGGTTTATTTTTCCATATATCTCAGAAAACATAAAAGCTAGAAAGCTGAAAATTGGTATAAACATAGACAAATACAAAATCTCAAATAAATGTATTATAAAAAATTCCAGGGTTTCTCAAATTTATGAGTTTAACTGCCTATATTTCCAAATATTTTGAAAATATTCAAAAAAACGAAACACCACAACTAGATAATTTAATCTTCTATAAAAAATATTAATATTGTAGAAGTAAATCTCATTTTTTTTAACAATTTTTATAAAAATTGAATTTAGTGACGACATTGCTTCATACAATTTGTATGGTAGTCGCCTATACACAATATGTAAGAAGACTTAATAGTTTGATACTTAAATCTCCAAACATACTCGCAGTGACTCGCGGGGGCTAGTAACTAGTATCTGAAATTCCATGATACACCTTTTTGTTGATTGGACAAAAAAATTATAAAGAAAAAAAAATGTTTCCGATTTCCAATGCTGTTTTATACTAAACAGCACACCTACACAAAAATACCTATACCTATTTTCTTTCTTTAAAAACAAACATGTTATTTTGTAATAAAAAGATCTGTATTTGCGAAAAAAATATATGTTTATAAGCAAAACTGAATCCGTAATAATATTAACACAATGACGCCTTACATGTTTTTGTTTAGAAAAAAAAATATTTCTTTAGAAATACTTTAACACCACTCAAATATGAAGGAATAAACAAACAATACAAATAATAAATCAAGAGAAAATAATATTTATACCACAGAAAAAATAGGGCATTTATTTTCCTCCCAGACAATCACCACAGTAACAAAGATTAATAAAAGTAGTCAACATTAAACGGGCGAACACAAAGAAAATTATTCATTTCAATTTTGAATGTTTGTATCCCACTGCGAGCAAAGCAATAAATAATAAGCCCAAATCCGGAACTCTGTATATTACTTTTATTTTTATTTTGTTTCTAAATCATACATAATATTTATCCAAAGGAGCATTAATGACAATGCTATTATTTGTAGACATCTGGAATCAAAATGATTCTGCACGATTGCATTCAACTTACTATAAAAATATTAGGGCTCGTATTGCAAACAATTTCTCTAGAAAAGTTAAGCAATTCTACACATAAGTGTTTCTTTCATTACAATTTTGACATATACTGAAAAAAAAATTGTTAATAGTGACAAATTTCATGTTAAAATCAACCAATCTAAAGTGACTGAAAAACATTTGGTTTTGTGCATCCAAATGTTTTAAGCACACAGCCAAACAGATTTTTTATCATTAGAAGTTAGAATGATAAAAAATCCTGTATGAGACGGTGTATAGACGTGAACGAAGCGAGAAATTTATGTCAAGAGAGAGAAGACTGGCGTCCTTTTTACCCCTAACAGGGAAACGGAGTGTTTTTTTTAACGAATGAATATGTTCCTGTGAAAAGTACAAAATATAAAATATACATAATGAATAACCTAAATTAAGCATAAATGCTTGTGCTGGATGGGGTTCGAACTCTACACCTCTGAATTTCCAATCCAGTGCTCGTCCGCTTTGCTACCGAACTATCTTGTTATGGTAAGTAGGTATCAATTGCCATATTTTTGGAATCCATAATGATTCAACTGATCTTATTTCCAGAAACAAACGACATAGTTTCAATGACAAATTAAAACAATGAACATGAATTGTTTGCTATTTGAGTTTTGGGCTTTGAATGTTCCGAGTACCCGCTTTGTTCTCCGCATTATATACTTCTAATTTGTTAAAGCAGTCATTACTCTTGTTCCACTAAATTACAGTCATTAACTAAATATCAAGGGGACTTAAAACTTATAAGAAGGTTAGGAAAGCGTTTTTTTTCCTCCTTAAATAATTGTGGTTTTTAGTAACGGTCGTAAGTCTTCGGGGAGAACTAGAAATGATAATTTAATTCAAGGGGAACCACACAATGTAACTATGTTATAGTTAAATGTGTAAGTACTTATTTAAAATGTCGTATTTAACGAGATAAAAAATATTTCTGTTTTAAAACGGATAAATCGAAGGTGAAATGGTATGGTATTTATTTTTGTCTAGTCAAAGCGATCGATCATCAGATTCTACATTTTAATATCTGTATATTGTTATTGTTCGCATTTGATCTAAAAGTTATGATTATTCAAATTTTGCATAGAAAATATTAAGCATTTTCATGAAATGAGTTAGTTACATTATATTTTATTAAAATATTTTATTACGAAAACTTAATTATTCTTCAATGCCATTTTATAAAAGTGACGTGCCTTTTTACCAATTTCAAAATATTTTTTTTCCTCACTTTAAAATATTCAACAGTTAAAAAAAAATGAGAAGCAATTTTCAGATATCCTTCAAAATCTTATGGAGTCTAAGTGAGTATTAGATATACGAATTCGCAAAATTTGGATAGAATCGAATGGGTACTTTAGTGTATAATCGATAAAGTAAAATGAACACGCTGTACATGGCATATATCACACACACAGATTCATTGTGATGATATATTCAGAATACAATTTCAACACGATAGGTACTAGTTGATAATCTGCAATAAAATATGGCCTTAATAATAGGCGTGATGACAGTAAGAAAAAATCATTGAAATTATGATTTTATTAGATAAAATATGTTATAAAGATTTGAAAAAATATATTTATTTTCATTTTAAAAGAGCGAATAATATTAATATTATTAAAATAAAAATACAAAATATGTTTGTCCGCCATTTTATGTGAAACACCAATCAGAGCGCATGACGTCACCATATTGTCACTGTCAATTGTGTTTGTTACTGTCAACTGTTGTGTTGTTCGAAATGGCTATTTTTTTCATAACAAGCTATATGGAATATGCTGCTTATTTTTAACATGCTATTTTTATTTATTGATTTATTTGGTTTATTTGGGACAATAAACCAAATAATATCGCTATCCGCTCTATTGAATCGTTGACGCATCTGTTATAACACGCACCGAGTATTGTAACGTGGTGGAGAATATTTAACGTTTCAGAAATAAATAACTTGGTGGCTTTCATTGCTTGATTATAAAATAAAATGATGTAATTATATTGTTTGTGGGAGTTGTACAGTGTTACATGAGGTTGAAATGGAAATACACAATGTATTATGATGAATCTAATATACATATGGGATAACTGTTATGATTCATATACATATTATGATTAATATATTAAAATATGTAATAGGTGTGATGACTGTAAGAAAAAAATCATTGAAATTATGATTTTAAAAAATAAAATAGGTTATAAAGATTTAAAAAATGTTTTTTTTTTTAATTTATAGGAGTGAATAATAATAATATTATAAATATAAAAATACAAAATGTGTTAGTCCGCCATTTTATGAGAAAAAACAATCAGAGCGCACGACGTCATAGTATGGTCGCGTCAATTCTTCTGATAGTCTTCAATACAATATACGCATTAATTGTCGGTCTGGACTATGTTTATTTTGGTGTTATCGATATATTAATATTTTAATTAGATACTTAAAACTAAAACAAATTAAATATAAATGGAACAAGTATTCATCAAAGCAAATAGTTTCAATTTACCTAGATACTCGCCTACCTATCGAGGGACACTATGGGCTGGTATTACAGTGTCAGTTTAAGAGCTAAACTCAAGTTTTACAAAAATATAGCGTATTACAGTGTCCGTTTAGACCTAATCTTCCCTCAAATACGTCACTAAAACGACAAATATTTAACTCAACGTTTCTGGCAGATTAAGTACTTAACTGTGAGTCAACTGTCATTTGCTAGGCAACTCGTGTAGTTTCAGTTTCTATCACTAGAGGCGTTAGGCAACGTGTGTAGTTTCAGTGTTGTATCGAAGGTGGCGCCACACAACAAAACAAACTGACAGCCGTATTGAAACGAACACGGGCATTTAAAAGCATTATTTTGGTGAAAAAAATTAAATTTACCATGTTGGATAGTAAAACAATGGTATTTAAAGTCGTAGCGTCCCGTTTTGTATTTCGTATCATTTGAGGTTATTTAAATTTGACAGATAATAACCACAGAAAAAGTGAAATATGTCTATAATTGAAGATTTAGTAACTGACATGTCATATTGCACTGTAATACGGAAATGGATTCAATCTCCCCTTAACATTAATCTTGAGTTTGGCAAACTGAATGAGTTGAGGGCCGACTGTAATATCGGGCCTATGTTAATTGTATTTTGTATGTAACTTAGTTTTTATTGAATAAATAAATAAATAATGAACGCTCGCAACGTATGGTAAACTAATTTAGTTTTAGTATTCTACAATTTTGTCACGCGATGGTGAGCTGACGAACGTTCGACATGTTATGATGCTGGTCACTGCCAAACTAAACTAGCAAGCTATATTTTTTTCATGCAATGAAGCGATTTGCGAAACGACGGCGATTACGCGAAGCATGCGTTTTAAAACATCGTTACAATTTTAGCAGCATACGAATTATTACATAGCGCTCGTTATTTGTATTGTGTTCATAACAAGCTATATTTATCTGCTATCGTTATTTTTAGCAATAGCAGCCATAGTAGTTATTTTTCTGCCTGTCTTAACTACTCTTAACTAGAATGGAACTTTTGATGGTCGGATATTTCTTTGCGTCGAACAAAGACTTTTGTTCATCAGAATTTCGAAACGTAAAAACTTAATAATAAGTACATATAAGTACTTTATTTATCTGTAATTTAAATACAACTTACATCTCGAAAATCGATAAAATATGCTCCTTCTTCTCTCTACATTATGTGTTCATAAGCTAAAAACATACGCGGGAAACTTATGATGGCCTATTTTGACGTTTGGACATTAATGAAGTTCTTTATATGCTTATTGCCTAAATAATGGTAAATATTATATTATTGAGAGCTAAAAGTGGGGGAACAAATACTGTACTTCATTGTAAACGCGTACTTAATAAAATTCACTTGTGTCTCGCCGTGCGAAATTTAATCACTTATTTCTCTTTTTTTTCGCGTGGGACGAAAACAAATACCTCAGTAGGTGTTTTTTTCGTCGTGTTTGTACATTTAGGGACCGCACAACACTTATGCACTTTTGAATTGATTATAAATACACAAATCGTCTTAGAACACATATATTACATATAGTAGTGATGTGCAGTTTACGATACCATGACGTCACCGTCAGGGTCGGCAGCCGCCATGATACTACAAGCTTTTTTTGGCGTAAATGTCAAATTTGATTTTAAAATGGCGATTTTTGCTACTAAACCTTTATTTTATGTAGAAATGTATATATATTTGAAAACAGTGAATGCGTAAAAACATCGTGAGATAGTTTTTCAAAATTAGTCATCATGCCTATTGCGAAATCATAAGTCCCCACTATATCACCTTGGGTTAGTGAGGAGTAAAAATGATGCGTTTGTCAAAATTATCGACAATTAAAACACTTGTGTGTATGTGTAGGTATTATTATTTAATATATATGTATCCAAATAAAATATAAAATATTTTAACGACAGTACTATGTAAATTTAAAAAAAAAATAGCATGATCCGTTGAAATAAAGGCTTGAGCTTGTAAACAACATTGAGATTATAATAAACTAAAAATGTATGTCATAAATACATATTACATTCAGATTTTGCGACGGTCACATATTTAACTAAAGTACATTTTTTATGTGATACAAACAATGAATTAAAATACAATAATTTATGTAACACGTTTGGATATTACAGTGATTCGCCCAAGGAAAACCGAAGCCAAACGATTGACAGAAGACTTCGTCACACACGAAGATGGTCGCTCTGTCGTGCCGTACTAGTTAAAATACGTGCGAGTAAGACGAAAGCAGATGCGGCCATTTTGAAATACACGTTGTTAGCCTATGAAACTTGACTATCTTGCTTAAAATTATTAATTTTATTTGTTTATTATTTTTTGGAAGACTAACAGCCATACATCAGAATTAAATTTAATATAAATACGACACGACATACGTAAATCACTCATACGTGAAATACGTCAATAATATTGACGTATTTCACATTAAATATACCTAAACCATATCTTGGTAAAATCAAACAGATCCTTAGCTCAGGTAATGATATTGTAACGGTATATTAACTTCACCGTAACACATTTATTTTCTATTTCATATATTTTATACATGATGAAATTCCTGACGTAAATCTTTGAAGATTATGCATTTTTATACTTATTTTACTTATTCAATTTATTGTGATTTGTTTTCCGTATAATTATTGTAATTATTTCTTCTCGATTATTTTATTGTAAATTGATGTATTGTTATTGTTACTTCTTCTATCAACATAGTTTAGTTTATTTTATTTGTTGATACTTTTTGTATTAAGCATAAATTAGTAATATTTCAATTGTAAATTAAAAAAAAAAATAATAATAATAATTAAACATCCAATTAGAAGTCTCCTCTGATGGGCAGTACCGTCTGTTGCAAGTTCAAAAATATAACATCATGATATAATATGTTTCTGTAACAGATAAAGTTTCATCCTGTAACCGAGTTTTTAATGTCATTGAGTTTCTTAATGACCTTCTCCAGAAATATAATTTTAAAAGCTGAATCGTCGATTTTCGGTTAAATTTTAGCCTCGATTCTTATACGCGTAAGGGTAAATCCACGATTGATTTTTTTTTTCATCGTTAATTATTTCAACACGTGAGTAAATCGGAGCCAGTTTGAAAAATGGCCCAACATTTCTCTTGGATTCACTATAAGGTACAAACTCTCTCACAAATAAATGGTCAATAATTGAATTCTCCGTAATTAAAGAGAGTTTCTTATGTGATTTCATTCAATTCTTACAAGCTATAAAAATCTATCGTAAATAACACTTTTTTTTCAATTTCAAATACATCAACATTGTGTAGAGATTTATTTACACATAGTAACAGAATTCTTACAAATGTAACAAAGAAGCTTTTGTGTTTTAATACGCGTTATTTTACATAACAGAAAGCAGGGACAGAAAGAGAGGTACTACCCCCTATTCAGTAACTATTGTAACTAAAATAGGAACGTTCTGAAATTGTAGATTTTATGTAGATTTACGGTCTTATTTCAGCGCTATAAAATATCAACTTGGAGTAGATGGAATAGGAACGTACTTATTTTGGCGGAAACGTTATTAAAAAGTTACTGAATCAGACGTTTTATGAAAAATTAAGATAATTATGAAATTATCATAATTTTCATAATTATTCAAAATACGAACTTTTTAAGAACGTTCCGGCAAATATAGGTACGTTCCTATTCCATTTAATCAAAATTTATATTTTATAACGCTGAAATAAGACCGTAAATCTACGATCTACAATTTTGGAACGTTCCTATTTTAGTTAGAATAGTTACTGAATAGGGGGTACTGTATTCAGAGCTTGGACCAGGACATGAAAATATATGTCATATTTAATACCACCATGCAGATTCAGTTTTATGGTAGGCAGAGAAAACCGAACGCCTAACTCCTGTCTAACGCCTAATTTCTCGCTTAAATGTCATGACCTAGTGTTTTTTCTCCACGGCTGTTCATGGGCCTAATCCATTAACTTTCACTCAATTCAGTCCATTACAACATTCTTTTATTTGTAACATAAGAAATAATATAAAGGTACACATCAAAGTTTAATAATACATTTTTTTTTACAAAAAAAAAGATACTTAAGAACTAGATGCGGAATGTAAACTGCTTCACTAGGTTAAAAACCTGTTCTGAAGCAGCTTATAATTATATAGGTATATTGTTTAGGTGTGCGTGTGTGTCATTGTATGTTAACGTAGAGTTGTTTATTTATCACTGTCTTGTCTGTTTTTTTTACCCACTTTTTTAATCCACATTTAAAGCTGTTTATATTTTTAGTTTTCTTCAATTCAATTGGAAGTAAATTAAAAATTTTTACTCCAAGGAAATGAAAATTTCTTTGTCCATAAGTCGACTTGGTTATAAATTAAAATATTATATCGACCTGACATGGGCGGAATGGACGGTCTTACAAGGAGATCGAAATAGAGCTTTGGCAGGAAACAGAGTGAATGGAGCACTTTTACCAGTTATGAATGTGCAATATTTTTATTTTTTTTTATTTTATTAAGTTTACAATAACATATACAAAATATAAAACAAACAAACTATATAGAAAAGATTCACAGTAAGACAAAACATATTTACCCTTTACTAGAGTGCAAGCACTCGTGTGTAAAGGAGACAATATATCAATGGAAGCAAAAATTGCAGATCTTAGAATGGCGACCGAGAACAAGCCGAAGAGGTGTCGGCAGACCCCAGGCAAGGTGGTCTGATGACATCAAGAAATGTGCCGGAGGGAGATGGATGCAGTGTGCCCAAGACATGGAGCTGTGGAGGATCAAGGGGGAGGCCTATGTCCAAGAATGGATGAAAACAGGCTGAAGAAGAAGAAGAAGAAGAAAAATTGCCATTCATAACGCTATTTTAGTGCCAACATTGAAGTATGCAAGTGAAACCTGGACATGGCAGAAGATCGCCGAGAAGAATATGTAAAAGAACGATGTATGACAGGGTAGGAAATAAGGAAGGAATCTAAGATGAAGCAATATTTTAAAAATAGAATTAAAGTTAACATATTGAGATGTTTTAGCTACTTTGGAAGAATGAATGAAGAACGACAAAAATATACAATATAGACAGGAATGGAATGATATGACGGGGCCGCCCAAGAAAGGGATGGGTACGACCATGTAAACGATATTCTGAAAGACATAATTTTTTGAGACGTGAAGAACAGACGAAAATGTATGATGAGACGGCGCATAAATCTATTCCAATATAGAAGCATAATATATGGCGTTCGTTCTTTCTGCCTACCCCGTGAGGGACATTGCGTGATGGTTTGTATGCGAAATACAATAAGTGTATGTTTGCCTGTGACGGAAAAGAAAAGGAAGAAAAAAGGATCGGAGAAGGATTAAATATTATGTACTAGCTTTTATGTCCCGCCGTTGGCCAAGAATGTAAAATTATGAAAGAAAAAGCAATCGTTTTTATAATATTGTCACCCAATTATTTTGCAATATCAGACTATGAAAAGTGGTTTGAAATTTGATTGAGTTTAAGTATTGTAAAATGTTCAAGTGATGGCCACAACCCATTCTTTTTTATATATTGCTATAAAGTGTGAATGAAGTATAATATTTATACAATTTCTGCTCGCATGGACTATGCGTAATGGTTTTAAATATGACTGTTTATCAACGTTGTAAAGAGATTGGTTTGGCCACAACCCCCATTTTTAAATATTATCATCGAAAACAAATTGTAATGTGTACCTATTGAAAATTTAGTAATTTTGGATGTTGGGATGTGGTTAAAATTTGATTAAACAAACGTAGGTACTGAAAAGATCTAGTATTGGTCACATCCCATTCGTTTTTATATTTTTTCATCAAGTGTGCATTATATTTTTGCTCAATTTGACTGAAAGTCTTCATTAACGAAGAAGAAGAAGACTTGAACTATAGTAAATAGTTTTTAATTTGAATATAAATGTTGTGAAGAGTTCAGTAATGGCCACAACCCCCATTCTTTAAATATTAGGTGTTGAAAATTATTCAAAATAGGATGATATAAATGGTTTAAATTTAATTAAACAAAAGTATTGAAAAGATTCTAGTGCAGGTTATATCGTCACATCCCATATCCCATTTATTTCATATGTATTTTCATCAAGTGTGCATATCGTTATTAATATTTCTGCACAATAGACTATTAGACTTTAAACTAACCCAAAAGACTAAATAAAAAAGAGAAAAATAAGTATAAGACTATAAGAAATAGTTTGTATAAAAAACTATTCCAATGGTCTACATAAAATAAGTAAAAATACATATACCTAATAGAAGAATTAGACTATTGGAAATAGATTGTATAAAAGCTCACCCAAAGGTCTACAAAAAAGAAGAAGAAGAATATTTAGACTATTGGAAATAGTTTGTATAAATACTGACCAAAAGGTCTACATAAAAGAAAATGAATAAGACTATTGGAAATAGTTTGTATTAAAACTCTCCCAAAAGTCTACGTACTTAAATGAAGAAGAATAATAATTAGACTAAAGGAAATAATTTTTATAAAAAAATGACCCAAATGTATACATAAAAGAAATAGTTTGTATAAAAACTGCCCTAAAGGTCTACATAAAATTAAGAAGAAAAAGAATTAGACTCCAGGACCCGCCGCTTCAGGCCCTTCAGTACCTCCCGTCCCTTTAATCCCTCATTACGTCCCTTCCCATCAGGCCCTTCAGTACCTTCCGTCCCTTCAGGCAGTTTTATACCTCCCGTCCCTTCAGGCCCTTTAGTGCCTCCCTTCCCTTCATTACATCCCGTCCCATCAGTCGGTTAAGAAAAGTTTAAATCCAGAAACCATCCTGGAAGAACCGCGAAGAGATGAAAGAACCTTCTTTTCCCAGGATGCTCTACTTAATAGGTAAAATGACTAAATACACGAAGAAGAAGAAAAAAGTTTAAACCCAGATACCTGCGAAGAGATGGAAGGACAGTTGGACCTTCTTCTCCCAGGATTCTCCAACTTCATAGGTAAAATGAGCAAAAATACACGATGAAGAAGAAGAAGAAGAAATAAGTTAAAATCCAGATACCTGCGAAGAGATGGAAGGAAAATTGGACATTCTTCTCCCAGGTTAGTCCACCTTCAAAGGTAAAATGACCAAATAGACGATGAAGAAGAAGAAGAAAAAAGTTTAAATCCAGAAACCTGCGAAGAGATGGAAGGAAAATTGGACCTTCATCTCCCAGGATAGTTCATCTTCATAGGTAAGATGACCAAGTACACGTTGAAGAAAAAGAAGAAAAAAGTTTATATGCAGAACCCGTCCTGGAAGACCTGTGAAGAGATGGAGGGACAGTCGGACCTTCTATTCCCAGGATACTCCCCCTTCATAGGTAAAACGACCAAATACACGAAGAAGAAGAAGAATAAGAAAAAAGTTTAAATCCAAAAACCATCCTGGGCATACGCTCGACAATTCACCAAAGTTTCATTATAATCGGACAAACGGTTGATAAATAAATAAATAAAATAATTTTCCTATAGGAAATCAGTATAGGTATATTATTGTTGATTTGTAAGTAAATAGTATTAGGTAGGTACCTACCTACAACAAACTTCTAAATAAATTCGATTCCTAACAAATTTTATTTGAATATCACATTCTTTCTGTAGCCATGGAAACGATTCGAACACATAAGTAATATCGAATGGTTCGGATACATTTTTTGAATATGTAGGTACCTACATTGGTTTGTTCGATGCCATAAAAATGAAAATTGTCAGAAAAATCAAATATTATTTACAAATTATGCAATTTTATTATGCCTATATCTTTACTAATAAATAACACATTTTTACAATATATGTCTTAAAACTTGCCGTAATGTCTTGTGTTTCATTTTATTATTTCATAATTACATTTATTTCAAAGGTTTATTATTTTCAAGAACATATTCATTCGGTGGGAAAATGAAATATTGTATGAAAAGATATTAAAATGGCGGCGTTTATGTACAAAACGCTTACTTTAAAAATAAGTTAAACATTATAATTATACAAAATATTCACCATGTTTTTCACTTAAACGCTAAGTTATACTTGAAAATATATTTTCTTCGTGTAAATACGTACTTCTAACTTTTAAACTAACAGATATTTGCGTGCAAAATGTACACTTTTTTGACAGATATGACTTGGAAAATTTTGTATGAAAAAAATAATTATTTAAATATTTTTAAAATTCAGCATTTTTATCGCATTCTTTTTAGCGTGACACTGCATCAGGTATACTGGTACATGTTCGCACTTAAATTAGATTTTTAGATGCTCTTGGTTTTTCAGAAGGCGTGAGACAAACACACACACACACACATACACACACACATACACTAACATTTTGATTGCTTTATTACTTTAGATGTTACTGATATTATATGCTATGATTGTCGGCCATCGTGGCTCAGTTGGTTAGGTATCTGACTGCTGATCCAAGGGTCCCGGGTTCCATTCCCGGTGGATACAGTTTTAATTGTGTTTTCAGTCTTGATCTGTGAGACGATTTATATCGTTAGTCTCCAACTTGTTTTTGGGTGCGTGTTAAATATGTATTTGACATAGTACGTGTGAGTTGCCCGAGAAGTAATAGATGTAATATAAAAATAAAAAAAATAAAAAAGGTACCTACCTATCTACAAAAATTAAATACATTAATAATACATAAGTTTACGCCACTATGTATCTAAATAGAGAGTTTTTGTAGCAGTTTTTACAAGCAGTGAATACATCAGAATGTGGGATACTGCCTGAGAGATTGACATACATAGTACCTACTATATACAGAGTTTTTGCAGCAGTTATTACTAGTAGTGAATAGGTACATCAGAATGTGGAATACTGCTTGAGAGATTGACATTATAGTACTATATAGAGAGTTTTTGTAGCAGTTATCACTAACGGTGAATACATCAGAATGTGGAATACTGCCTGAGAGATTGACATTATAGTACTATATAGAGAGTTTTTGTAGCAGTTATCACTAACGGTGAATACATCAAAATGTGGAATACTGCCTGAGAGATTGACATTATAGTATGCACTATATTGAGAGTTTTTGTAGCAGTTATTACTAGCTCTTTTGATAAATTCGTTTTGATTTGAATTGGTATTGCTTCGAGGAATGTAGAACAAGTTGTACAATCAGCCATTTCGCAACGCACCGAAATTAATTTTCTACAGGACAGTCTACTTAATAATTGTATAATAATTATATCCATGATTTGGGTAGTCACGAGGGTTTTGATTTCGCCGATTGAACCAGACTTGCCCCCCTGATCCGCGAATTCTCTCTTGTGTACGATCTATATTATTATGATTTTTTTTCTTAATTTACTTATAATATGAATTAAATAAGCTATATTATATTCACGATATCTCTTTTCTTCATGAATGTTCAAAATATAAAAATAATTATATATTTTTTTGTAATCATCTATTTTAGAGTGAGTAGGAAAAATAATGTCAATATATGTGAGTGAGTAGGAAAAATAATGTCTTTATGTCATGTCAATATAAAGATCTTCCCTTTACTCAAAGATAATTAATTCTAAGGGCCCATTGTACATGTCTGAAGCTTACGATATTATTATTCGCTCTTCTTCCACGAGCACAAAGGGCAAATCCCTACACTAATGAAGACATGAGAACCTTGGACAGACCGGATATGATAGACATAGTGATTTCCTTGCTCACCAAACTATTATGGATATACCTACATAATATGTTACATATCCGGTCATTGGGGGCGCCCATTAGCCCTGTCATTGGCCGGACATGACAGAAAGTTTAATGGTTGGGATGTTAATTGTGGATTTGATAATTAATTGTCTTTGTCTTCTACCTAAAGCAAACTAATACATAGAATTTGATATATTTTTCACCAATCATATTCTTGTGTTTTTGGCAAAGAACGACTTATATGAGTTTGTTGTGGCTAAATATATATTTTTAGAAAAATAGCAAAAAAAAATATACCTGCCTCGAACAATTTATTTCGCCTATATCAGAAGCATCTATGCTTAATTGACGAAATGTTTGAAGATGTAGGTAGGTATATGTAAATATATGTGTCAAGATAGTTAAAACATGGCTTTCAGTTCTCTCTGCCTACCTCATGGAGTACAGGACGTGATGGTTTGTATTTATCTGTCATACAATTCGCCTATACAATAATACTTGTTATACAGATTGTAAACGCCTTTGCAAATTAAGTAGTTTGATTATTTTTTTCTCACGAGTAAAAAATGTTCAAAACTGGATATAATTAATAGGTGTGATTGTCCATGAAGTAGTCTCTTCCTATGAAAAAAGGAATTATTGAAATCAGATATGTGGTTAAGAATTACTGTCGCTAAATTGAAAACAGAAGACTGATGATTTTCTCATAGATTTAAATAAATAAATAAATAATAAGCACTTCCTTGCACCCTGCGCAAGTGGCAAATTTATTGCGGCACGGCAATTTCTTCCAACTAAACAGTGTTTCCAGCCCAGAGAAGCAATATAAGCGTGAGAAATAAATTTAAATAAATTTCTCCTCTGCTGGGAATCGAATCCATGACGCCCGCACAGAAACCGAACAGCTTACCAATTGTGCCACGGCGCGGTGGTCGGATTTAGATGATCTTCTTCTTCTTTGTTTCCTCAATGCTGAGGGTCGTGATCTATGTGGCCGCCATTGGACAGAACGAGTCGCCTCCAGTCCTCTCTGCCCTCCGCAGCTCGCACCGCCGAAAGAAGGTCACTCTCGGTCATCTCCGTAATTTGGTCAAACCATCGCGCAGGACTCTAATTCTTTTGCCTGCTACACTTCACGGCTCTCTCCTGGCGATGTGTCCAAAGAAGCTCAATACCCGGCTGCTGCATACTGCAGGTAATCTTTCTTTTACTTTGAGCTCTTTAAGGACCGAGTCGTTCGTTCTTCTTGCAGTCCACGGAATCCTCAGCATGCGACGCCAACACCACATTTCAAATGCGTCAATCCTAACGCGATCACGGGACTTCATTGTCCAGGTTTCGGCTACATATAGAGATATCGGGAGGATGAGAGTTTTCATGATTTTAATTTTGGTGGAGTTGGAAATATCTCGATATTTCCAGATCTTGTTCAGCCTTGTTAAGGCATTTTTATAAATGGTAATTCTTCTTTTTATTTCCTTCTCGCACCGCCCTCACCACTGATTTGAGAATCATTGAAATGACTGACAACGTAGTAAAAATTAAAAGATTATCTACGACGATGAAGAATTTTCACCTGATGACGAGTCAATCTTGTTGTTTAAAAGATTTACTCTAGAGTTGGGTGGGAATTTAGCATTGTTAGGGATGACTGAGTCGTGAGATGAATGATAAGTTATTTTTGATAATTTAGCATTTTAGTTTTCATTATATTAACATCGGTGTGACGGATGATTGTTGGAGAATGAACTTAAAGATGATAAATGTACTGATGTATGGGTTGTTTTAATTGATATTTTACATAGGATTTTAAATTTCAAATTATGTATGTAGGTAATTTAATGATATTGTCGCGTTGTTGAATCAAAAATTTTCATTTTGTCAAGATTGAATTGAAACTTTCCATTTACATTTTGTTAAACTGAAATATTTAACTTCTTTCATAAAAATCATTTTATATTTTGAAATTCTTAATAAATTGTACCTAACTTAAAGTGCGTTTATCTCTCTCATTACTTATTTTATTCAGTTTATTTTATTGGGGGTATACACAGATGAACAGGTTACATTCATTAAAATATATATACCTATATGATAAGTGGTACAATCTATAGCTAGGCCTGCCATCCAATTAAATATATGCACTGTAATTTATATTTAACACAACAGAAAATAAAAAAATGTAAAGATATAATGATTAGAGGATGGTTAAGGATAGTGGGATAGGAAAGTGACGGGGAATGTCAGAGGATAACTAAAAGATGGAGAGCAAATTAAGTTGTACTGTATTCAAATGATAAAAGAAAGTAAAACATATATCTATTGTTATCTCGGATCAATTCATTCATATAACTGCTATACGGAGTATGAAATATGTCTAAACTATTGAAATTTTTGTTAAATGTTTCGCAGATACAAGGAACGGTAGAATGTTTTCTGTGATTTGTTATATAATTTGTAATATAGAAAAGATCAGTTTGTCGGGTTGTCTTAGACTGTCCTAGAGGGAACACGGTAAGTCATAAGGTTGTTCAATTCTGTGTTATTATTGTGTTAATTTGTCTTTTGTATAATTTCATGATTCGAGGCCCCCCCCTGAGTATTATAAAATTTATGGGTTTCATTGTCTCTACTGCTGGCTGTCGGTAAAGGGAGGTATATGTGGGAACAGGTCCTACGACCTCAATATTTATCACAGCTCTCTAGTGGCCTTGTTGTACTATTTTTCACCTTCTCCCACTATACCCCTCTCAAGTTCTTAAAAAGTTTGTTCCTGAATGCATTTTCATTAAATGCTCTGGGAATTCTGGTTTTGTTGAGCGAAAGCGCTAAGACTTATTATTATTAACACACTTGCGCTAGCTATTGTGGTTTGAAAATTTGTATTTTTTGTATTTTTGCAATAGAGTTTATTTATTCACTAGTTGCATGTAACACATGAGATCCAACTGTCGACAGCGATAGTATGTATAGTTGAAGAATAAGTACCAAACCCATAAATACAAATTATTTATTATTTTATGATATTTAGTTTTCTATACAACACATGTACCTAGGTAGTCAAGATAGGATAGTATGGAGGTCAGTCTTTTTTTCCTACCCGGAATATGAAAACAGCATGATGGTATATGTATATTGTATGTTTAGAGATGAAGTATCAAACTATTAAGTCTTCTTTGATATTGTGTATAGGTGACTACCATACAAATTGTATGAAGCGATGTCGTCACTAAATTCAATTTTTATAAAAATTGTTAAAAAAAATTTGAGATGTACTGCTACAATGTTAATATTTTTTATATAAAATTAAATTATCTAGTTGGGGTGTTTCGGCTTTTTTCGATATTAAAAAAAAAATGGAAATATAGGCAGTTAAACTCATAAATTTATCATAAAAAAAATACTTTTCTTAATAAAAAATGTTTGAGAAATCCTAGAATTTTTTTGAAAAAACTAATTTGAGATTTTGTATTTGTCTATGTTTATACCAATTTTCAGCGTTCTAGCTTTTATGGTTTCTGAGATATAGGGAAAAATAAAATAAAAATTCAAAAGTTGATAACCCCTGCCTGAAACAAAAATTCCAAATTCCGAGTATAAAAGTTTTGTAGGCCTGTAACTGTTTATATATTCTGAAATTTTAGGCTCTGTAAATTGAGCGGATCAAAAGTTATAAGGGGGGGGACGGACACACACACACACAGACATACACACACACAGACACACAGACACACACACAGACACACGAAATGTTCTACTCCGAATTCTGAGTAAATCCGTGTACGGAACATATATGCTGCGAAGCCTCTAAGTTGGTGTTTTTTGACTTCAAAGTTGGAAAAGCCGTGAAAAAAGTAGACCTCTCCATACAATTCTCGCGTATTCTGGCTTGATACATTGTCGATATGTTAAGAGAACAAAGTTCTCCTGAACAAATCGACAGTTGGACTAGTTGCATGTAACACATGAGATCCAACTGTCGATAGCGATAGTATGTATAGTTGAAGAATATGTACCAAACTATAAACCCATAGATACAAATTATTGAATATTTTCAGATATTTTGTTTTCTATACAACATATGTAGGTATGTATGTCAAGATAGGATAGTATGGAGGAAGATCCTTTTTCCTTCCCAGAATATGCAAATAGCATGATGGTATGTATGTATATTTGGAGATGAAGTATCAAACTATTAAGTCTTCTTACATATTGTGTATAGGCGACTGCCATACAAAATGTATGAAGCGATGTCGTCACTAAATTCAATTTTTAAAAAAATTGTTAAAAAAAAATTGAGATCTTCTTCTACAATGTTAATATTTTTTATAGAAAATTAAATTATCTAGTTGGGGTTTTTCGGCTTTTTTCGATAATTGTAAAAGTTTTGGAAATATAGGCAGTTAAACTCATAAATTTATCATAAAAAAAATATTTTTCTTAATAAAAAATGTTTGAGAAACCCTGGAATTTTTTTGAAAAAACTAATTTGAGGTTTTGTATTTGTCTATGTTTGTACCAATTTTCAGCGTTCTTGCGTTTATGGTTTCTGAGATATATGGAAAAATAAAATAAAAATTCAAAAGTTGATAACCCCTGACTAAAACAAAAATTCAAAATTCCGAGTATAAAAGTTTTGTAGGCCTGTAACTGTTTATATATTCTGAAATTTTAGGCTCTGTAAATTGAGCGGATCAAAAGTTATAAGGGGGGGACGGACACACAGACACACAGACACACAGACACACACACACACACACAGACACACGAAATGTTCTACTCCGAATTCTGAGTAAATCCGTGTATGGAACATATATGCTGCGAAGCCTCTAAGTTGGTGTTTTTTGACTTCAAAGATGGAAAAGCCGTGAAAAAAGTAGACCTCTCCATACAATTCTCGCGTATTCTGGCTTGATACATTGTCGATATGTTAAGAGAACAAAGTTCTCCTGAACAAATCGACAGTTGGATTATACTAGTTGCATGTAACACATGAGATCCAACTGTCGATAGCGATAGTATGTATAGTTGAAGAATAAGAATCAAACTATAAACCCATAAATCCAAATTATTGAAAATTTTAACACATGTTGGTATGTATGTCAAGATAGGACAGTATGGAGGTCAGTCCTGTTTTTCTACCCGGAATATGAAAACAGCATGATGGTTCTGTATGTATGTTTGGAGATTAAGTACCTATCAAACTATTAAAACTTCTTACATATTGTGTATAGGCGACTGACATACATACAAATTGTATGAAGCAATGTCGTCACTAAATTCAATTTTTATAAAAATTGTTAAAAAAAGTTTGAGATATGCTAACATAATGTTTATATTTTTTATAGAAAATTAAATTATCTAGTTGGGGTGTTTCGGCTTTTTTCGATATTTTTGAAAAATTCGGAAATATAGGCAGTTAAACTCATAAATTTATCATAAAAAAAATACTTTTCTTAATAAAAAATGTTTGAGAAACTCTGGAATTTTTTTGAAAAAACTAATTTGAGATTTTGTATTTGTCTATGTTTGTACCAATTTTCAGCGTTCTAGCTTTTATGGTTTCTGAGATATATGGAAAAATAAATTAAAAATTCAAAAGTTGATAACCCCTGACTGAAACAAAAATTCAAAATTCAGAGTATAAAAGTTTTGTAGGCCTATAACTGTTTATATATTCTGAAATTTTGGGCTCTGTAAATTGAGCGGATCAAAAGTTATAAGGGGGGGGGGGGGACACACACAGACATACACACAGACACACACACACACACACACACACAGACACACAGACACACACACACACACACAGACACACGAAATGTTCTACTCCGAATTCTGAGTAAATCCGTGTATGGAACATATATGCTGCGAAGCCTCTAAGTTGGTGTTTTTTGACTTCAAAGTTGGAAAAGCCGTGAAAAAAGTAGACCTCTCCATACAATTCTCGCGTATTCTGGCTTGATACATTGTCGATATGTTAAGAGAACAAAGTTCTCCTGAACAAATCGACAGTTGGATTACTTCTTTAAGACCTTCTGTAAATTGCAAAGAATCGGAATTTCACTTTCAAAGGTGTTAGATTAGTCTATTAATTAATAAATTAAATTATTCATTTTTGTAACTTTTTGTACATTTAATTTAAATTTGTAATGATAATGCCAACGTTAGGTCGTAATATCTGATACTTTGATCCTTAAATTTTTGAACTGAAAATTTAAAAGTGGATGATTTAAAATATAATAAAATTATTTAATCAATGTTTGATTAAATAATTTTGTTTGCAAAATCAAGAATGAAGATCTTCTATACAGAATTCTGGTTATCGGGTGAAAAAATTCTGGTACTCGGTATAGTATTCTTTAAGTCCCAAGCGAACCCACGTGCAATCAATATTCATTTTATGTCAGAAACGTTATGAGTCCCTTGGAAATGAAAATTGATGGTCCCTTTACTTTTGACTTTGCTAACGTAAATTTACAATGTCATTCTGGAAAGATCCATTTCATCGCACAATGTTTTCCCTTTCACATTGACGTAATATTTCAGGCATATTTTTTTGCTTCCAACACTTGCTAAATCTAACAGAGCTAATATTTCAACGCTTGTACACTTTTTAAATAATGTATGTACTTAATTCTAAGAAAAATGCCAAAGGAGAGAGTATACAAAAATTAAATAATAATTGATTAAATGCACTCATACCATAATATATTATATCAGTATTCATTTCCTATCACAAAGCTACATTCAGTATTTTACATTTTATTATTTGTATAAAAGTTGAGCCAAAAATGCTTTCTGAAATTTAGATTATTCATTATACAATAAAAGGTAACATAGTTGAAAAAGATATAAAATACACTGAAAAAAAGTTATGTTAAAATTAACCGAACTATAGTGACTACAAAACAATTCGTTTTATGCTACTAAATATTTTGTGTGTTTAATTTATCAAACAGTAGTCATTAATTGATTAACTTTTATTACTAATGCATAGGTTTGGCTAAAACCGCAGGTAGCCAGTTCGGTGGTTACAATTATTTTTTTCAGTGTAGTACACTTAAATAAAAAAAATAGTTAAAAAAATATACACATATACAGTTAACAAGTATGTTTCAGGATGAGGAGGAGGGATCTTTAGTGAATGAGCAGGGGATTGTTGGATTATTTACATATTAGATTTTAAGAACATCTTTACCTGTTTTTGATAATGTTGTAAAGTGTCACGAAAAATATCTGTAATTAGTGTGGCATACTGGTATGTGGAATAAATTTTGTGAGCAGGAATGTCCATTTGGTACATGGAGTGATTTTATTTTATTTTTCTATAACTTCTCGAGCAACTAACAGGTACTTTGTCAAATATTAATTTAACACACACCCAATAACAAGTTACCACATTCTGGATACTACGATATTAATCGTCTCACAGATCCAGACTGAAAACAGAATTAAAAAATTGTCTCCACCGGTAATCGAACCCGGGACCTTCGGTTCAGCAGTCAGATACCTAGCCAACTGAGCCATGAATGCCGACACAGAAGGTGATACAGTATTGAGTTTGTCAGGGGAATCGATCAAGTATGTAATTGCAAAAGTAATATGTGGTCGAAGTATAGTCTCCTGTCCTGCAATGTAGTAATGTTGAAATTTCAGGTAGAACTTTTATTATCATTGTTTTCAACATGAAGGCGTCTCTCTAAGTGTTTCAAGAAGGTTTTATGAATGATCTCTATTTGGTTTATGAAGATTTTGTAGTATAGGTTCCATATCGGTGTTCAGAATTCCAGATGAGGACGAATGCACGAATCATATATGCAGTGTTTTTAGTGTATTGATGTTTTTAGATTGTTTTTAGCTGCGGATAACGAAACCGAGAATTAGATTTGCTTTATTAGTAATGGTTTGTTATTAATGTTCTTCGTATATAAATTTGGTATCTTTTGTTATTCTCATATCTCTAACGTGTTTGGGCTATATAGAGGACGATGTTCGTAGAAAGTATAATTTACGGTAGGAAACTTGAATATTTTGTCGAGGAGGGGGGCGCATTAAATAATACATACATACCTACCAAAAAAAAAATACAAATTTACGCTCTGGACAGCCTAATTCACCAAACGACACATATAAACTTAACGCATTCACTCTACTTGATAACTGTTGATAAATTGATGTTAATTTAAATAAAAATTGAAAACATTATAGGGGAAGGGAGGGCAAGATGGAAGGTTTAACTTTATGATGTAAAAAAAAATATAACAACATAATATAACAATTTTATTTCAATCAGTTTTGAGAAAGGTCTTACATGTTTATAAAATTGAGTAATTAAAAATATTGAAAATTGAGTATAAAATTTGTTAGGACTCATAAAAGAAAAAATGAAAAAATTCCATCTTGCCCTAACCCTGAGGGCAGAATGGAAAGCTTATACTGGCAAGATGGAATGAATAGAATATCCCTACATTTTACAATTAACACATAAAAAACAACCATTTTCTTAGTCTGTACATAGTTCATGTGCCCAACCACAACACACTGGACACTGTACCCAGTCCTCTGTGGATGGTTCCACATATGGTTCTCCACATAATACACACAACACATCTTCTTTTGAGGACTGCTCCGAATGTTGTAGTATATTTTCATCCTTTTCTGTCTTTTTTCCTTTTCCTTAACCCTTTCTTTTGCCATTTTCTTTATTCCCGTAGGTTTTTATCTTGTTATTTTTATTATCCTTGCCCTTGATGATCCGATTAAGCACTAATTTTGGTTTTGCTTTTAAGTCGGTCTTTTTTCGATAACTTTTTTGAATAGAGATCTGGTTAGGATTTCTGATTTTTGATCCAAGATCCTCTGTTGCTCTTTCTTATATACTTGAACACCATCTACAAAGAACAACATACTCAATTAGTTGAAAAATTTAAAACAAAAATCAAAATAATTGCACGCGGGCAACAATGGAAACTATTCCATCTTGCCCTAAAATGCAATTTTCCATCTTGCCCATATGCCCACTGCCAATAATAATATCAACGCTTTAAAAATCCTTTATTTATTTTCATCTTTTAATATCAATTCATACAATCTATCCCTAATAGGTAGTTTGTATAAAAACAAAATGTCAATATTACTTACTTTGTATAAATAATCACACTGCAAAAGTTCACTGATTTCGTAATGATTTGTCGCGAAAATACGAAATACGTGTACACGTCGCTTGGTGGCGCGAACCGAACCGAGTCACCGTTCGTAAACACAGGATGGCTGCGTGTATCTGTGTATGTGGAGACTCGTCCGCCTTGTCACGTGATTTGCGATAGGTAGGTAGTTTCCATCTTGCCCGCTTCTTCCATCTTGCCCTCCCTTCGCCTACGTCAAACGTTTAGTATACATATTTCTGTAAAATACGTACTTATATAATAAAGAACCCGCCACTTGCACTCAAATTTTGTGCAAGTCGCGATATCGTTGCCAAAATGGCAAATTCTTCCAACAAATCAGTTTTTCAGTCCAGAGAAGCTAGATTTGAGTAAGAAATAATGATTTAAAAAAAAACAAACCCAGGAGACAGGCATACCAGCCAAACGGCTAACTGTGCGAAAGCGGTCGATATTCGTAAAAAATGATGTTTTGTTTTTCTAGAATGTAGGTATATTTTTTTTCATTGTTTTCTTGGAGATAATTCCGCGCCACGAAATATAACGTCGGTAATCGATCTAATCATTCCCTGTCCAATTATAACTTCGATATTTCACGTTTTGGATACGTGCTCCGAAATTCGCCACATAAATTCCAAGCGAAATAATCTCCCGTTTCCACGATTTCTTCAATAATCCAATCATTCATCTCAATCGAACCCCTGGACGGAGCCGGATAAACCATAGGTTCAAACTGGGCTGTTGCGATAGGCGCAAAGAAATTTGGGACGCTTATGTATGCATCATCTATTTTATTTTTTATATCTTTTTATTCAACACGTTGATCGACGATTATAATAATCGGTTTCAAGACTGATCGTTTTTTTATCAGGTAAATTCACAAGGTGCTGATGCAAGAAGACCATGAAGTTATCAAGGGCGGGTCTTGTTTACCGAAGGTAAGGGGAAGGAATCATAATACTGCTTTAATTCCGAGAAGTTATCGGTTTTAATGCATCTTATACGTATTTTAACGCTTTTCTCGAATTTGCGACTTCATAACAATATTTAACGCAGACAAAAAAATCACTGTACAAAAATTGATAATACTCCAGCGGCCTTACTCTCCACTGCAAATCCGATCCCAATACGATCCGATTTGCTAAAAACCTACCTTTGTAACAGAGAATGAATGCGGTAGGTAGGTATGTTTTAATAGTAATAGTCGATAATTTGAATGTACGCAGGCGGCAGATAGGTAAGTTCTAGATGAAAATTTGAAATTTGGATCGGATTCGAGTTTCAAGAGTAAGGCTACAGGTGATAGATCGTTTGTACTTGATGTGAAACTAACTCTGGTAAATAATTATTAGACTTTTTAATTCGTTTATTTTTTTTTCTGTCTCAGTTGATGTTTTTTTAGAATAATTTAATTTTATTCTCTATATCAGTTTGTTGTGCACTTATAAACTGTATTGTTTCGAGGATAAATGAGTTTTGTCTTATTATTTTACCGTTCTTTTAAAATAGTTTCATTAATCAATTATTTAAATTTAAATTAAACACAAACTATACTTTGTATGTTTCCACTTATTTATTTACTTGTTCACTACATGTTTCGGGAACGTCCGTTCCCTTCCTCAGGTGGATGTAAACTGAATATGTGTGTGAGTGCGGTGTATGGAAAGTGGTGTTGTAGAGGCGGGTGTAGAGGTGGGGGTGGTACAGTGGGCTAGGGGGAACATTTGGAGAAGGGGTGAGGAGGAAGGTTGTACCAGATTATTGATGATGTTTTTCTGAGTATTTTGGGCTTTTTTTATTTCAAGAGTTTCTAAATTATTTTGTTTTAGTCCGTAAGTCTGTTTATGTAAAATATTAACCTTTGTATTGTTGAAGTTGTGATTATTTTCTATTATGTGGTTGGCGTATTCAGAAAAATTGTTATTGTTGAGACATCGTTTATGTTCGTTTAGTCTAGTTTCAATTGTTCTGCCAGTTCGTCCTATGTATATACAGTTACAATCTCCGCATTCTAGTTCATAAACCCCACTGCATAATAATTTATTGGAGTTTTTAGTGGTATTATTTTTTAGATATTTACCGATTGTGTTGTCTGTATAGAAGGCTGGTTTTATGTTTTTTGGTAGTTTTTTGGTGAGGTCATATGTCAATTTGTCTATATAAAGAATCTTTCTCCAGTTGTCATGTGTGTCTTTAGATTTAGTGTGATATATGTACGTTTTGATTAATTTTGCTTGGATTTTTTTGTTCAATATTTTTTGAATTGTGTCTATTTTATAGCCATTATTTACTGCTATTGTTTGTATTGTTGTTAGTTCAGTTTGGAAGTCTTCTTTGTTTAACGGTAAGGATGTTAATCTAGTCAACATAGAGTGGAATGCTGCCATTTTGTGTGATATGGGGTGGTGTGAAGATTGGTGTATAATGTTATCCGTAAATGTCGGTTTTCTATATATATTAAATGTAAAACTATTGGTATTAGATCTTTTAATGCTTAAGTCTAGAAAATTTAATATTCTGTCTGTTTCTATTTCCATCGTGAATAGTATGTTTTTATGTAGAGTGTTAATGAATGAAAGAAATTGTTGTAATTGTCTGTCTGTACCTGTCCATACACAGAAAACATCATCAACATATCGATACCACAATAACACATTTTTCAATAAACCATTTGAACAGTTAAATAACTTATTCTCAATAAAATTCATAAAAATATCTGCCAATAATGGACTAGATGGTTGTCCCATAGCCAGTCCATCTTTTTGGCAATACATTTTATCGAGATAACAAAAATAATTTTGGTTTGTACAGATATTCAGTATTTTTAGTAATTCATTCGCCAATTTTGGTTCAAGTTCCTTAGTCATATCTTTAAAGATTTGTTTACATTCGTCTATAGGAACATTGGTGAATAAATTACTAACATCAAACGATACTAGTTTAGCATTGTATGGAAGAACAGTACATTTTATTTTTTCTACGAGTTCTAGGGAATTTTTTACAGTATACTTTGGTTGAAAGATATTGAGCTTATTTATAATAGAGACAAACATTTTACTTAACTTAAATGATGGGGAATTACAAGCACTAACGACTGGTCTAATAGTAATTGGGTTTTTGTGTAATTTAACTAATCCTTGGAATTTAGGGATTGATGGATTCATTAAAAATAATTGCTTCTTAGTAAAATTATTAAATAAAATATTACAAGAGTTAATTGTGTCTTTTACAATGCTTTGAAATTTACCTGTTGGGTCTTTATTTATACATTCAAATATATTATTTTTCAAAAAATCACAAATTTTGTCATTATATTCGTCTGTTGGTATAATCACAATAGAATTTCCTTTATCTGCTCTAGTAAATGTTAGATTATTGTCTTTTAGCACTTTTTTAATGTTTATGAGTGTCCTTATTTCATGTATAGATGGCAAACTAATTTTGAACTTGTTCACCTGTAAGAAGCAGAAGCGTGGGAAGGCCCCAGATCAGATGGTTCGATGACATCAAAAAAGTGGCAGGTCCTGAATGGCGAAGAATGGCACAGGATAAAGACCAGTGGAAGTCCAAGCGGGAGGCCTTTGTTCAATACTGGACTCAAGAAGAGGCTGAGTAAGAGTAAGTAAGTAAGTATTCCTGCACAGTTGTAGTGTGAAAATATAAAGACATTTTGTACATTTAATTGATTCGTCAACCTTGAAATTATATGAAATATTCAATAGAACAGCGTGACAGTATATTGTTTTTGACAGTCGTTGGCGTAGACAGGCGTTCTTAAATGTCAATCTGGGCCTGTCCCTGGTCTTTTCTTAGCCTATATTCCCGTTGCCTATGTTGACAAATAATAGTATCCAATATATTATGCTGGTGTTGGGCCCACGTTAAGTTGCTACAAGCTCTGTTCATTACTGGAAGTGTATGTATGGATTTCTGCAGGAGTATGATGATTCCTATACTCTGAGTGTGTGGATGGAAGATGAATGATGAGCAAATTGTAAATACCTGTTGCTCGAAACGGATGTGAACCTTAAGGGTGGAAATAAGGGGTAGAAAGTGATTTGATTCACAACGATCATAAAACCAGAGGTTCCAAATCGTTAGCTGTGAAGCACCGCCTAATAATACTGTTTCCACTCTTTACTATTGTTCGGTAAATGTGGTAACACTCCAACCCTATTCCTCTCCTAAAATATTGCTATCTACATATGACAGTCAGCTGTACGATACAAGATAGTATACATCGTCTTCTACAACTCGTCGTGTACGACACACACAGTGGAAGTAAAAATTAGTTTCGATACATACGATCGAAATATACATATTTTGTGTCATTTCGTATCAACTAAAATTACGCGCCGTGCGCCCTCTTCAAATACCCAATCCGTGATTGGAAGTGGTGTCTTACATCAATAGTGAGTGTTGTGATAATAGAGAACAGTGAGTGCCTTCCGTGAAGAACTCCAGAAGAAGGAAGAAATTCGCCACCAGGTAGATGCAATATTCCCTTCACTCGGTATTCAACAACTATTATCATAGTTTTCGAGAGTCCTCTAGGAGCCGTGTTATAAAATACAAGAGGTATGTAAAATAACAGCATTTGGGCTTACCACCCATTCTGAATGTTGCATCTTGGTGCGATGAGACTTGTCTAAAATTTAAATCCAAATCATTTTTGAATTATGTTTTAAGCTAAACACCTTTTTTTAAATAGTATAATATATAGCTAATAATATAATTAGAAAATGATTGATATTAACTACCACAAAATATCTGCCGAATCATTAAATGATTTGGTTGCAAATGATTAATTTATTAATTTACGTGAAGACAGAATTATATAGATGCATACATACGAATTAAAATTTGCTAGTTGCAACTTGTGATATATTTACAAAAGGAAAAAAAAAATCTGCATATATTAAAAAAGTAGATGTTATTTGAATAAGTGTTTTTGATGATATTTTTCTTCATACAAAGATAGTCGTTCTGCTTCCTAGTAACTAAGCAACTGATATAACATTCTGTACATGATACAATATTTTATTTTTTAGGGATTTATACATAATAACTGTGGGATAACAATTCAATACATTATTAAAAATAATATATTTTATGGAGATAATCGAGGTTTGCCTGTCTCGGTCTATCGCATTCAAAATGTTTCCGATAAGTTGATAGAAAATTGGCTGAGGTGATTCGGACATATTCGTAGAAAAACACCAGATAACATATTATGTAGCTCTGCATTGGACTATCGAGTTCCCTATAAAAGAACAAAAATGTGCCCCAAAAGACGATGGAAGAGCTTGGTGGCGGAGGATATTTTGGCGTAATGTAATGTCTCTGTGGACGATCCTCAGGATAGAACGAACTAGAGGAGCGCAGTAAGGAGTGCTGACCCCACCACCATTTGGGAGTTAACCTAAGGAGAGAGATGAATAGTATGATGAAAATATAAAAATTGCAAATAGAAAACAACACTGCTGAGAATATGGAAGCCATATATACAACTTTAGCCCTTCTTTCTGTTTAGCTGGCTTCCGAGGAGACAGTTTGCGATATGTTGAAGTTTGTTTTGGGGTAAGTTATCTTTTTAAAATGATTTTTATTTACTAAATTACCTGTGAGGCACCGGCTTAGAATAGTGCTTCCACTCTTTTCTATTGTTGTTTTCGAGTGTCCCGTAAGAGCCGGGTAATCGAAAATACAACAGGCAACAATAACATCTCACATAGTTCAGCAATGAGGTTCACCACCCATTCTGAATATAGTGCCTTTTTAGGTGAGACGAGACTGGTGTGTGGGTATACACAGATATGTTGTGCTCCCTTTTAAAAGGCAATGCACACCCGCACACCTTTCGCTGGTTACCCCACATTGTGGGATATGCCGTGATGGTATGAATAAATGAATGAATAATTTATTTTTAATTTTTCTATACTTATTGATTGCGATGATATAGCAATGAACTTTTTATTTCAAAAGTGTAAAGATTGGAGTGTTTATAGCCCATATTACTATTGCTTTGAAATCCGATACATACCCAGCATTTTCAGGAGGTGCGGTTAATTCAAATTTGAGCACGCCAGTGATGGAATATGATAATTACAAAAGCAAATTCAATACTCCACTTGCTAAATTTAACCTCATTAATTCTAATTTATTACTTCACAGTTAATAGGAAAGTAAACAAGAGCTTCCTTTCCGGAAAATTGAAGGAAATTGAGTGTCAAGAATTTATAAACACAAGTTTCACAAAAAAAGTTCATGTGTTTTTTTAGTCATTCTTCAATCACGTCCTGTTTTTAAATGTGTCATTGAAAATTACTGCCCATTTTTTGAGGAAACTAAAAAAATATAGGTATTTCAATTGAGTGTAACGTGGTTTACAAAATAATATTTTTTTGGTATTTCATATTGCTAATGTATACCAATATTTTTTTTACTTTCTTAAAAACTTTTTTTACTTTTATTTTATTGTGTTGAGTATAAAAATTAAAACTATCGATATTTTATTCCTCGATTAGTTTTTTTTTAATGAATATATTATGTCCTTGTTAAACAATTACATATACATCTTTCTACGTTCCCTAAAATAAGCATAAATGCTTGTGCTATAGGTGAACGAAACCGCTCGAGGCAGGATTCAAACTCGCGGCCACTGGATTACTAACCCAATGTGCTAACCGCTCTGCCATCGAGCCATCTTATCATCACCCATCAATTTTATAGTGTTATGTATTTTGAATATTTATGACGCATGATTATGAATTTTCCAACTGTCGATTCGTTCATGAGAATTCAATTCTCTGAATGAATCGACATTTTTGATCCAAGATACGTGTACGAAGGAAAATTTTGTATGTCGTAGTGGACTTTTTGCATGCTAATAACACCAACTAGAGGCCTCGCAGCATATATGTCCCCATACATGGATTTACTCAAAATTCGGAGTAGAACATTTTATGTGAGTTTTGTGTGTGTGTGTGTGTGTCTGTGTCTGTGTGTGTGTGTGTGTGTCTGTGTCTGTGTGTGTGTGGGTGTGTGTGTGTGTGTGTGTGTGTGTGTGTGTGTGTGTGTGTGTGTGTGTGTGTGTGTGTGAGGGTGTGTGTGTGTGTGTGTGTGTATGTGTGTGTGTGTGTGTGTGTGGGTGTGTGTGTGTGTGTGTGTGTGTGTGTGTGTGTGAGTGTCTGTGTGTGTGTGTGTGTGTGTGTGTGAGTGTGTGTGTGTGTGTCTGTGTGTCCGTCCGTCCCTTATAACTTTTGATCCGCTCAATTTACAGAGCCCAAATTTTCAGAATATATAGACAGTTATAGGCCTACAAAACTTTTATACTCAGAATTGTGAATTTTTGTTTCAGTCAGGGGTTATCAACTTTTGGTTTATTTTCCCATGTATCTCAGAAACCATAAAAGCTAAAACGCTGATAATTGGTATAAACATAGACAAATACAAAAACTCAAAATAGTTTTTTTTTTAATTCCAGGGTTTCCCAAACATTTTTTATTAATAAAAATATATTTTTTATGATAAATTTATGAGTTTAAATGCGTATATTTCCAATTTTTTTTTAAAAATATAGAAAAAAGCTTTAACACCCCAACTAGAAAATTTAATTTTCTATAAAAAAATATTACCATTGTGTTAGCACATCTCAATTTTTTTTTAACAATTTTTATTAAAATTGAATTAAGTGACGACATTGCTTCATACATTTTGTATGGCAGTAGCCTACACACAATATCTAAGAAGACATACCATCATGCTGTTTTCATATTCTGGGTAGGATCAAAGGACTGACCTCCATACTTTCCTATCTTGACATACATACCTAGGTACATGTGTCGTATAGAAAACCAAATATCTTATAATATTAAATAATTTGTATTTATGGGTTTATAGTTTGGTACTTATTCTTCAACTATACATACTATCGCTATCGACAGTTGGATCTCATGTGTTACATGCAACTAGTTAAGAATAATTGAAGTTTATGAAATCAACGGGTATGTCGTAATTAGAAGATAAACCAACTCAATTTCATTGAAATATGTTGTCTTAAAAAAATTAATTATATGAGCATGCTTTTTATCGTAATTATTACATGATTTGAGTATGTCTGCGCAAAATAACATGTCAAAAACTCTTGATTTCATGAACAAAATTTGATGATTTTTTTAAAATGTTATTTTTTGAAATATATTTTCCAATAAAACGTAAAGTAATTTGATACAGTCACACTTAAAAGGAGGATAATTTAGAATCTGTATTTGCCTCAAGTGAATTGATAGACTTGACAGCAAAAAAAATTAAAGATGGAGATAAATTGTGGGATTGCTTTGTGAATAATTGTTTGTTCGAGATATTTCTACCCATTTATTTTCAAGAATTCGTTTTTAAGGGTGACAAAAAATAAATTAGACGCCTATTAAAGTGGCAATAAAGACGTCCGAAAAAGTCATTCTTTATTAATTATCGATGTCTACAGTTAACTTTCACAGATCAATAAATAAACTTTGAATTATTATTTAGTACAAACTAACACTTTTTATACAAACCAATAACGCATTAATTAAATAGTACATGAGAGAAACCAGTAACAGGTTTATATTTGCTGTGATATATAATATCATTTCTCAACAGAGACGAAGCCGAGATCTGATAATTATTGTGCATCCGAATAATTATCTTAAAAATGTAGTCATTCATAACAGGTACAAAAAACATATAAGCAAAAATTTTAAATAAATATTGATAAAAATTAACAAAAACTATTGAATTTTTTTTTTATAATTAATTGATAGTAAATGTTTTCTAATAAAAAAGGCATTATTGGTGAACGTTGCGAAAGCGCATAAAGTGATAATGTAATCCAGCGGATGACAGGTCGCAAGCTCTGTAGGTGCCTTGATTTCCCGGTTCTTCTATTATATTCCAACTTCGTCTCTATTGACATATTGAATGTTTATCGTAAAAAAAATATTTGTACACTTACGTTATTACATTTTCTTATTTTTAAAGTTTAGCGTCCATACAGGTGCAGCGGACGGAGCGCATTAGACCGATTTGTTTGTGGCAGTGCGTCCACAGAGGCGCACCAATCGGATTGCCGACATAACAGTCATCTGCATTTGTTGACAATTTTTTTGATTGTGCAATTTTTCTTTGCTTGGTAATCACGTGCTTGGCTCGTACATGATTTTATTCAATGAAAATATTTAATGAAAATAATAATGAATGAAAAAATACATAGTTCATAGCCCTTTCTAGGATATGCAATGCATATCCTAATGCCAAAGTGAATGATGAAAAAAACATCTTAACATTTAAACATAATTTATTATTTCGATATTTTTCTTTTAGGACCTAACTCTTTTTCTACTGCCATTAGTTTAAGTAATAATGATTGAATTTCACTGGATGATTGAAGTATCAAGATTGAATGGAGTAAACTATGTGAGCTTGCAGGTACCTATACATTCTCTCTTACACTTATATAGACACACTCACACACATTTACACATCCTTACACTCATATGTACACACATACATACACTCATGCACTATCATTCAGATATAAATGTTTTTCATATTATGTAGCTTTAAGTATGTAAGCACAGCAGTCAAAATTTATTGTTAATAATGTGGAAATTTGTTATTGGTTTTAGTCTTATACTAATGCATCTATATAAAACATGTTATTATACTGTAAATTTCCCGGAAGTTAAATATAATAAAATAAATAAATAAATTAATCTATATACAATTTCTAATATTATTGAGATACTACCACTATCTAACTACGTGAAAATGATGAAAGCGTTAAAAATCTGCCCGTAGGTACGATTAGTTCCGAAACCGGTCACAATTTCAATTTCAATAACGTGGTTTATACAAAGTAATAAAATATAGTTTATTAAGAAAAAATAAATGGTAATATATTACCACAGAAAATGCACATTCTCATAACCCACCAATAGGGAAAATTATAGAAATTTGTAGTTCGATTCATCCCCGAAGCGGCTGCTCATCGGACAAAACAAAAACTACCATCAAGCATATTTCATACCACTACCACTAAGAGTCCAACCACAAACGTGGAGGTCCGTCAATCTTGGAGAGTGTTTCCCACCCAATAGTGCACGGTAACACGTGACTCGACAGGGAACCTTCACCACGCCTTTGGTACTTTCAGTTCTTCGATTCCCACGCCAAGCGCAGGGACGGCTACACCTATCTCATCGGCATGGCGGACTACTGCCGAGCGGAATATTGCCCACCAGTCATGCCGGAGGGGCTCTTCCACCCCTTAGTACTCTTGTTGGCGATTTGCAGAAACCACACCACGTGGACAGTACTTTCGCTACTTCGATTTCCACAACGATGCAGGTCGGATCCTCGCTGCGTATGACGAGTCACCGTCGAGCGAGACATTAAGGCGTCTATACTGCTCTCTCATATTTAAGGTGGCTCCTACCTTTTGACCGACAAAATGCACACACAAAAATGACAGTTCTGATCGGATTTTTGCCTCTCCTAGCAAAGGCGTCGGCTTCCGCTGCCGATCAGTGGACGCACTTGTATGATTTTACATACAAAGAATTCAAAAATACGTCTGATGCGCTCCGTCCGCTGGACCTGCTTGACGCAATTTAGATGATCTTGTTGAATTTGTATTGACCGACTTCCACTTTCGTTGTCAGACCGTCCTTATTCATTCTTTGAATTATGCCAAACCATCTCAATAAAATTTATATGAAAAAGTTCTTCTTTAATTAATTGGACGAATATTTGATTGTTTTTGATAACATCATGTCGTGTTACTGATATGTTTACTTCATATTTTTATATTGAAACAAATACATAAATACATTTGGAATCTTTTGAAAAATAATGAAATTTTTCGTTTAAAGTTTATTAAGTTATTCTTCAAGAAGATCAAACATCAGATGAAATATTAAAATGAGATTGAAAGTTTCTACATATTTATAATTTAATATTAAAGTAAGTGAACGATGAATTTTATTGAAGAACTGTATATATTAAATTACAAAAAATACAAACTTAATTTCCCAGAACGCGAGAGAGCTAGATTTTAAAGAACAAATAAAATGAACAGATATCTATGGTAAACCATTCAGCTCTAGTTTATGTTCTTATATACATACACACATGCGATTAAAATATTAGGTAAGTAACTCAAACATATAGTTTGGACTCAATATAGAGAACACAAGATTTCATTATAAGCCATAAGTAAGAGTTGTACCGACACATAAAAGTGTGATAAAACTCACTTCAGGTTTTATATTATACACTCTGTAAATGATACCTGTTGGAAAATTGACTAACCAAAATAAGCTTAAAATTGTCAGTCAGAGGTTATACTATCCACTATTCCACAATATGTAGGTAACTACTTAATGGAAAGTAAAACATAGAAAATAAAATTTTATTCTATAAAGAATATAAGATTCAACTTGACTATCCTGTACTTATTCTTTTTTATGTGGAAAGTAGAACTGTTCTTTCTCTGAAAGTTGCTCTGGGAGGCCAACGTCCAGCTGTTCTATCTTTTTGGCAATCTTCCGGGAAAGCCATGTCTTGGTGGTTTGTTGTTGACCGCAGTATATGTAATATACATATGTATAATAATAGAAGTTAAGGGCGTATGTACATATGTGTGTGTATGTGTATTATTTAATGATAAGTATTGTAATTGATAGAATACGAACACCTCACTAGGAAGTCTTGTGCCGAGGTGTTCATTTGAACAGTTGTGTGACATAGATAGTACATTATGTATATATTTCTTGAATTAAATGATCCACTACACATTTTTATAGCGTCATTTTATTTTTGAATATTCACCTCGAGGGCGCTAAACAATAATACATGAAATAAAAAAAATACATAATTTATCAATCAGTATATGAGTTTTTAAATAATTGTTTTAAATACACTTTCACTGTCTTATTCCAGTAAGTTCGTCATTTGACACTATAATGTTCTTTAAGATTATGTGGACTTGCAGACCGAGGTGCAGATCTTTCTTGGTCCAGATAATCTGGTACACAAAGATCCATAAGGTATTTTGAAGCATGTCCTCATGTCTCATTTTGGAGCTTGTCTCATTTTGGAGCTTTGTACACCATCCAGCATATCCTGTACTGAATCCTTTCCGATATCTGCAATCAATTAAGATCATTTAGCAGTGGTGATATGTGGGAATATGCGGTTCGGGACCGCTCCATCCTGTGTATATGGTCACTCCAAAACCTTTTTCTGGCTCTGCTCCATCGTATGATGTCCTCGGTCTCACAGGTCCATCTAATCTCCTCGTTCTGCACTCTGATTCTTAGTCGTATTGGCACTTGTTTCTGCTGCGTGTTCAGCAGCATTATTTGAGGCGTGAACTATAACATGTTTTTACATCGATATATTGTCTATGCCATTTTTGATATTAAATCCACTTTAATATTTCACAAAAGCAACTTCAGCCGTCATAAAATTCAATCCAGCTACGGCAAAATTCATATTCCCAGTTTAATTTCTTAGTTTTCACAATTTGGTTTCCTTAATTACGAGAACGAAAACTTAAAATTCAAGGTAGCGAAATTTCCTTCAGTTTCTTCAACATAATATCATTAATTGACTGTGGTGCGAGTTTTGGTGTTCGAAACTTAAATATTTCCAATTCTAAAAATAATAATTTTCATTGAACATTTTCCAAGACCGAAATAATTAATTTGAAGTACCTAACTATAAAATCATTTTATGAAAAATTTAAATAATCAATTAGGTAATTAATGAAATTCCATTTTAATTTACATCCGTTTATGGAACGATCTTCCAAATTCTGTGTTTCGGCATGATAAACCGAAACGGTTTACAAAATTAAATACTTTATGCAATTATGTATATGTGGTCATATTTTTTTTGACCTTTTTGATTGACCTTTGGATTATGATTCTGAAATAAATACGATCAAAATCGAGTATTTTTTAATCAACAACCTTTTTGAGTCTCATCTTTAGAACCGAAGAATTTAATATCGCAAGTTTTTATAAATTACATTTTTATGGATTCTTTTGTCTTTCAAGATATTCTTTAATAAATTCATGATAAAATTAAAAAAAGAATTGCTTTAAACAAAATATGAAGAAAGTGTATTTTATATACGAAGGAAATTTGTGAATTTATTATAAGAAATATATTATGTAAATATTTTAGATATCTCAAACAAGAAAAATTATAATATGAAATAGAAAGTATTAAATATATGATAAAGAATATTTTTTTGACGAAATACAAAGCAATTTATGAACATTTATGTAGGTACAAATAATTTATGCACAACTTAAAATAGCTGTTATTTTTAATCTCAACGCTCAGATGTTTCGGCATTTTTTTGTAGCAATTTCTATGATATTTTATTAATTTTTAAAAATAAACACCTACAATAGGTACGAATTTAGTCTTTTTTTAAATTGACTTAGAAGAATATTATTTCAGACCATTTATTAGTTATACATTCTCAGTTTATTGTTAATCTTTTATATGATTTTTTTATTAAGGTAGCGATTCAAATTTACACAGTATCATTTGAATCGCTGCCTTATTATGTTTTAACAATAATATACCTTGCAAAAAAACTATTTTTTTGGTTGTCAAAACCCTTGTCATAAATCGACAAGCTAATAAAAGGGGAAACAATAAAGAAATATTGAAATATCAAGATGAATAAACTACGGTGACACATCAAATGAACATTCAGAGAAACATTCATCCTGGGTTCGATCCCCAGCAGAGGAGAAATTTATTTAAATTCATTTATCACGCAAATATCGTTTCGCTGGGCTGGAATCACTGGTTAGTTTGAATAAATTGCCATATGGGAATAAACTCGCCCCTCGCGCAGGGTACACGGAAGTGTTTATAATTATTACAATTGAAAAAACTTATTAAATCGTTTTTTTTTTTCATTACAGATATTTATATTACAGAATAAACACAAATTCAGAATATTTTAGAATTTCATTCTGAATTCTGAATCTATATAGATATTTTCTTGTACAGTTTTTAACAAAAACTGTACAAGAAAATATCTATATAGATACATAATTTGTATTCATATGAAACTGGATTAGGTAGGTCCAGATAGTAAACAATAATGATACTGGAATAAGCAGGTCGACTTTACACAATAATGCTACTGGTTTGAGTAGGTCCAGATTAAAAAAAAAGTGATATTGAAATAAGTAGCCACTTATTAAACAATAATGATGATACTGGGATGATTAGGTGAAGACTTTAAACAATATTGATACTGAAATAAGTAGTTCGACTCATTTGACAATAATGATACTGGAATATGTAGGTCCAGATTTTAAACAATAGTGATACTGGAATAAGTAGGTCTAGAATTGTGTTAGGTCTAGATAGCTGGTTTATGAAGATTTATTGAAATTTCGAGTTTCCAATATAATATATAGATCTAACTGAGTAATATGTACATATGTACCTACTTGTGGCGCACTCTCAATTTATAAATATCTACTTAATACAACGCAGCTTAAAACTTATTGCTAATTGAATTCGTCTAGAAATTTCAATAAGACTTCTATCTACGCGAGAAAATTGCCTTTCGGAAGCGCCTTAAGTAAATGCGTATAATTAAAAAATAATATCCGTTGATTAAAATAATATGGTAGGTGAAATGGACCTTTTACAATATTCAAGTGGAATTATCAAGACAATTAACAGAATTGCTGGCTGTGTGGTGAGGTTGTTATTATGCCAACGATGCCAGTTCAGTAGTGTTCGTGACTTGAATATTATTATCTTATTTAAACAATTTTATCCGATAAAGTGCTCTATTATTTACATTTATGTGTTACAACCAACATACATACATAGTAGATAATGTTTATTATATGTACACGAATCGAGAAAATTTTCTTGAAGAAATCTTCAAAGGTACATTCACGCATTATAAACCTTTTTGGAGTAAACATGGAACTAGCTGACGTCAAGAGATTTGATTCATTTTTAAAAACAAACATATTATAAATATCATCTGAACCAGCTATTTTTGATGGAACTCCTTAGAGAATTAGAATTTTTTTTGTGACTTAAGTCTTGTTGAAGGTAAGGTAAAAAACTCTTCTAGATCGTGTTCGCAATGTTGAAATAAGAAAAACATGATGTGGAACAGAGGACATGGTTCGGTGGAGTGGATCCAGAAGAAGACATTGGAGGGACCACAGCCAGAATGGACAGTGATAGACTTGCGTGTATAGAAACAAATGAAATCCCTTCTGGTCGCCATATATCCGGAAGACCACGCGAGAGATGGAAGAATAGTTAGCCTTCGTCATCTCAGAAGACATAGTTTTTTAATTCAGACCAACAGGGGGGGGATCAAGTCTGGTCAATCGGCGAAATCAAAAACTTCGTGATTACCCATACCATGCATATAATTATCATATAGGGTTTTTTTATAACATCTTAAGATATTATAGTGTCTTAATACTAATTATATCCATGATATGGGTAATCGTGAGGGTTTTGATTTCACCGGTTGACCAGACTTTCCTACTGTTTAGTAGACCTGGGGGGTATATCCGGGGAGTTGGGCATACAGGGAGATGACCCGAGGTCGTAATTTCAAAACCTGAGAACAGTATCGCGTCGTCGCTTAATAACACAAAAAATGTCTAACAGATCGGAATGGCGAAGACTTCTCTTAGAAGCCAGGTTCCACCTTGGAATGTGGAGCCTGTGTCTGTGATCTATGGAGATTGGATTATTAACTTTATTGTTGAAAATGTAGGCTCTTATTCTTCACGCTAGTTTATAGAATGAAAAAATTACACATTAATTTAGGCCATATTATAATATTATAAATTTTATAATAATTTTATGAATTTTGTGCTGTCTTGATTTGATCTGAGACTCGACTGAATAAAGATATGACTGGCGGATCACATCTATGCTCTGTCAGTTCAGTATTTCCAAGAGACACTATTTCAGATTATTTGTGCAATTAACAAATAAAAATGACAGGATACCTACATACACAATATGTATATGCATATCATGATGAATCCAATTCCATTTTTTAATCTGTGTACAAGAGTAAAGTTTATATTGTTTAGATCCTTTTTAAAAATGAAAATATATACAAGCTATATGTCTCCTGTTAAATATAATAATACATATGTACACTGCTAGCCCTAGAACAGGTAGGTATACCTAGATAGGCAGCAGTTATCCATTTTTAATGACGAATATTTAAATGGTGTGATAAAGAAATAAAAAAGAATATTATTATTGAGTGTTTAATTAAATTTTTCATGAACTTTTTACCACGGCATTACCCTTTTCAGCTTCCTTTTGTACACGCCACTAGTTTTTAACCTAAATCTTAGTCCTCAAAAAACACGTTTCAAAAACTATTCTTTTCCAGCGTGAAATATTTTTTGTAACCATTTTTTTTTATCTCTGATTTCACTAACAGCTCTGATGTCAGTTGAAATCACAGCTCCGTTCGGTTGCTAAGTATTCATAGTATGGCGTCTTACCACGAAATAAGGTTATAAAAATTAATTGAATTGAATCGTGGTTATCGGTTGGGATGGTGTACGAAATCGTGGCGATAATGGAATTGAAAATGGGTGTTTTGCAACAGCTTAAATACTAATTTTATTTCATTTCGACTTTACGATGGTATTTGTCTGTTTGGAAACGTAAACGGTGTCTGAATAAATTGAATTAGTAATATTATTAACAATTTTATTTATTACAGTTTCAATCAATTTTGTTTCAACCATTTATGCGTTTTTAGAATTTTATTCAAGCGGTTTCAACGTGCAACAGCGCTAGATGCTTTCAGAAATGTTGCCGTGAAAAAGAAATAAAAATCATTGTTTTTCGGCATTATTTTTTTCGGACATATCAAACGCAAATGCTTTTTCCTAAAAAAAGGAAATTAAACTCGAATATATTAATTAATTATTTTTTTACTTAATTTTAATAAGTTTTAATTATTTTCTTAATCGATTAATTTTTAAACTACTTTCAATAAATTAATCCAATCAATTGTGTGTATACAAAATGATTTGTTCATAATATGTTTTCTTGATACAAATAAAGTAGACTGGGTATTTATTCTGATAACATTTTTGGATACTATTTATTTATAAAAGAGTGAATGTGTACATAAAACATGTACATAAGCATCATCATACATTCCTTAAATTAAGCACTATGCTTGTGCTATAGGTGAGCGAAATCGGGCGGCAATATTCGAACTCGTGACCTCTTGGATTATTAACCCAGCGCGTTAACCATTGTGCCACCACTAATCTTTTATTTTAACAAGACGATCGTTTTGTCTGGTTTTCATATTTTTAGCACGCCTTGGGTGTATTCAGCAGTCTCTTCTATTCCTGCCTTT